>JAANYP010000460.1:45773-153273 GCA_020465985.1 Centrapalus pauciflorus | reverse complement strand
AGTACAACCCTTTCCAGAACCGAATTTTTACCAAGAACTCGATGAGTTCTCATTCTACTCGGCGAGTAAACCTGAAAACTGTTATTTTCTGAAAATTCCTGATTCAAGCCAGATCGAATGGGGAGTCGACAACACACGAACTCGACGAGTTCCCTTCACAAACTCGGCGAGTTTGCCCTCCTGGAGATCAAATCAGAAGCTGACAACACATCAACTCGACGAGTTCATCACAGCCTATAAAAGGAATTTTCCTGCACATTTAATGGGAGACGAAATTTTTATCAAAAATCACACACATTTTTCTCTGGTTTCTTGAGGAAGAAGGAAGGCAAGGAAGGTTTCTAACTTGGATTTTTGATTCAAAGGATTGCATCTTCATCACCATACGTCATTAGGGGAGTTTTTTGTATTTTTTAAGTTAATCTTAAAGTGTGAAATGTTTGCTTATTGTAAGATGATGTTTTACTCCACTAATATGGAGTAGTTTTGCTATGTAATCATTTGGTTAACAAACCCTAAACATTGGATGATTTATATTTCGTATGTAATCGGATAATATATCATAGTTTGCGTCTTTTGAATGAAAATCTTGTTGTTATGCTTTAGACTTGTTAAACTTGCTATGAATGTTTCACTATTTCCATAACGAGAGTTCGAAATAGTTGGTATTCGTTTTTGATGAACCAAACACTTTGGTGTAGTTGAATCTTTCTACTAGAGATGGTGAAAGAGTGTGTTTAATCGGTGTTTTCATAATAATGTGTGAGACCCAAGATTTCTCAAAGGTCTCAAGTCTAGGTCCCATTAGCAATGCATTATCAATCATGAAACTAAGATAAAATTAACAGTTGCGGAATAAAAGTTAATTACAATCAGAGATAATTTTTAAGTAATATGGGCAGACTTCTAGACAATTACATCAAATCATCATAATATGAACTAGCCCCGAACCCCAAAGCTCAATCATCTGACAATACCAAGGTGTTGGAACAGATTCTAATGCACTTCAAGCTCTTTCAATTCCTGACCTATGAACTAGGTCCAGCCAATCCTTTGCCTTTACCTGAAAAATAATGCAACAACGGGGTAAGCTTAATTGCTTAGTGAGAATGCAGAATTTCACATTTAACATGCAATTATGAACGCGGAAGCACATGCACTGCACTCGGCTCATGCACGGCTCAGCTCTATATGCACTGCACTAGGCTCATGCACAGCTCAATCTCGAAGGGTCATTGGCCAATTAATGCTCTTTTGATGCGCGACTTTGCTCAGCTCCCAGTTATAAAACTGTTGTTGCTCTTGAGACTTTTAGACAAATTCATAAGGAATGCTCGGATGATGATAAATCCATACACACGCATCATTAGTGGGGATCAGCCACGTACTGGGCTAGCTACCAGTAAAAGCTCTATATGGATATCATCGGAATGCTCAGCTCTAGCTACCCTCTGTGCTTTCATCACGTAAATCAGCACATCATAAGCCTAACATTAACCCAACACTGAGCAATAGTGATGGTGTTAAGCTTAACAATCAAATGACTCATCAAAGAATCGAATCTAGAAGAAGAAATATTCAGCTCAACAAATCATAGTAAATATACTATGACAATATATCAGTAAGCTCAAGATCAGAATGCCAATAAAATCAGAATCATGCAACAAAAGTCTCAATTCACATAATATGCAGTTAAAGTGAAATCTACAACTCACAGTTACTGATTATTTTGCACTTTCAGGCTCTGGATCTGTTGCTCACAATCTATAGTGGATTAGAACCACTATCTGACTTATATCAGACTTACAGATGCTTGCCACTTTGCTATAACCTTCACTGATGCTCTTTAATGTCTTTTAGCTTTGCTTGTTACTCAATCTGTTAATCATATCATTTCTGATATTAGCCTTTGAATCATTTGAATAATAAAGTCAGTGTTCGTTCGTTGGTCTTTAATCTCAAAGGCTCATATCTTGATTATATTGAGATGAATATGACCATTAATCTCATTATAATCTCTCATTTATTCAAAGTTCAATGATTTTGCTTATCATATATAGAATTATGAACATGATTGTAACATCCCGGATTTGAGCCTGGTACGTGGATTTAATTTATTGGCTCATTTATTTATTATTATTGCGTTGTTCCAATTAAATTCCGTTTCGTGGATTTAACGTGTCAAAATTGAGTGATACGTGTCTCCGAGCTAATAATTAGCGGATTAATTATCTCCTTGAGATCGTGGATTTAATTGGGTCCTAATGATATAATTTGTGAAAAAGTGATATCGGGTCCGGGTTAGTGGGTTCGGAACCGGATATGGATATGTACGTATATATGGGTGGAGCCTCTGTTTCCTCTTTTCCCTTATCCTTTCATTTTCTCTTATCAAAAACCTAAGGTGAGTGTGTGTAATTGTGTGGAAATTCCCAGCTGAGATTGAAGCCAGAAATTGAAACAAAGAAATTGCACCTTTGATCATCTTCCTCATCCTCTTGAGTTCTTGAAGTGCTCAAGGTAAGATTTTGTGGTTTTAATGGCTAAATCTTGAGTTGTGTATGTGATATATGATGGAATTGGTCTCTGAAAGTGTATGGGTTAATTATGTATGAATTATATGTGTTTTGATGCTGGATATCGGGTGAGGAGGAGGTTAAAACCTCTGGTTCAGCTATGGAGTTCGAAGGGCAGATTCTGCTGTCTGGCAAAAGCGCGGCGCGCAAATGGGAAAAGCGCGGCGCGTAAATCAGTCTGCTAGAGAATTTTGGTTTAGT
Organism: Centrapalus pauciflorus; assembly: GCA_020465985.1. Classification (NCBI taxonomy): domain Eukaryota; kingdom Viridiplantae; phylum Streptophyta; class Magnoliopsida; order Asterales; family Asteraceae; genus Centrapalus; species Centrapalus pauciflorus. Next base: position 150,496 of record JAANYP010000460.1, on the reverse strand, counting down.
TTTATAAAAGAGTTGTGGGTTGTTAATTGGTCGGATTCCTTCGAGATATTATTGAATTGAATTATTTGGGATTTTGGGTCTCGATAGGAGTTCCGAAAAAGGGTTTCGGGGATCGATTGTCCGTTCGGGAATATGTTTCGGGATTAGTTTAATTGTGATAATTGTGTTGGATTGAGTTATGTTTGATTGAATTGCGTGGCTATCGAGTTTGTGATAACATGTGAGACCCGTGATGTGTTCAGGTGCTAGCCGATCACGTGCCGAGTCGCATTGAGAGTTCGGGTTTCGATTGCTTTCGGGTATCGGTGAGTACTCGAGTTCTTTTACAAATCGCGCGTAGTCTTTTATGAGTCGTGTATATGTGTTGTGATATATTGTGTATGAGACCGAGCTTAGTGCGCAGGTATGATCCGTTCTACCCTATACGTGCTATATGTGTTTGAATTGCAGGTGTCCGCGATATGTGATCGCGCAGGCTGACTGTCCCTAACCAGTCACGAGTTATGAGGCGGTATATATACGGCAGTGATATTGCCAGGTCGCTCCTGTGCCTATTGAGTAGCTAACCGCTGCTGTGTGCGGCCTGTTAGCTGGGGAACGTGGTCCCCTTTTGAGCAGAGATACGTGTTATGCATCGAGTTGCATATATGTGACGAGATATGTGTGTTGTGTATGTTTTATGTGCTTACCTGCAGAGTCTAACCCTCGCGTACTCACTAGCTGTCCAGCTTATGTTTTCGAGTCTTCTGTGTGTCAGGCAGCCATTCTGTGGGACCGCAGTCACAGCCGCAGCAGCCGAAGTGATTCAGAGGTCTAGGGTGTTGATGATTGTTGTTGTCTGTATCTTATACTGGATCTGTATTGTGTTAGCTCTTAGTAATCCGTGTTTATCAGATAATTCAGTCGTGTATGCATCTGAATCAGCATGTGACTTGAGACGTGTTAACTTTGTATTAAAGTTTTAAATTATCAGTGTTTTCCGCTAATCCTGTGACATGTGCATTATGAGATGATTGCGTTATTGCCACCTGTGTATTGTATTGACGTGGCATTTGTGTGAGAATTGTGGGTGTTACAGCTTGGTATCAGAGCTTGTGGTTTCAGTATTGAGTATCAGTGGATGCTTGTGCTCTTACCGTGTTCAGATCTGTGGGATTCTTCCCTGAGACTGAGTTTAGCGGAATTAACTGACCTAGCTTATTGTATAACGCTGGGTGATCGATCTGTTATCTTACCTTTGTGATATGTGCAGGTTGTTATGGCAGATCATGGCGAGGGGTCAGGGCCAGAGAGACCAGCGGGAGATGAGTATGTCCGCCGGTCAGAGATGTTATGAGTATTGACCGAGTTCTACAGAGAGAGGGATAGAGAGAGAGAGAGCAGCAGCGACAGAGAGCTGATCCGCCGCCAGTTACTAGTGTTGAGACAGTGGTTGGGGCATCTTCTTCTGCTCCTCGAGGTGGGTCCTTTAAGGACTTTATGGCAGGAGCCCCACCTCAGTTCCGAGGCGGTGGTGAGCCGGGTGCGGCTATGGCTTGGGAGAGAGAGATAGAGGCGGCATTCCGAGTTGCCCATGTCGATCCTCGGGATATGGTCGGCTATGCGGCTTATCAGCTGAAAGGAGGGGCTTCACAGTGGTGGAAGTCCATTGAGTCATCCATGACTACTGCAGCAGCTTATGCTATGACATGGGATCAGTTCCGTGCTATCTTCGAGTTACAGTATATTCCCCGGGATGAGCGCCGGGAAATGGAGCGTCGTTTTCTACATCTTCAGCAGGGCAGCATGTCAGTCCAGCAGTATGTAGACCGATTTAATGAGTATGCTCAGTTTGCGCCCCAGCACGTGGATACAGAGATTCGTAAGGCTGATGCCTTCATCGATGGGTTGAGATCTGATATTCGGGAGTTCGTTGGGCTTCACGACACTCCTACGTTTGCGAGAGCTTTAGAGTTGGCTCGTGTCAGAGAGAGAGAGATCGAGAGACAGAGGGGTCAGCCTCCGACCTAGAGACAGAGGACAGAGACGTTTGAGCAGTCCCGTAGCTACTACCGAGAGCCCCAGGACTATCAGAGAGAGAGGCAGCCTGAGCAGCAGCAGGTTCAGGGGCAGGGTTCGGGATTTCGTCGAGACAGAGACAGAGGCAGAGACCGGAGGTCCAGGAGGTCTGGGCAGTATCAGGGGTCGGGGACAGCCAGTCAGAGTCAGGGGCAGACTTCCCGATATAGCGCTCCCAGTCAGAGTCAGAGCAGCGTGGGACAGGGGTCCCAGCCATCCGGGAGTCGGGCAGACAGTTCAGCTGGAGAGAGAGACTGTCCGAGGTGTCGCCGTCGCCATTCTGGTCCTTGTACATCAGAGCAGCCCCGTTGCTACCGCTGTGGTCAGTATGGCCATACATCTTTTACTTGTACTCGAGGGATTCCCTGTGCTTCCGCTGTGGGAGGCCAGGTCATATTGTGAGGGATTGTCCGGATGCGCCGCCAGCAGTGCAGGGAGCGAGCACCAGCGGTGCCAGAGCCGAGCCGTCATCTTCGAGCCGTCGTGAGTCAGCACCCAGAGGCAGGGGTAGAGTATTTCAGGCTACGGCAGAGGAGGCCCGCGAGTCTACCGATGTGGTATCTGGTACGTACATTCTGAACGGGCTTAGTGCTCGTATTTTGTTTGATTCTGGAGCAGATCGCTCGTATGTGTCTGTTGTGTTCTGTGCATATTTTTCTGTGCCTCCTACTGTTTTATCTGTGCCGTTAGTCGTTGAGAGAGTAGACGGTAGTACTGCTTTAGGGAGTCGGGTATACAGAGATTGTATCCTTGAGATAGATGCTCACCGGTTTTCGATCGATCTACTGCCGATAGAGATTAGCAGTTTCGATGTGATAGTGGGTATGGACTGGATGACAGCTAGGCAGGCCGATATTATGTGCGCGAAGAAGATGATCCGGATACCCATTTCAGGCAGTGAGACGGTGACAGTATATGGCGAGAGGCGCCGAGGCGAGATCGGTATTGTTTCGATGGCCCATGCTCAGAGATATGTTGCGAAGGGGTGCGAGACCTTTCTGGCTTATGTTGTTGACGCCAGATTAGAGAAGAAGACCCTAGCGGATATACCTGTAGTTCGAGAGTTCCCTGAGGTATTCCCAGAGGAGTTGCCTGGGTTACCGCCAGATCGTCAGGTCGAGTTCCGTATCGACCTTATCCCTGGAGCGGTGCCTATTGCGAAGACGCCTTATAGGCTGGCACCTACTGAGATGAGAGAGATGATGTCGCAGCTTCAGGAGTTGCTGGATCGTGGATTTATCCGTCCGAGTTCGTCCCCGTGGGGAGCTCCCGTGCTATTTGTGAAGAAGAAGGACGGTTCCATGCGGATGTGTATCGACTATCGAGAGTTGAATAAAGTGACGGTGAAGAACCGTTATCCGCTTCCACGTATCGACGATCTGTTTGATCAGCTACAGGGTTCGAGTTTCTTTTCGAAGATAGATCTGAGATCGGGTTATCATCAGCTGAGAGTTAGAGATGAGGATGTGCCGAAGACTGCGTTTCGGACGAGATACGGCCATTATGAGTTCCTAGTCATGCCCTTCGGACTGACTAACGCACCCGCGGCATTCATGGATCTGATGAACAGGGTGTGTAGATCTATGTTGGATCGATTCGTGATAGTCTTTATCGATGATATCCTGATTTACTCGAGGAGTGCCGAGGACCACGAGCAGCACTTGCGAGAGGTTTTATCTGTGCTGCGAGGGGAGCGACTTTATGCGAAGTTCTCCAAGTGTGAGTTCTGGTTGCGCGAGGTCCAGTTTTTGGGGCATGTTGTGAGCGCCGAGGGTATTTTAGTGGACCCGGCGAAGATAGAGGCAGTGATGAGTTGGGAGCCGCCGAAGACTGTGCCCGAGATCCGTAGCTTTTTGGGCCTAGCCGGGTATTATCGTCGCTTCATTCAGGACTTTTCGAGGATTGCCAGGCCGTTGACGAGATTGACACGGCAGTCCGTTCCTTTCGTGTGGTCTGATGAGCAGGAGTCGACTTTCAGAGAATTGAAATCCCGGTTATGTCAGGCACCAGTGTTAGCATTGCCCGAGGGTACAGAGGATTTTGTGGTCTACTGTGATGCGTCAGGTACCGGTTTGGGTTGTGTTCTGATGCAGCGAGGCAAGGTGATTGCGTATGCGTCGCGACAGCTGAAGACCTACGAGGAAAATCATACCGTGCACGACCTTGAGTTGGATGCGATAGTGTTCGCGTTGAAGATATGGCGTCATTATCTGTACGGTTCGCGATTTGTAGTGTATACCGATCATAAGAGTCTTCAGTATCTGTTCAGTCAGAAAGAGCTAAATATGAGACAGCGGCGCAGCCTCGAGTTACTGAAAGATTATGACTGCGAGATCCAGTACCATCCTGGTAGGGCCAATGTGGTGGCCGATGCGTTGAGCCGTAAGGCGTGCGGTCAGACAGTGGTTTCCCGAGCAGCGAGGCTCGAGATCACCTCGACTCTTGTGGAAAGTCTGAGGCATGCTCAATTAGAGGGTCTGCGGGCCGAGAATGTGAAAAGAGAGCGTCTTGCAGGGCAGCTTGAGGTATTGAGCAGAGATAGCAGGGGTTTGTGGGCGTTTCATGATCGGGTTTGGGTTCCGAGAGTCGGTAATCTGCGGCAGCTGATTTTAGATGAGTCGCACCGTTCGAGATTGTCTATCCACCCCGGGAGCACCAAAATGTATAGAGATTTGCGCGAGTTCTATTGGTGGCCAGGGATGAAGAGAGATGTGGGCCGATACGTCGAGGAGTGTATGACTTGTCTGCGAGTCAAGGCCGAGCATCAGAAGCCTCACGGGCATTTGCAGCCTTTAGAGATCCCTGAGTGGAAGTGGTATCATATCACGATGGATTTCATCGTTAGGCTTCCGCGCACCGTTCGAGGTAATGATATGATCTGGGTGATAGTGGATCGCTTGACGAAGAGTGCTCACTTTCTAGCGGTTCGGGGTACCATCACTATGGATCAGTTAGCTCGGTTATATATCAGTGAGATAGTGTCGAGGCACGGCGTTCCGATGTCGATTACGTCTGATAGAGATACGCGGTTTACTTCGAGGTTCTGGCAGAGCTTTCAGCGCGAATTGGGGACGAGAGTTCAGTTGAGTACAGCGTACAGACCTCAGACAGACGGGCAGACAGAACGGACGAATCAGACTCTCGAGGATATGCTCCGAGCTTGTGCGATCGATTTCAGTGGTAGTTGGGACGTTCACTTGCCGTTAGTCGAGTTTGCGTACAACAACAGCTACCATTCCTCCATCAAGATGGCTCCATTCGAGGCACTATATGGGCGTAAGTGCCTAACCCCGGTGTGTTGGGGCGAGGTCGGCGAGCGACCTATCAGTGGGCCCGAGTTGTTACAGGAGACGAGCGACAAAGTGGCGGTTATCCGCGAACATATGAGAGTGGCACAGAGCCGGCAGAAGAGTTATGCCGATCGTCGTCTGACTGAGCTTGAGTTCAGTGTTGGAGACCGTGTGATGTTGAAAGTATCGCCCTGGAAGGGAGTTATCAGATTCAGGCATCGAGGTAAGCTGAGTCCGCGGTACATCGGTCCATTCGAGATTATCGCCAGAGTCCGAGATCAGGCTTATAGACTGAGATTGCCTCCCGAGTTGGCCGGAGTCCACGATACATTTCATGTGAGCCACCTGAGAAAGTGTCTGGCCAAAGATGATCAATTTGTGCCGTTATCCGAGATCACCGTGGATTCTCATCTGAGGTATGTTGAGCAACCTGAGGCGATTACTGATCGAAAGGTGAAGAGATTGCGGAATAAAGAGATCGCGCTAGTACTCGTTCAGTGGAGGCATCATAAGGGTACTAGTGCCACCTGGGAGCCCGAGGCCGAGATGAGGAGCCGATATCCGCAGCTATTCCAGAGTCCGAGCTAGATTCCGGGACGGAATCTTTTTAAGAGGAGAGGATTTGTAACATCCCGGATTTGAGCCTGGTACGTGGATTTAATTTATTGGCTCATTTATTTATTATTATTGCGTTGTTCCAATTAAATTCCGTTTCGTGGATTTAACGTGTCAAAATTGAGTGATACGTGTCTCCGAGCTAATAATTAGCGGATTAATTATCTCCTTGAGATCGTGGATTTAATTGGGTCCTAATGATATAATTTGTGAAAAAGTGATATCGGGTCCGGGTTAGTGGGTTCGGAACCGGATATGGATATGTACGTATATATGGGTGGAGCCTCTGTTTCCTCTTTTCCCTTATCCTTTCATTTTCTCTTATCAAAAACCTAAGGTGAGTGTGTGTAATTGTGTGGAAATTCCCAGCTGAGATTGAAGCCAGAAATTGAAACAAAGAAATTGCACCTTTGATCATCTTCCTCATCCTCTTGAGTTCTTGAAGTGCTCAAGGTAAGATTTTGTGGTTTTAATGGCTAAATCTTGAGTTGTGTATGTGATATATGATGGAATTGGTCTCTGAAAGTGTATGGGTTAATTATGTATGAATTATATGTGTTTTGATGCTGGAAATCGGGTGAGGAGGAGGTTAAAACCTCTGGTTCAGCTATGGAGTTCGAAGGGCAGATTCTGCTGTCTGGCAAAAGCGCGGCGCGCAAATGGGAAAAGCGCGGCGCGTAAATCAGTCTGCTAGAGAATTTTGGTTTAGTTTTATAAAAGAGTTGTGGGTCGTTAATTGGTCGGATTCCTTCGGGATATTATTGAATTGAATTATTTGGGATTTTGGGTCTCGATAGGAGTTCCGAAAAAGGGTTTCGGGGATCGATTGTCCGTTCGGGAATATGTTTCGGGATTAGTTTAATTGTGATAATTGTGTTGGATTGAGTTATGTTTGATTGAATTGCGTGGCTATCGAGTTTGTGATAACATGTGAGACCCGTGATGTGTTCAGGTGCTAGCCGATCACGTGCCGAGTCGCATTGAGAGTTCGGGTTTCGATTGCTTTCGGGTATCGGTGAGTACTCGAGTTCTTTTACAAATCGCGCGTAGTCTTTTATGAGTCGTGTATATGTGTTGTGATATATTGTGTATGAGACCGAGCTTAGTGCGCAGGTATGATCCGTTCTACCCTATACGTGCTATATGTGTTTGAATTGCAGGTGTCCGCGATATGTGATCGCGCAGGCTGACTGTCCCTAACCAGTCACGAGTTATGAGGCGGTATATATACGGCAGTGATATTGCCAGGTCGCTCCTGTGCCTATTGAGTAGCTAACCGCTGCTGTGTGCGGCCTGTTAGCTGGGGAACGTGGTCCCCTTTTGAGCAGAGATACGTGTTATGCATCGAGTTGCATATATGTGACGAGATATGTGTGTTGTGTATGTTTTATATGCTTACCTGCAGAGTCTAACCCTCGCGTACTCACGAGCTGTCCAGCTTATGTTTTCGAGTCTTCTGTGTGTCAGGCAGCCATTCTGTGGGACCGCAGTCACAGCCGCAGCAGCCGAAGTGATTCAGAGGTCTAGGGTGTTGATGATTGCTGTTGTCTGTATCTTATACTGGATCTGTATTGTGTTAGCTCTTAGTAATCCGTGTTTATCAGATAATTCAGTCGTGTATGCATCTGAATCAGCATGTGACTTGAGACGTGTTAACTTTGTATTAAAGTTTTAAATTATCAGTGTTTTCCGCTAATCCTGTGACATGTGCATTATGAGATGATTGCGTTATTGCCACCTGTGTATTGTATTGACGTGACATTTGTGTGAGAATTGTGGGTGTTACAATGATTTAAATGATTTATAAGCATTTTTGTCCTTTTTCATGGACATGTGTGACTTTATTAACTCTTTCTTGGCTTTCGTTCACTCGTTTGAGTCTACATTAAAACATGTAGGAGTATTTAATGAACTTATGCTCAAATCTAACGCCTAAAATGTAATGGCATGGGTTAATAATCATAAGCCATTACATACACTTGCTTACCTAAGTTTTTACAAGACTCATATTTACTTGTTAAGTTCATTTACTCACATTAAACTTATAACCATCATGTACATGCTTTCTTTCATGTAAACTTCACATTTATGAAGTAAAAACGACATGCATTAGAATGAATTATATACTTAAATATAATCCAAGTCTTATAATTATGAAATATGCATCAATATTTTGATCAATAATGTGTGCTTTGATTGTTTAATTATACATGATCATATATTTACATACCCTTTATTATTTGTTGATGCCATTCCATTGAATTTATAAGCCTTAATTTCTATTACTTATCACCCCCCACATATATATTTTTGCACTTCAATTAATTTATTTCATGTATAAATGTTATAAATGTTGTTGCTGCCCACTCACCCTGTTATTTATATATTTTGGTGCTGTTTCTTCTTTACACACACAACACACACACACATTCCTAATATATGTAAAGAAAAAGTGTAAGGCTGTTGCATTGCTGGACTGTTGCTTTTACTATCTTGTTTCTGTTTATTTAAGACTGCACACATCACACATACTTTTGCACACACACACATATATATATATATATATATATATATATATATATATATATATATATATATATATATATATATATATATATCGACACACACACTGTACCTAGTTTCTTTCACAACACTCATATATTAAATTCATGCAAAGAAAATCCGATTGTTGTGACTGTCTCTTTCTGTTTCTATACATTCAACACACACAAACACATGCATACGAGACCTATACATACATGTATATATACACGGCTGCTACATGCTTCGTTTCGGTATTGAGGATTACCGAAACCATATGGTTTCGGTATTGTCATAAGTTCTCGGTAGCCATGTGGGTTTCAGTTTCTGATTTTTGTTTCGGTAGATAGCAAATCACCGAAACTTTTCAAGGTTTCGGTACCATCTGCGGGTTTCGGTAGTTTTTCTTGGCTAGTTTCGGTATTACATATGTGGTCTCGGTAGTTTTGATGGGTTTCGGTGATGAGTATACCGAAACCATAAGGTTTCGGTACTCCCCTTGGTGGTTTCGGTACATGCTAAACACACACAACACCCATTTGCACTCATCTTTCTTCCTGTTCTTTGTTTAATTTCAGCAGCAATATTAATTTCAGTTTCTAAATTTCAAAATATATATTTAGGTTTCAAAATGCTAATATGATAAACTAAAGCCATAAGGATTACATGCATGCTATAAATTTCAAACTTCTAACACTAGTCTTGATTAATTTCATGCTTTGAAGATCAATTTTGTTTTCTCAAAACCCATTGGAACCGTGGACTCCAAATGAGACTCAAAGAACGAATTTAGATGATAATTTACCTTGAAATTATGATGCAAACTTGTAGAATCCTTGATATTTGATGCCCATTTTTATTGTATTCCAACTTGAATCTCACAATTTGGTGAAGGATTTGTGATGAAGCTTGTATGAACCGTGGGTTCTTCTAGATGATAAAATGAGCAGGGAAATGGTTTTTGAGGTTTAAATATAACCAAAAGTTTTTAACAAGTTTCATACTTCCTATTTTCACCACAAAAGTTGCATATTATTTAATTTCTTTTAAATCATGTAACAAACTTATGATTTAATCCATTTGACTTGATTAGAATTTATTATTATTTTCATTAAATTTATATTTTGAATCTCATAGAACAATGATCATTTGACTTAAAATTAAAGTTAAGCTTATTAATTGTCATGGATTAAAGTTTAGGTCGTTACATAATGAGAGGGGATTTATGTTCTTATGAGAATATAGCATGAATTTTATGTATTTGGTGTTAACCGAATCATCATTCAAAAGTCGTAAGCTTGTTGTGAATATTCGGATTTGTATGACTCAAGTTTTGAACATTTAAAAGAGGTTTTCGTGTTCACGTCGTGAGTTATGGGATTATTGTGCTATAGTGAGAGATCCATATAGCTAGATGATCATTGTTCACATATTAAATCGATATTGTATTCATGAATAAGAGATTAGAGTGGATACGATTTTGGTTGTTATGATAAATTAGCATCAAACATACCTTAGAGATTTGTGTGTTTGTTTCTTTGGAATCATAACTGATATATTATTCAATTTGTGCTTTAAGCTGTTCATCTGATGTTTAGGGGGAGTGATCCCATTTGATTACATGTTTCCTTTATAAAAAATATTAGTATTTAATCATTTCTTTGGCTTGTGTGTGTGGTGTTGATAAATCGTTTGTCATTATTTAGTTTTTATACGTAGTTTAAATCAATCTTAAATCATATTTAATTATTAATCGACGACTTACTATCATCATTCCACCAAATTGTCCCTGAGTTCAATACCCGGACTTACGTAAGCTATACTAGTATACGATAGGTAATACTTGCCTATTTGTCCGCTAGTTTTAGTTTATTTAATTCCATTTCATAATTAAAATTAAGATGTGCTAGCGGCACATCATGTATTCAATTTATTTATTCAAGAATTATTTATTTTATATTTCATTTGTTAACCTATTTGTATATTTATATTATTTATACTTCTCCATCTAACTATTTCATTACCTTAATATATATTTGATTTAATTATGATTTTTATGAAAAATATACAAATTTAGGTTTTTGTTCGTTTTAATTTAAATATTTTGTTTGCTTAATACTTAAATCGAAACAAATAAAATAATAAATTTAAACCAAAATGTATTAGCGTAACATAATGTTAAATTAAAAAATAATAAAATATTAAACTTAAATCAAAATTTAAAAACGTAATGAATTAGTATATTAAAATAAAAATTTACATAAAATCAAATTTATTAACGTAATGATATATTTTAATGAAAAAGTATAAATAATAAAATTATAGAAATAGTTTAACCAATAAAATATAAAATAAATAAATTAAATACATAAAAGAGACATAAATTAAGGGTCATTCTTCTAATTACCCGTTTAATTACTCTAATCATTATATAATTATTAGTTGATTTAACTTTTAATCATTAAATAAATATTAAATGATTATCGATTGATTTGATTATATAATAATTATTTAATTTTATAAACATTAATCATTTAATCATTATTAATCAATGATTGTTAATGAATTATATAAAGTAAGTTACACATATGGTCATTGTAGCTTATTTTTGTTAGTATATGATGTGTAAAGATGACTTACTACTGCATTATGGCTAATTTCATAATAACACTTGAGGGTCACACCGATGAGCACAACTGAGCAGATGCAATTAAACTATTGAATAAATAATATTGGATATTGTTTATGACACGAAATGATCATTGAGATTAAATTAATGGATGATTAATTATATCTCAGTGTACGGGGACTAAAAGTGCAATATTAGATATTGTAGTGATTTAATTTTCATTGGATGATAATTAAACAATAATAATCTAGTCTTTTATTTATTATTAGATATTAAATAAAAGATGTATATTTGATATGTGTGAAGACCTCCCCCTAGGGGCAGTCCTCAGAGTCTAGGTCCCACAAATTGCAATACAATATCAATCATAACTAAGATATAGTAATTAAGTTGCAGAATTTCAAATTACAAGTACAAACATTAGGGATAAGTTTAGTACAGTTTTAGTACATATTACAGTTTTCAAATTAAACTTATAAAGGTACATGACTAATCAAATTCATGTCAACATACAATCAAATCAAATCTACCCAGACCACCACAATTATCATCTGCCAATCAGTACCGAAGGTTTGTTGAGTAGTGGTCTATAGAAGACTTCAATCTTGATTCTTGTAAGACCTAGAACTAGGTCCAGCAGGTGCTTTTCCCTTATCTTTTCCTGTAAAAAGGTTAAACAACAACTATTAGCAATACTTAGTGAGAATATAGATTTTCAGATTACATGCATTTTATCAAGAGGATAATGGGTCTAGCGTGATATATCTTGACTGCCGCTACAGCCACGCATGATTGAGACATAGTAGTCATAGAGTTGGATGATGTTCACACCACGCTCACGCTTTTAGTGGAAGCTATCCACTTGTACTGAGCTAGCTATCAGCAATCATCGTGGGGGAACATCAGAGTATCAATACCAAGTTCAATAGAACTGGTGATGTAGCAAGGTCTAGAACAATAGACCGACAAAGCTAATCATACTAAGCTGAACTAATACATCAAAGACACGAGCAATGATGAAAGCATAAATAAACGAAGTCATGATAGCAATATCAACTTATAACAATATATGAATTGAACTGTAAGTACAATATATGCAAAATGATAAGTCAAATAGCCATCATGATCCACAGGGCATCACCGAACCATGGTGAGCACAAGTCACAATCCAGCTGAGTATAAAAGAATGTCAAAATAAACTATCATCAACAATATGTCTCAACCGGAATCTAGCATGTAAAACTGAATATCTATAACTCACAGGTTTTGTTGTCTTATCAAGCAGATTCTCCACCACTTGAGTTATCTCAGGATTTTATATTTAATCTTCGTCTTTCTGGACTTTGGCTTTGCTTTATAATTCTTTGACCCACTTTCAATATCTTTAAACTTTAATTCTTTGTTCAGAATTGTCCAGAATTTTATCATAGCAAGAACATTAGCTTTTAGCTTTAAATATACTTTCTTTGTTCATTTGAAGTCTCAAAAGGATATATATATATATATATATATATATATATATATATATATATATATATATATATATATATATATATATATATATATATATATATATATATATATATATATCATGTTGCTTTATTTATTGTTCTTTCATCATTATAATCATGGGTCTCATTTCATGGGTCTTATAATTGTGAAAGTAAATTATAAAACATTTATTTGTTAATTTTAAAGCATGTAAAATGGATCATCCGCCGGATTCGGACCATCTGTAACAACCTAACTTTTGGTCTAGCTTTAATTCTAGTATTTGATTCAATAATGTAATTTATTTACATTATTAGTCTTGTAATTTAATTAAGCTTAAGATTATTTAATTGAATTATATTTATCTTATAACTTATTAAAAATGATTAAAATTAAAAGAGATGTAAAATACAAAAGTATAGTGGGTTGAATGGCTAGTATAACCAAATTGATATATAAACGAATATTTATGACTTAATGGTCATTTATTAACATTAAAAGAAAATTTCACTATCTCTCTCTCTTGTTCTTCTTCAACCTACGGCCATCATCAAAGTTTCATCAAAATTGTTCATTTAAATCTCAATTAAATGAAGAATTAATCCAAGAAAGGTTACAAGAAGCATTCAACAACAACACTCTACAAGATTTAGAGGTAATTCTTGATTATTGTTCATAATCTTATGAATATTGGTTCGGTTTTATTAAAAATCGAAACCAAGAATTAAAAACATAAATGTTGTTGTTGCATGTCTAAGATTTTTGTAAATTATGATGAAATTTAGTTAATAGAAGTTATAGAAACAAAATTTGTGGGTTAGATCATCCAAAATATTGAAGAAATCGGAAATTTTTAATAAAAATGTGTTCTTGGCAAAATATTAAGATTTTGGATGATTTTGATTTAATTATGATGATATGGATGGGGAAATTAGTATAAAATCAATCTAATAATGTTAATATAACAATATAATAAATTGCATGTTAAAAGAAATTGTTATGAAGTATTCCCGTATATTTTCAGCACCTTAATGATATTCTTATCATATACATGAAGAAGCAAGCTCAATAAATGTAATATGATAAAGAAGAAGACAATATGAATGTGGAGAGAATAAGGAACAGTGGCGGCTGATGGTATTTCAAATTGTCAACCGTGTACAATGAAAAGTAACCCTGGGAGCCTTTTGTAGGCTCCTTTAATTAACTTACATCACATGACACTTTTGGCCCCTACACTTTGCATAAACATAAATTACATAGAATTAAAATACAAGACAAATTACAAAGACAATAAATATTACAAAACAACTCCTTAGATCGAAATAAATAAATCTAACAATCTCCCCCTTTTCGATCACTTACGAGGTCCTGGAACTCGGGCATGGTCAGTAGATTCTCGAAGACCAAGTATGACGTCGAAGCGTCTGGTTACTTGTCTTGTATGTAGCCGCTCGTTCAGGTAGTCTATGCCGCTGAGTGTATCTTGAATTTCCTTTGGTGAGCATCTCTGTTCAGGATCTGGTTGAGCATCATAATCTTGTACTTTCTTTGTAAGAGCAGCTCGAACCAATCTAAGTGTACCATCGGAATAGCAAGGAAGGTCCTCAAAGCGCATATACCTTTTGTAGCCCTTATAGTTTACAAAAATGACACCCGGATCCCCAGAAAGTACAACACTGTAGGCCGGGTGGTGGGCTAGGAGAAAGCTGTCTTGTTTCGGTGCACGAAGCCCTACCTTAACCATAGCACTTTCGATCGCCATCTGAAAATCTCTTAGGCACATTATGATCGATCGGCGATTCATGCTTCGAACTAAGGCTCCTACAGCTGTCATGTGGGATAGACGTTTTCTGATTCGGTTTTTCAGACTGTTGTGAAGGAACTCAACGTCATCCGCTCTTATGTAATCAAGGTCATACTCAAAGATGTCATCTCCCGTACCATCTTCTCTTTCCACTTGATAGGAGGGATAGAAGACTTTGGCTCTTTTGCACATGGTGATTGATTTGAGCTTTTTAATCTTTGATTTCGATACCTTAGACCTTTGTTCCCGGAGCATCAATTGGTAGTATTCAGCCTGTTCAGCTTTGGAGACATTCGTAAGTTCCATGAGTAGGCGTCTGCTGAAGGCTCCAGGTTTCTTTCTGAATACCATTTTAAATCTTTCTTCAAGGTAAGGGTTTTGAAACCTCTCCGGGGGAAAGTTCTGCAGGAATTCTTTCAGGCCTTGAACGGGGGGTTCTTCGATTTCAGTTCTTTTGGCTTCAAGAAGCTTTATAATTGTCCCCCGCCGTTCTTGTCGCATTTGATCTTTTTCTTCCTGCGGCAGTGTATGAACCTTGCCTTTTGTGTAGTGATCTACCCAAAATAAATCATCTTTTCTGTACACGCCAGGGCCCTCCGAAGTTTCGTCGAAGCAATCGACCCTTTTTGTTGGGGAGGGACCTGAACGTTGGGTTTGTTGGACTGGAGGTGGGCTTGGGGATCGTGGAGGGCTGATAGTAATGTGGGATTCTTTTAATGACAGGGGAGCTTGGATGGATGAGAGTATATCTTACTGATGGGCTCGGGGTGGTGAATTCAGGAAATCGAAAGATGAGGATGAGGATTTTTTCGTTGGAGAATCAGGCTTAGGCTTAGGAGTTAATAAAGGTTGGTTGTCCTCGGAATCGGAATCTGAGTCAGAAACTAATATGATTTCAACCTTCTCGTGCGGTTCCTCAAATTCTACCATAGCTGTCATCGGATCCAGTGGAGCTGGACCCTCGACCATGGGCTCGTCTTCTATTAACATGTATTCCTGAGCCTCCTGAGACTTTTCCCCTGAACCCTGGAATTCTGACCCCTCAGTGGTCTCTGCTCCCCCTATACCCAGCATGGGCTCCTCAAATTGAACTTTTCTGCGCTTCTCCCCCTCATGACGATCAGGGTCGTCCTGGTCGTCATGTTTCCTTTTAGGGGCTTCGGCCTGAGTGCGGCAGAAGGTCTATGACCGTGGATTCGAGGCGATCCATTCGTGAATTGAGCTGCTCTTGGACTTGAAGAATTAAACGATTAAGAGCATCGATCTTGTCCGAGAGCTCGGCTATCTGGAGATGGACTGAATGGGAACTTGGTGAGGGGCCAGCTTCGGAGGCGACACCCTTACCCTTGATTAGAGAAAGAAGGGCGGTGTGACGTTCCTCGGCGGCCTCCCTTTGGGCGTCCAGGTCAGCCCGGGTAACCACTCCGGCAGCACGTAATGCTGCCGTTAGCATCTCCAGATTGATGGGGAGATGGCCTGAAGTGGATGGCGTGGATGGAGGCACTTCAGGTCTTCCTTCCGTCATCTCTGGCTCCACTACGGGACGCTCAGATCCGGAAGTTTGTTGAGCTGCCACGGAGGCAGCTCTTGGGGATGCCACAAAGGCATCGTGCGTGGTGTGTATATGTGGGGATGAAATCGTGGGTGAAGGAAGTTCGGTCACGTGGGGAGGAGTGTGACCTCTTTCAACACCGCCACTCTCCGAATGAGAGGGCGATGGAGTGTGTGGAAGATCCCTGTGGAATGAAGTGGTTTCCCTTTGAGGGGAAACCAAGTGGGTGGTGGGGGTTGTTTCGACCGCTGGACTAACGGTCTTATGAAAGGGAGTCCGGCTAACAGGGCTTGGTTCACCCTCAGACTGTATTTCCCTCGCTCTTACGACAGAGACGGTTCTTTCGGAATCCACCGTCTCTGCCGTCTCACCTACATCTCCCTCCCTCACAATCTCAACCTCCCGCTCACCGAAACCCATAGACTGTTGAACATCCATCCCTTCTCCCTCATGCTCACTCTCTCGTTGCTCACCTTCGGACTGGTTAGTCTCAGTCGATTCCGACTGAGACTCATCCGGATAATTCTCTCTTATATACGCCCTTACCCGCTCTGTGCCCCTTGACCTCGTAAGAGTAGATAAAGGAATTTTCATCACCGGTACCGTCGGGGCCCCCTTTGGCAGAGTCAACTTTTGGATTGCCACTGTGGGGTAGACATCAGCCTCCGGACGCTCATGTATGTCATCGTCTTGATCCATTGCACACTGGATGATGAGTTGAAGGAATCTTTGAAAAGGAACATACTTGCGGCCTTTCTTTGTGCTTCTTTCGACGTGGACTCTTCGTAATTCTTCAAAGATGAAAGCAGCATAGTCCACGTGTCGGTCAAAGGCAAAGCCGGTGAACATGGCTAATACCTGGGCCGACGTCGAGTCATGTCCTGAATGCTTGGCGGTGAGGCATTTGTTAAGTACATCGAATAGAATCCGCCAGTGGGACTGAAGGTTTTTCGTGCGGAAGTCTGATGGTTTGGTAAGAGGGCCGTCATACCCTAGAGTTTGTATCTCAGTTAGGGCCTCAGATACGGATGGGTTTGGGTCGAATGAATCAAGGGTGGGAAGGTAGTCTTCTATGGGTTATTGAAGAATGTGGCGGATGGCTGCGGTGGTGATTTTGACCGGAACGCAGTCAATGGTGGAGGTGAAGTGAGGTTCGGGGTCGGTTATATATTTGAGCCTGTTCCAGAATTGTTGGAGGTATATCTGGGGAACAGCTATGACAGTTGATAGTGCGTAATAGATTAGATGGCGGGTGAGGATGTCGAAGGCAAGGGTTTGGGTTTCTTTTGAAAGAATGGAAACGTCGAGTTGCCAGTTATGTGGGATAAACTCGACAAACTCGGCGCTGGGTAGGATGGATTCCTCGGGTAGCTGAGCATTGTTATTCGGAATGGGAGGATGGGGTACGGTGAGAAGGATTGCGGGATCCATTTTCCTGCAAAGTGCAACAAAGTTAGAATCATAAGACTTGATATGATAATGCATTGATGTGAAGTCTAGATGAGTGTGAAATAGAAATTGTCTGATCTATTTAGCATCGGGTCTTTATTAGCAAAATAAAATTCCACTAATAAAGTCCAAAGTCAATCGTTAAGAGACCGATGTTAGATAAGACCGTTTCACTCAAACACTGATCCTAACTCTAATCAATGGTGCACTTGGATGGAACTATTTTTGTGAATTTTTAATTTATATAAACATGCAGAAGTGAAAAAAAATGAAAAATTAAAAAAATCCTAAGTGTTGGATTTCGGATGGTCCGAATTCGGATGAACAGTGTCACCGAATTCGGATCAGTCCGAAATCGGTTAATGCATGAATGATGTGTGGAGGACCGAATTCGGATGAGGTGAAAATGTGGACCGAATTCGGATGAAGGTCCGAAGTGTGAGGCATGAAATGGATGAAAGTGGTCCGAATTCGGATGGGTCATGGTACATGATCCGAATTCGGTTGATGACATGTGTAAATGCATGCAATGATATGGGAAAGTCCGGATTCGGATGGTACCAGAAATTCGGATAGGGACCGAATCCGGGTATCATCCGAATTCGGATGAACAGTGTGAACAGACTTTGACCCTGCTTTGATGGTCCGAAATAGGTTTTGTACTTTGAAAATTTTTGAATCCAGTCTAAGTCGGACATCCGAATTCGGGTGGTGGTCCGAATTCGGACATCCGAAACTGCATGAGTGCAGTTAATGTTCATGCAAAAATAAACGTGAACAGTTGAAATGGTAATAAAAATGCATGAAATTACATATCCTAGTCTAAAATAAGTTCCTGAACATTTTATCTAACTACAACTAAAGACAAATAACACATTTCAGTACTTAAAATGAAGAAAAACCGAAACTAAAAAGTAGAAATATTTTGAAAATCAAACAAGCAATCTAGGAAGTTAAAGACGGAAATAAAGTGAAAAGAATGTTACCTTATAGTGCCGAAGGTGAATGAAGCAAGAAAAACGAGAAAAAGTTGTGTTCCAAAAGCTTGGAATCGTGGCTATGGTGGCCGGCGGTGAGGGTGTCGAAGAGAGAAAGAAGAAGAGAATAGAAAGCTTTAAGATGAAGTAAAGATGTTTGACCGGTTGACCGACCCTATTTAAAGGCGCATGGGTCGGGTCCGGGTCAGGAAAGATCCGCGCCCAAGGGGGTTTGGGCCGCCGGATTTGCACACAACCACAACAACAAAAAATATTTTGGGCTTTTAAGGAAATTAATCAAAACACAATTAAAAAGAAATTTTGGTCCAATGCAAAAAAAATAAAAAATATTTTTGGTATTTTCTTTAATTTTGAAATTAAAAAAAATGAAATGAAGTAACCTAAAATCTTTTTGGCTTTTTGATAAATTTGAAAGTTAAAATCTTTTTGTGATTTTCTGACCTATTAACTTAAAACTTAAAATTAAATTAAAATTAAGACTAACCTAAAATTCAAAAATTTAACTATAAAAGAAAGAAACACAGAATTATAAAATTTAAAAATCCTAACTCTACTCCCCCTCAAATGAATACCGATCCTTTTTTTTTTCTTTTCTTTTTCAGATTTTAAACGCGACAACTCTTTTTAACCTTTCAAGTACAAACAAACCTGGATATTGTTTGCATCCCACTCAGTGACGAACAATTCACACAGCAATTTATCAGGATCATTAATTATTAAAAATATACGCAGATAAGGAAATAATGAGTTTCAATCTTGTGACATGATCCTTAAATTTAAATAACAGTTATTTTCTAAAATAAAGGAATTTCAATCATGATAGATTGAAATAGAATTATTTAGGACAATATCTGATATTTAATTGGAAGGCGGATTCAACATGCCGATATGGGATACTAAAAACTGAAAACGAGGTTCGTCTAAAGCTTTAGTAAATATATCCGCAAGTTGATATTCCGTGCCAACAAAATACAACTCAATGGTTCCCTTTTTCACGTGATCTTTAATAAAATGATACCTGATATCTATGTGTTTTGTTCGAGAGTGCTGCACGGGATTGCAAGAGATGACAATTGCACTTCGAGAATCACAGTAAATAGGGATATTGGTGAGTGAGAACCCATGATCGCGTAATTGTGTTCTCATCCATAACACTTGAGAGCAACAGCTTGCAGCTGCTACATACTCAGCCTCAGCTGTAGATGTGGAAACACAATTCTGCTTTTTGGAAGACCAACTCACCGGTCTATCGCCTAAAAACTGTATTCCTCCCGATGTGCTTTTCCTGTCCACTCTACAACCTGCAAAATCAGCATCTGAAAACGCGGTAAGATCGAAATCGGTTCCCTTTGGATACCATAGACCAAGTTCGGGTGTACCCTTAAGATAACGAAAAATGCGTTTTACCGCAGTTAGGTGTGATTCTTTTGGGTCGGCCTGAAATCTAGCACAAAGACATGTTGAAAACACTATATCCGGCCTGCTGGCAATCAAGTATAGTAAGGATCCTATCATCCCTCTGTAAGTTGAATTATCGACACTTTTCCCGGAAGGATCGGTGTCTAACTTACAGTTGGAGGCCATGGGAGTTGCGATACTCGTGCAAGAGTCTAACTTATACTTCTTGAGAATGTCAAGAGTATATTTCGACTGGTTCACAAAAATCCCATCCTCAAGTTGTTTGACTTGTAATCCGAGGAAAAAGTTCATTTCCCCCATCATACTCATCTCAAACCGGACTCCATTAGGGCTGAAAAATCCTTACAAAAATTACTGTCAGTAGATCCAAATATAATATCGTCGACATAAATCTGTACTAGCATTATATGTGGGCCTTCCCTTTTAGTGAACAGAGTTGTGTCCACCACACCTTTATAGAAACCGGCAGAAATAAGGAAATTCGAAAGACTATCATACCATGCTCGAGGTGCTTGTTTTAAACCATAGAGGGCCTTATCTAGCACATAAACATGGTCAGGTTTATGTGCATCAACAAAGCCTTGTGGTTGTTCAACATACACTTCCTCGTTAAGTTCACCGTTTAGAAAGGCAGTCTTGACGTCCATTTGGTACACTTTGAAGTCTTTGTGTGCCGCGTACGCCAAGAAGATTCTGATTTCTTCGATCCGTGCAACTGGAGCGAAGGTCTCGTCATAATCTATCTCTTCTTGTTGTCGGTAGCCTTTGACAACAAGTCTTGCTTTGTTCCTTATCACAATGTCGTACTCATCTCGTTTGTTCTTAAAGATCCACTTTGTTCCGATGACTGTGCGGTCTTTTGGCTTGGGAACTGTGACACCCTTGCCACAACAACCACCAATTACAATACACCCAGGATTAATCACCAACATACAATAACATAATGATCTGATAACCTAAATTAAGTGCGGAAGCATTAAAAACATAAATAAAGTAGTGCAAAAAGTGTTAAACACCCTACGGTGCTATAAGGTACCAAGTCTAAGTCTACACACCCATACATTTATTACAATCATCCAGAATATATTACAACATTGTCCAAATCACAATTATCGATTAAATAGTGCCGAGTCTCCCAAATCTTCCAAACGACCTAACTAGAAGGTCCAGCAGTAGATTTTCCTTTGCCTGTAAAAATACAACAACTAAAACGTAAGCGAATGCTTAGTGAATACATAGATTACGCATTTTATAAGTCTTTATGAAGCCCAAGAGTAATCCCGACGACAAACGTCGTATACTCTCTTCGTACACTAAGTACGGACCAGAGCCGCAGCCCCTTCGAGCCCCAAGCTCGGCATTTACACATACCATCTGAGACAAACGTACGATCGGGGATGACATACTGCCTACCAGACCTGGAGGGATCAGCTGCAGCGTCATATAGCGCAGTAACATCAGAGTAATCGATGCGACCCACCGGTCCATCACTAGATGCACAACAACCGAAAGGACATGCAACAAGTAAGAATGTGCATCTAAATCTACGCAAGTTAGTAGAATTCCAAAAAATCAATGAAACAACAGGTCTCAGCAGGCAAAGCTTACATAAAACAAATATAAACATGCGAAATCTACTGTACTCACAGTGGGTGCGTAATTTATCTTTTAACCGATATTATTTCTCTTCGGGCTTTCAACCGGATCCACCAAGTACCCCACTGTGGGTTAAACAACACCACAAGGGACCTGTTATATCAATTACAACAATTCCTCATATCATTAACCGTTTAAATCCATAAAATCAAGTTTCGTAAATTTGGCGATATTTTCCCCCGTTTCGGGTACATGTCTAAATTCGAACTATAACTAAAGTTTGAAACCCATTTCAAGTCTATATCTTGTCCTTTGAATAATTCTTGCCATTTTATGAGTTATTTATGAGTTTTATTCAAAATACTTGAGTTTAGAGAGTAGTATTCTTAATTTTTGGCATTAAACTCGAATTAGATTCTACTACATTCGAATCTAATGACTAGATTCAAATTCCATATGTAGATTCGAACACCCCATAGCACAAATTCAACTTCCATTCGAGTTTAGGTGATAGATTCGAACCTCATGCATTAGATTCGAACCCCATTCGATTCTGGGCATAGATTCGAACCATCCATTCGAATCTAGGGGTAGATTCGAACCCCCCCCCCCTTCGAATCTAGTGTTACACTCGAAAACACACTCGAATCTAGTACCAAACTCGAGTTTGTTCTTGCATTTCGACTCTGTTCTTAGCATATTCGAGTCTGTTCATCATTTCAACTTAAATCTTTCATTTCTAAGTCAAAAATCATGCATATATCATGTATGATACCTAGATTCGATTCTATTATGCATATACTATCATAATCTTGCAATATTTCAAGCAAAACAAGCTCCAATTTACATAAAATGACAGATTCGAATTCTAATTTACTTCAAAACCGAAACTATGAACTTAAAAGGATCAATTCTTACCTTAATTCGTATGAAATCTGAAATCCGTTTGTAGATTGTTGTTGTACTCCTCGATATCTTTCCGATAACGTATAATTCTCGATAATCTGACGGTCGGTTTGTGAGATAACTTAGAGAGATGTAGAGAGGAAATTCTAGAGAGATAAAGTAGTGAGATAGTGTAAAATAGAAAAATGAAGCCTATTGCCCTTTATATACAACTTTCGTCATTTTTGCACATTTCATCACTCGAACTAACCGGTTCCATAAAATACTGATGTAATCTTAGAATTATCATAAATAACTTTTTAATTCCTTAATATTCCATAACAATGATTCTGAGTTCAATTTTCTTAAAAATAGCAACAAACTTCTAAATAATCCAAATACATAATAATTGCTTAATTTTAACTTAAACATATATTTTCCACTTAATTAACCAAAATACATTAAAATAAATCCGAGGATGTTACAGCATGGGCTCCACCACGCTCAACTTCGTCCTCGAAGTTACTCGGATTCAAACAGTTTCGGATACTTTCTTAACATTTCTGACTTAGTTTCCCATGCATGATTTGCTCCTTTATGATGCTTCCAACGTATAAGCACCATTTCTATCTCCTTGCTTCTCAACTTCTTCATCTTAGTATCTAATACACACTCCGGCTCCTCCACATATCGAAGCCTTTCGTCAACTTGCAGTTCTGTATGGTCTGCCCAATCCTCATTTCCAGTGTTAAATGATTTTCGGAGATTCCCAACGTGAAATACTGGATGTATGCCCGACATCCCTTCAGGCAATTCTAACCGATAATACTGATTTCCAACTTTTTCAACAATCCTAAAGGGTCCAACGAATCTCGGAGCCAACTTGCCCCTTTTAACAAAACGAGTAACACCCCTCATAGGTGATACTTTCAAGTAGACCCAGTCGTTCACTTCAAAATTGATCGGTTTGTGCCTCCGATCGTAGTAACTTTTCTGACGATCCTGGGCCGCCTTCATGTTCTGCCTGATCAATTGTATCTTTTCATTTGTTTCTTGAAGTAACGCCGGCCCAGCAATCGGCGTTTCACCCGTTTCTCTCCAACAAGTAGGAGTCCTACACCTCCTCCCATACAGTGCCTCGAACGGTGCCTTCTTTATTGTCGCGTGGTAACTGTTATTGTACGAGAACTCTATTAGTGGCAAATGATCATCCCAGTTGCCACCGAGATCTAACACACACAATCTCATCATGTCTTCCAACGTAAGGATCGTTCGTTCGCTCTGGCCATCGGTTTGCGGACGATAGGCTGTACTCATTGCTATTCTCGTCCCTAACCCTTCTTGCAGTGCCGACCAAAAATTCGAAGTAAACCGGCTATCCCGATCCGATACTATAGTCTTAGGCACTCCATGCCTAGAAACAATCTCGTTCATATAAATTTGAGCTAATTTCTCCAGCGAATAACTTTCACGAATCGGTATGAAGTGAGCCGACTTTGTTAACCGATCCACGATTACCCAAACTGCATCATGCTGTCGCTTAGTCTTTGGCAGCTTTGTAACAAAATCCATTGTAATGTGCTCCCACTTCCATTCCGGAATAGGAAGCGGCTGCATACTGCCGTACGGTTGTTGATGTTCGGCCTTTACCAACCGGCAAGTCCTACATCGTTCAACATACTGGCCGATATCCTTCTTCAATCCCGGCCACCAAAAGTCTGCCTTTAAGTCGTTGTACATCTTTGTGCTCCCGGGATGTACAGAAAATTTAGATTGATGCGCTTCTTCAACGATAACATTTCTCATACCACCATACTTCGGCACCCAAATCCTTCCGTATACACCTTTTAATCCAGACTCGCTAGTTTCCATATTCTTAATCTGTACTCTAATATCCTCAGCACCGACATTTTCTTCTTTCAAAGCTTCTAGTTGGGCAGCTTTGACATCGTTAATGATCGTGGAACTTAGTATAGTGGACGTCATCATATAACAGAAATCCTTAGCATAAGCTTTCCGGCTCAAGGCATCGGCTACTACATTAGCCTTCCCGGGATGATAAAGTATCTCACAATCGTAGTCTTTAATAAGCTCCATAGACCTACGCTGTCTCATATTAAGTTCCTTCTGGCTAAAAATGTACTTTAAGCTCTTATGGTCCGTGTAAAGTTGACACTTAGTACCGTACAGGTAATGCCTCCATAATTTCAATGCAAACGTTACCGCAGTCAACTCGAGATCATGAGTCGAATAATTCTTCTCATGCTGCTTCAACTGTCTTGAAGCATACGCTATAACCTTCCCACGCTGCATCAATACAGCGCCTAACCCTAACCTCGAAGCATCGGTATACACCACAAAGTCATCATTGCCCTCAGGTAAGGCAAGTATCGGTGCCTCACTTAACGTCTTCTTCAAAATATCAAACGCTTCTTGCTGCACTGCTTCCCAGACAAAAGGTGCATTCTTCTTTGTTAATGCAGTCAGAGGAACTGCAATCTTAGAAAAATCCTTTATGAACCTCCGATAATATCCTGCCAACCCCAGAAAACTTCTAACTTCGGTAGCTGTTTGAGGTGGCTCCCAATTCTTTATCGCTTCAACTTTAGCCGGATCTACCGAAATCCCAGCCCCCGAAATCACATGTCCTAGAAACTGTATCTGTTGCAGCCAAAACTCGCACTTCAAAAATTTGGCGTACAACTTTTCTTTCCTCAACAACTCTAACAGCTCCCTGAGATGCTCAACATGCTCAACCTCAGACCTAGAGTATACTAGAATTTCATCGATAAACACTATCACCGACTTATCCAACATCGGTCTACAGACCCTATTCATCAAGTCCATAAAGACAGCTGGGGCGTTAGTTAATCCGAAAGGCATGACCAGAAACTCGTAATGCCCATACCGAGTTCTGAAAGCTGTCTTCGGTACATCTTCTTCTCTTACTTTCAGCTGATGGTACCCCGACCTTAAGTCGATCTTAGAAAAGACGCAGGCTCCGTGTAACTGATCAAACAAGTCATCTATCCGTGGCAACGGATATTTGTTCTTAATAGTCAACTTATTCAGCTCCCGGTAATCTATGCACATCCTCATCGTGCCATCTTTCTTCTTTACAAACAATACCGGAGCTCCCTATGGCGATGAACTCGGCCGAATGAAGCCCTTGTCCAACAACTCCTGAAGTTGTGTCATCATTTCTTTCATCTCGGTTGGGGCAAGACGATAAGGAGAACGAGCTACCGGTGCAGCTCCAGGGATCAAGTCAATCCTAAATTCTACTTGTCTTTCAGGCGGCACGCCAGACAAGTCTTCCGGAAACACATCCGGGAATTGTGAAACAACCGGCACATCGGCCAAAGTTCTCTTCTCTGCCTTAGCATCAATCGCATATGCTAAGTATGCATCACATCCCTTTGCAACAAGCTTTCGAGCTTTTGCAATAGTCAGCAAACACAGATCCCCGCTTCTCCTATCCCCATATATACATATCTCACGCCCCTCCGGGGTAGTTATCTTTATCATTCGGCTCTTACACACTATATGGGCTTCATTCTCGATCAACCAGTCCATTCCGACTATCACATCAAACTCGCTGAACTCTATCGGAATCAGATCTAAATTGAAGACTACATCTTCAATTACTAACGTGCAATTTCGGTATACATGATCTACCTTAACTAAAGTATTGCTAGCAGTTTCAATATCAAGTATAGCAGACAACTTAGACAGTGGCATGGCAAGTCTTTGTGCAAACACAGTAGAAACAAACGACCTATTGGCACCCGAATCAAATAAAACTCGTGCTGGCATAGAATTAACTATGAACGTACCCGTGACGACTTCCGGATTTTCCCTTGCCTCCTCTGCAGTTATCTGAAAAGCACGAGCAGGTGCCCTCTGTGACTGACCCCGACGGTTAACTGAACCACCACTCGAACCTCCAGACGATCGTGTTGATGATGGGACAGCAGCCGTTGGAGCATTCTTTCTACAATTCCTGCTATAGTAACCCCACACCCCACACTTATAGCAAGCATCACCCTTCCTTGGGCAGTCATTCTGAAAATGGCCCAGCTCCCCACAGCAAAAACAAGCACGTCCGTTAGTGCATTTGCCAAAGTGTTCCAGATGACATTTATTGCAATACTGCGGCTCAGTGTTGATGGAGTATGCACGCGCACGACCGCGATCAGATGAACCAGATTGTCGGCGATACGACTGTTGAGGTGAGTACTGTGAAGACCGGGAAGAACCAGAATATCCTCCCTCGCGTTGGCGCTTCGGCGGTGACGGCTGTGTTGGATTGGTGGAAGCAGCAGCAGACCCGATCGAGTAGCCCGACATAATCAAGATCTGTTCTACATTTCTGGCAGCCTCAAGTAAGCCAGCAAATGTAGGGTAGCGGACGTTGCTCATAACCCTCCTAATCTCAATGTCAAGACCAGCCTCGAACCTGGTCACTTTCCTCTCTTCAGTATCAACTTGATGAGGCGCGAACAGACTCAGCCTCGTGAATTCCACCGCATATTGGGACACCGTCTTAGTCCCCTGTACCAGCGCCATAAACTTTGCTTCTAACCTCCGGCGCTCATCAACCGGACAGTACTGCTGAGTGAATAGGTCCTTGAACTCAGCCCAAGTCATAACAGAAATCTTCTCCAATGTCAAAGCGTTCACCATGGCATTCCACCACATGATTGCATCATTCGTGAACATAGCAGTTGCATAACGAACCATGTCCTTCTCAGCACAGTCGCTGATTCGGAATGTTCGCTCAGTTGCTGTTATCCATTCCAGTGCGGCAACAGCATCTCCTAATCCATTAAACTCCACGGCCCCATTTCCTTTGAAGTCCTTGAAACGACAACCCTTGGGCTTGTTAGATGACCCATTGTTGTCATCTCGTTCCTCGTTGTTACCCCCTTCCTTCTCCTTGTTCTTTCTCTTATCCTCTCTTCTCTTAGCATCGGCCTCATCTCGAGCCCGAAACTGATCTTGTATCATTTTATTCTGCTCAGCCATCATGGCTAGCATCATCTCTCTGGCTTCCTCAGGTGTCATTCCTCCAGACATGTTCTGAAAATATAAACATATAACTTGTTTAGTAACATGTCATCAGTTTAAAGACACCACTTATTTGTCCCGTATGATAGTCAATCTCTTATAATTACTAGATCATAGCCTATCTTAGTTCAGATCATTACTTAAACCACTACATATCAATACCTAATGTTTGAGATCAAGACCTCACGGACACTTGAATCTCAAACAACTGCTCTGATACCATCTCGTGTGACACCCTTGCGACAACAACCACCAATTACAATACACCCAGGATTAATCACCAACATACAATAACATAATGATCTGATAACCTAAATTAAGTGCGGAAGCATTAAAAACATAAATAAAGTAGTGCAAAAAGTGTTAAACACCCTACGGTGCTATAAGGTACCAAGTCTAAGTCTACACACCCATACATTTATTACAATCATCCAGAATATATTACAACATTGTCCAAATCACAATTACCGATTAAATAGTGCCGAGTCTCCCAAATCTTCCAAACGACCTAACTAGAAGGTCCAGCAGTAGATTTTCCTTTGCCTGTAAAAATACAACAACTAAAACGTAAGCGAATGCTTAGTGAATACATAGATTACGCATTTTATAAGTCTTTATGAAGCCCAAGAGTAATCCCGACGACAAACGTCGTATACTCTCTTCGTACACTAAGTACGGACCAGAGCCGCAGCCCCTTCGAGCCCCAAGCTCGGCATTTACACATACCATCTGAGACAAACGTACGATCGGGGATGACATACTGCCTACCGGACCTGGAGGGATCAGCTCCAGCGTCATATAGCGCAGTAACATCAGAGTAATCGATGCGACCCACTGGTCCATCACTAGATGCACAACAACCGAAAGGACATGCAACAAGTAAGAATGTGCATCTAAATCTACGCAAGTTAGTAGAATTCCAAAAAATCAATGAAACAACAGGTCTCAGCAGGCAAAGCTTACATAAAACAAATATAAACATGCGAAATCTACTGTACTCACAGTGGGTGCGTAATTTATCTTTTAACCGATATTATTTCTCTTCGGGCTTTCAACCGGATCCACCAAGTACCCCACTGTGGGTTAAACAACACCACAAGGGACCTGTTATATCAATTACAACAATTCCTCATATCATTAACCGTTTAAATCCATAAAATCAAGTTTCGTAAATTTGGCGATATTTTCCCCCGTTTCGGGTACATGTCTAAATTCGAACTATAACTAAAGTTTGAAACCCATTTCAAGTCTATATCTTGTCCTTTGAATAATTCTTGCCATTTTATGAGTTATTTATGAGTTTTATTCAAAATACTTGAGTTTAGAGAGTAGTATTCTTAATTTTTGGCATTAAACTCGAATTTAATGGTTAGATTCTACTACATTCGAATCTAATGACTAGATTCGAATTCCATATGTAGATTCGAACACCCCATAGCACAAATTCAACTTCCATTCGAGTTTAGGTGATAGATTCGAACCTCATGCATTAGATTCGAACCCCATTCGATTCTGGGCATAGATTCGAACCATCCATTCAAATCTAGGGGTAGATTCGAACCCCCCCTTCGAATCTAGTGTTACACTCGAAAACACACTCGAATCTAGTACCAAACTCGAGTTTGTTCTTGCATTTCGACTCTGTTCTTAGCATATTCGAGTCTGTTCATCATTTCAACTTAAATCTTTCATTTCTAAGTCAAAAATCATGCATATATCATGTATGATACCTAGATTCAATTCTATTATGCATATACTATCATAATCTTGCAATATTTCAAGCAAAACAAGCTCCAATTTACATAAAATGACAGATTCGAATTCTAATTTACTTCAAAACCGAAACTATGAACTTAAAAGGATCAATTCTTACCTTAATTCGTATGAAATCTGAAATCCGTTTGTAGATTGTTGTTGTACTCCTCGATATCTTTCCGATAACGTATAATTCTCGATAATCTGACGGTCGGTTTGTGAGATAACTTAGAGAGATGTAGAGAGGAAATTCTAGAGAGATAAAGTAGTGAGATAGTGTAAAATAGAAAAATGAAGCCTATTGCCCTTTATATACAACTTTCGTCATTTTTGCACATTTCATCACTCGAACTAACCGGTTCCATAAAATACTGATGTAATCTTAGAATTATCATAAATAACTTTTTAATTCCTTAATATTCCATAACAATGATTCTGAGTTCAATTTTCTTAAAAATAGCAACAAACTTCTAAATAACCCAAATACATAATAATTGCTTAATTTTAACTTAAACATATATTTTCCACTTAATTAACCAAAATACATTAAAATAAATCCGAGGATGTTACATCAAGGATAGGATCTACAATAGTCATAGACTCATCTAGTGGTTCATTGACAAGTCTATCAGCAACTTCACTCATTGGATGAATGTAATTGTTGTTGTATGGTGGTGGAGTAGCCCTGTAGCCTATTCCTTCTTTGGGATTAACTTGAGATTTTACCCTATCTTTAAATTGGACTTCCATTAGGTGTTCCAGCTTTTGATTAGCCAATTTGAAGTTACCTAGATCTATATTGACAGATTCTAGTTTCTTATTAGCCTCTAACACCTTTTGTTCAGTCTCTTCTACTTTTTTATTAAGGGATTCTATTTTCTTATTTAGCTCCTTTTTCTCCCACTCATGATATGTTCTATCATGTCCCATTTGAATCTCATTATCCTTATAGTCATTGATCTGTTTTTCAAGATCTTCTATGGCTTGCATGTATTCATATCTCCTCTCTTCCATCTTAGCCAGAGTTTTGCACATGCCCTCATTATGGTCTCTGTACTTTTTAACCATATTTTTGCATGATTGAGAGCAGAGTTTAGAATTTACCTCAGATGGTAGTTCAGTGGAGGAGACATTTGATGTTTTCGCCATCAGAGCTTGATTTTGAAATTTTTCCTCTGTCTGATCACTCCAGTCAAACACATTGTCTTCTTGAGAGACAAGTGCTGTTGATGATGAAGTCTGATTGGTCCTTGGAGTCCTTGATGACTGTTGACCTTGAGATCTACATTCTCTGGCAAAGTGACCAAGTTTATGACATTTATAACAGTCAACTTTTGACTTATCAAAAGCTGATTTGCCTTCTGTTCTGGCTTGAAAGTTGGTCCTGCCAGTTCTTTTAAGAAACCTTTTGGCCCTCATGGTCAGCATTGCATGTTGCCACTTCAAATTCATCTCTTCAAGATCATCTGGATGAATCTGTTCTAGATCTTCAGCATTTAAAGCTAACAGTCCATCATTGGCAACAAAAGCCTCATAGTGAGCTTCAGTAGAGTTGCCATCACCACCTGAAAAGGAATCACTGCCATTAGATTTTTCAGAAGACAGAAGAGCAGTATTGTGATTATAAGAAAAAGATTTCTTTTTAGTATCAATCTCAGTCTCAAACACTCTCAGACTGTTGTACAGATCAACCAGTTCTATTTCATCAAGAGTGTCTTTTGTTCTCCATTGTGCAGCATAAACTGTCCATTCTTCTCCAAGAGATCTGAGAAACTTTTTGTTGACCTCATCTTGTAACAACCCAGCTTTTATCTAAGTCTTTTATTTCGTTTTTGATCCAAATAATGTAAATTTAATTACATTATTAGTCATGTAATTTAATTAAGTTCAAGATTATTAAATTAAATTAAATTTATGTTATAAATTAGTAAAGATGATTAAATTAAAAGATATGTAAAATACAAATGTAGAAGTGGGTTAATTTTATATAATGTCAAATGAACTATATAAACTAAATTAATGACCATTTAAACACCATTTAAGCAATTCACTCTCTCTCTCTAATCTCTCGCTACAACTTACGGCCACAACAAAATTCATTAAAGAAATCCATAAATTTGCAATCAATTGAAGAATTAAAGACAAAGGGAGTTACATCAACATCAAACTACAAAGAATTTGAGGTAATTCTTGATTTAAATTTCAAGAATTTATGAATTTGGTCCGGTTTCATTAAAAACCGAAACCAAGAATTATATATGAGAAAAATGTTGTTGCATGTTCAAGATTTTAGTAGATTATGATAAATTTAAGTTAATAGAAGTTATATAAACAAAATTTGTGGGTTAGAATTGTCCAAAAATGATGAAATCGGAAATTTTTGTGAAAAACTTGTGTTCTTGACAAGAATTATCATTTTTGGATGATCTTGATCAAATAAGTGTGTTTTTGATAGGGAAAAATGTATAAAATCGATCCAATAATGATAATACATCATTATCTTTAGTTGCATGTCAATTATTAATGTGTTTAGTAAAAATTGATAAAAATCCGTATGAATAAAATGAAGAACACCAAGAACATTTTCTGGAAAATATACTAAGTATGGGATCCGAATTCGGGTATAACCGAATTCGGATGGTGCCCATTTCGGACCTATGCTTCGGTTCGGAAGCTTTCAGTTTGGATCCTATATCTCGGATGATCCCAATTCGGTCCTAGTATACTAATTCGGATGATGACCCAAATTCGGATCTTGCTTTGGTCCTAATTCGGATGAATGCTATTTTCGGATATGTGATAATTCGGATATATTAGATCCGAATCCGGATCCCCAATCCGGATATGTCCGAATCCGGGTTGATCCAAATTCGGGTGATCCGAAATCAAATATTATATTTTGATATTTAAATAAATGATTATATATATATACACACACACACACACACACACACACACACACACACACACACACATATATATATATATATATATATATATATATATATATATATAGAAAGACTTTTAGAATTTAATGAAGCAAAAGATATAAATAAATGAATGATTTATGAGATTATCAGTTATCAGAATCAGATGAAATTAAAGATTTTAAAGACTTAAAAAATGATGATAATGATATGACATGATATTGATATGATAATTCTGGACAGGTTCAGTGAAATTCTGAACATAGATACAAAGATTTAAAGACTTAAAAGCGGGTCAAAGACTTGATTTGACAGAGAACAGAATTGCCAAAGATAAAATCCTGAAATAACTCAGGTGGCAGATTTTACATCTGTTTGATAAAGACCCAGATCTGTGAGTTATAGATATTCAGATTTAACATGTTGATTTCCGGTTGAGATATATTGTTGGTGTTAGATTAAATTGACACTCATATTATCAGCTGGATTGTGACCTGTGCACACCATGGTTGGGTGTTGCCCAGTGGATCATGATAGCTATTTGATTTATCATTTCATATGATATTGCTTTTACAGTTCATTTCAGATATTGCTTTAAGACTATTGCTATCATGACATTGATTACGTATGTTTCATCATTGCATATACTTGACATATTGATTCAGCTTGATTAGCCCTGATTGGTCTATTGTTCTAGACCTGGCTATTTCACCAGTTCTATTGAACTTGGTAATGACCTCCGATGTTCCGCCACGTTGATTTACTGGTAGCTAGCCCAGTATGTGGCTGATCCCCACGATTTAAGCGTGAGCGTGGCCTGAGCATCATCCGACTCTATAACTTCTATGTCTCAATCATGAGGGCTGTAGCGGCAGCCAAGACATATCACGCTAGATTGATGATCCGCTTGACATGCATGTTAATTTGAAAATCTATTTACTCACTAAGCATTGCTTACGGTTGCTACATTATAATTTTTACAGGAAAAGATAAAGGAAAGTCACCTGCTGGACCTAGCTTTTAGGTCTACTAACGATCAAGACAGAAGTATCATAGACCACTACACAACAAAATCTTTCGCACTACACAACAAAATCTTTCGGTACTGTTTGGGAGACAGCAAATGTTGTGGTTTTGGGTAGATCTGATATGATTCTATGATGTAATGATTAGATTAGATGGTACCCTTTTATAACTTTAATTTGAAATATGTAATCTGTATAACTTAAATCCTAATCTGTATGTACATGCAATTTAATTTTCCGCATTATAATTACCCTATCTTAGTATGATTGATATCGTATTGCATGATGTGGGACCTAGACTCTGAGGACTGCCCCGGAAGGGGAGGTCTTCACAGGATGGTATCAGAGCCCATAGTTTGAGTGAATCAAGTATTACGTGAGTATACTTGGTCTCAAACTGAAGCAATACATATGTATCAATCATTTAGGTGGTTTGAACTGAGATAGGATGTACAGACTATTAGGATGGGAAAAAGGGTACATATATCTAAGTCTATAAACTGATAGTTAAATGCTTTTAATTTTCAGAAAAGATGTCAGGATTAGGTGACATACCAAACAACATGACCCCACAACAAATGTTCGAAATGATGCAACAACTATTAGGCCAACACTCAGAACAACAAAATAAGACAATGCATGAACAGTTTCAGGCCAGAGATGAGGCCGAAGCTAAAAGACGAGAAGATAAAAAGAATAAACGAAAAGAAAAGCAAGTCCAGACAAATGAATCTGATTTTGATAACACAAATCTTGAAACCCAAATTGCTCAGCCAAAAGGCTGCCCTGAACTTTGAGGGTACAGTAAATCCAATTCAGGCGATGGATTGGATTAGTCACACTGAAGAAATCTTCAGGATTTCTGATTGCTTAGACTCCAAGAAAGTAAGTTATGCATCCGCTTTGTTGGTCGGTGCTGCTCGTGCTTGGTGGAAGACTCAGAGAAGTATCTATGGAGAGGAGGTGATTCAGACTTTGGAATGGGAGCAGTTTCTCGATATGTTTAACGCAAAGTACTGTCCAGTAGACCAGCGAGACAAGATGGAAGTACAACTGATGCAGCTGACTCAAGGAACAAAGACAGTTGATGAATACGAGCATGAATTCTCGAGGTTATGCGGCTACTCTTCGTATCAAGTAGCTACCGAGAAGAGAAAGATGAATAGATTTCGCGTAGGACTCAATCCTAGATATAGACATCCGATGAGTGCGATCAAATACAAATCTTACTTGGAAATGGTAGAAGCAGCTAGACAGATCGAGCGAGGTTATTTAGATAAGGTGATCAGATTTACGCTCCAACAACTAACCCGATGAATCCATCTCCTCCGAAGAAACAAAGATTTGGCAGATTCTTCGAGACAAGTAAATCACAACCCCAACAATCTCAACAGCATAGTTCGCATTCGAAAGCTCAAGCGTACTCACTAACGAACGAGCCGCGATTCTGCAAGAGATGCAGAAAGTCACACATGGGATTGTGCAACCCAGAGGATGTTACTTGTTTTGCGTGCAACATGATCGGTCACAGCAGTGAAGAATGCCCACAGCAGGGACGAGGATGTGCAAAGTGCGGGAAAAGAGGACACTTTATGTATCAGTGTCGCAGCGGGCAACGATATCAGTCGCAATCATCAGCGGGAGGTTCCACAGTGAAAAGTTCTGCTGCAACTCCGACAGCAAGGACACGTGCGTTTCAGATAACGGCCGAAGAAGCAAAGGAAACCCCTGATGTAGTTACGGGTATGTTTTTACTTAATTCCATTCCTGCCCGAGTATTATTTGATTCCGGCGCGAGTCGTTCCTTCATATCAACTTCTTTTGCATCAAGATTATCTAAGTCCCCGTCAAAGCTTCCTGTTGTAATTGATATTGAGACAGCCAGTAACAACTATGTTATGGCTGATTCCGTCTACCGAAATTGCACTCTGCTCATAAATAATATTGTATTCAACCTCGATCTTATACCGATTCCGCTAAAAGAGTTCGACGTCATCATCGGCGTGGACTGGCTAACGAACAACGAAGCAACGATCGTATGCAACTGTCGAATCATCAGAATCAAGTCCTCAGATGGCTGAGTATTGGAGATCAAAGGAGAGAAAAGAAAAGGTGCTCATTGCTTTATTTCTGTAGAAAAAGCTCACAAATGTTTGTCTAAGGGTCACGAATCTTATCTGTGCTACGTTTCTTCTGAATCAAACTCTGAAAAGAAAACCCTAGCTGAAATTCCTATCATCTGTGAGTTTCCAAACGTCTTTCCCGATGATATTTCTGGAGTACCACCAGAACGTCAAGTCGAATTCGGCATTGACTTAGTTCCTGGTGCGGCTCCCATTGCAAAAGCTCCTTACAGACTTGCACCTGCAGAAATGCAGGAAATATCAAAACAATTGCAAGAGCTGTTAGAAAAAGGATTTATCCGACCGAGTTCATCTCCGTGGGGTGCACCTGTCTTATTCGTTAAAAAGAAAGACAGAACTTTTGGTATGTGCATCGACTACCGCGAGTTGAACAATGTTACTATAAAGAATAAATATCCTCTGCCCAGGATCGATGATCTGTTTGATCAGCTACAAGGAGCCAGCTACTTCTCAAAAATAGATATTCGTTCTGGGTATCATCAATTAAAAGTCAGAGATGAGGATATTCCGAAGACAGCCTTCCGAACAAGATACGGTCATTACGAATTTCTCGTGATGTCGTTTGGCTTAACAAATGCACCAGCGGCGTTCATGGACCTCATGAATCGCGTGTGCAGACCGATGCTGGATAAGTCAGTTATCGTGTTCATAGACGATATTCTGATTTACTCCAAAACGGAGGCTGATCATTCTATTCATCTACGACAATTGCTAGAGTTATTGAGAAAAGAAAGACTCTATGCAAAATTTTCTAAGTGCGAATTCTGGCTCAGACAGGTATAACTTTACATTGTCTTGAGCTATTCCTTAAAGCGCTCTTTGATTGAACAAAACTTGAAACTCTACTTTGTTGCTTTTATAGATTCGATTCATTGGCCATGTTGTTTCTGGCGAAGGTATTTCCGTCGATCCTTCTAAAGTCGAGGCCGTTCAAAAATGGCAAACGCCTCGCAATGCCTCCGAAATAAGAAGTTTCCTTGGATTGGCCGGTTACTATCGGCGATTCATAAAGGACTTCTCAAAGATTGCTGTGCCACTTACGATGTTAACACGAAAGAATACACCTTTCGTATGGGCTTATAAACAACAAGAGGCATTCAAAATTTTAAAGCAAAAGCTCATTCAAGCGCCGATCCTAGCCTTGCCAGAAGGCAATGACGATTTCGTTGTTTACAGTGATGCATCTGGTACTGGCTTAGGATGTGTTCTCATGCAAAGAGGAAAGGTTATTGCCTACGCTTCAAGGCAATTAAAAGATTACGAGAAAAGTGCACCAACTCATGATCTTGAGTTGGCTGCCGTTACCTTTGCTCTAAAAATCTGGCGTCATTATCTTTATGGGACTCGGTGTCAGCTTTACACCGATCATAAGAGTCTCAAGCATCTTTTCACTCAAAAGGATCTAAATATGAAAGAGCGTCGGTCCTTGGAGCTATTTAAGGACTATGATTGCGAGATCCTATATCATCCCGGCAAAGCTAATGTTGTCGCGGATGCTTTGAGTAGAAAAGTTTATCCGGAAAAGTGCTGCTATGCCCTGACTCCTGTAGTATTCTCTTCTGATCTTGTTGAGGACATCAGAATTGCTCAAGTTGAAGCATTGAAAGAAGAGAATATCGGTTCTGAAAATCTCAAAGGGCAATTAAAATTTCTAACTCTGAATCATTTGGGACTTCACTGTCTCAAGGGAAACCGAATATGGATTCCTAAATATGGCTCTATTCGCAACACTCTTCTATCTGAAGCCCATCAGTCCAAGTTATCTATTCATCCTGGCAGCTCAAAGATGTATTTTGATAAGCTGACTACTGGTGGCCAGGAATGAAGAAAGACATAGGTAAGTGTGTTGAAAGCTGTAGAGTTTGTCAGATGGTAAAGGCAGAACATCAGAAACCCTTCGGGGATATGCAACCACTGCCAATTCCTGAGTGGAAGTGGGAGCATATAACTATGAATTTCATCACGAAGTTGCCTAAAACCAAGAGACAGCACGACTCCATCTGGGTAGTCGTGGATCGATTAACGAAGTCAGCTCACTTCATACCAATGAAAGAAACATATTCCCTCGATAGATTGGCACAGCTATACATCACTGAAATAATTTCTCGTCACGGTGTGCCAAAGTCTATTGTATCTGATCGTGATAGTCGTTTCACATCTAGATTCTGGCAAGCTCTACAAGACGGGATGAGTACTCGTATCTCAATGAGTACAGCTTATCACCCAAGTGCAGATGGCCAGAGTGAGCGTACTATCCTTACTCTTGAAGATATGCTTCGTGCCTGCATTCTTGATCTAGGTGGTAACTGGGATGACCACTTGCCGTTGGTCGAATTCTCATATAATAACAGTTATCATTCAACAATCAAGATGGCTCCTTTTGAAGCTCTATACGGAAGAAAGTGCAGAACTCCTACCTGTTGGCGTGAAACAGGCAAATCGCCAATAGTGGGTCCTGCCCTTCTACAGTTGACTCACGAGAAGATTCAACTTGTTAGAAGAAATATTCTTGAAGCTCAAAGCAGGCAGAAGTCATATTATGATAATCGACACAGATCCATAAGTTTTGCAGTTAACGATTGGGTGATGCTGAAAGTCTCCCCAATGAAGAATGTGGTTCGATTCATAAAGATAAACAAGCTAGCTCCGAGATTCATCGGCCCGTTCAAGATTGTCGAAAAGATAGGAAACCAATCTTATCGTCTTGAACTACCAGCGGACTTATATGGAATACATCATGTATTTCATGATAGTCACTTGAGAAAGAGCTTAGCAGACGAAAGAGAAGTTCAAATACCGCATGTTAACTTGCAAATTGATGAGAAGCTTAGAGTGGTTGAAGAGCCGGAGTGTATTCTGGACTCGAAGACCAAAAAGCTTCGAAATAAAGAAATACAGATGGTGCTCGTCCAGTGGAAACACCACAAAGGTTCGCATCACTCTTGGGAATCAAGAGATGTGATGAAAGCAACATATCCCAGTCTGTTCGAACTTAGCTAACTTCGGGGACGAAGTTTTTGCGTGGTGGAGCCCATTCTGTAACAACCCAGCTTTTATCTAAGTCTTTTATTTCGTTTTTGATCCAAATAATGTAAATTTAATTACATTATTAGTCATGTAATTTAATTAAGTTCAAGATTATTTAATTAAATTATATTTATGTTATAAATTAGTAAAGATGATTAAATTAAAAGATATGTAAAATACAAATGTAGAAGTGGGTTAATTTTATATAATGTCAAATGAACTATATAAACTAAATTAATGACCATTTAAACACCATTTAAGCAATTCACTCTCTCTCTCTCTCTAATCTCTCTCTACAACTTACGGCCACATCAAAATTCATCAAGGAAATCCATAAATTTGCAATCAATTGAAGAATTAAAGACAAAGGGAGTTACATCAACATCAAACTACAAAGAATTTGAGGTAATTCTTGATTTAAATTTCAAGAATTTATGAATTTGGTTCGGTTTCATTAAAAACCGAAACCAAGAATTATATATGAGAAAAATGTTGTTGCATGTTCAAGATTTTAGTAGATTATGATAAATTTAAGTTAATAGAAGTTATAGAAACAAAATTTGTGGGTTAGAATTGTCCAAAAATGATGAAATCGGAAATTTTTGTGAAAAACTTGTGTTCTTGACAAGAATTATCATTTTTGGATGATCTTGATAAAATAAGTGTGTTTTTTATAGGGAAAAATGTATAAAATCGATCCAATAATGATAATACATCATTATCTTTAGTTGCATGTCAATTATTAATGTGTTTAGTAAAAATTGATAAATCCGTATGAATAAAATGAAGAACACCAAGAACATTTTCTGGAAAATATACTAAGTATGGGATCTGAATTCGGGTATAACCGAATTCGGATGGTGCCCATCTCAGACCTATGCTTCGGTTCGGAAGCTTTCAGTTCGGATCCTATATCTCGGATGATCCCAATTCGGTCCTAGTATACTAATTCGGATGATGACCCAAATTCGGATCTTGCTTTGGTCCTAATTCGGATGAATGCTATTTTCGGATATGTGATAATTCGGATATATTAGATCCGAATCCGGATATGTCCGAATCCGGGTTGATCCAAATTCGGGTGATCCGAAATCAAATATTATATTTTGATATTTTAATAAATGATTATACACACACACACACACACACACACACACACACACACACATATATATATATATATATATATATATATATATATTTATATATATATATATATATATATATATATATATATATATATATATATATATATATATATATATATATATATATATATATATATATATATATATATATATATATATATATATATATAGAAAGCCTTTTAGAATTTAATGAAGCAAAAGATATAAATAAATGAATGATTTATGAGATTATCAGTTATCAGAATCAGATGAAATTAAAGATTTTAAAGACTAAAAAGATGATGATAATGATATGAAATTGACATGATATTATCATGATAATTCTGGACAGGTTCAGTGAAATTCTGAACATAGAGACAAAGATTTAAAAGATTTAAAGCGGGTCAAAGACTTGATTTAACAGAGAACAGATTGACAAAGATAAAATCCTGAGATAACTCAGGTGGCAGATTTTACATCTGTTTGATAAAGACCCCAGATCTGTGAGTTATAGATATTCAGATTTAACATGTTTGAATTTCCGGTTGAGACATATTGTTGATGCTAGTTTGATTGACATTCATATTATCAGCTGGATTGTGACCTGTGCACACCA
This sequence comes from Centrapalus pauciflorus, assembly GCA_020465985.1. Lineage (NCBI taxonomy): Eukaryota > Viridiplantae > Streptophyta > Magnoliopsida > Asterales > Asteraceae > Centrapalus > Centrapalus pauciflorus. The sequence continues at coordinate 110,475 of JAANYP010000460.1, read as the reverse complement.
TGGTTGGGTGTTGCCCAGTGGATCATGATAGCTATTTGACTTATCATTTCATATGATATTGCTTTTACAGTTCACTTCAGATATTGCTTTAAGATTATTGCTATCATGACATTGATTACGTATGCTTCACCATTGCATATACTTGACATATTGATTCAGCTTGACTAGCCCTGATTGGTCTATTGTTCTAGACCTGGCTATTTCACCAGTTCCATTGAACTTGGTAATGACCTCCGATGTTCCGCCACGTTGATTTACTGGTAGCTAGCCCAGTATGTGGCTGATCCCCACGATTTAAGCGTGAGCGTGGCCTGAGCATCATCCGACTCTATAACTTCTATGTCTCAATCATGAGGGCTGTAGCGGCAGCCAAGACATATCACGCTAGATTGATGATCCGCTTAACATGCATGTTAATTTGAAAATCTATTTACTCCCTAAGCATTGCTTACGGTTGCTACATTATAATTTTTACAGGAAAAGATAAAGGAAAGTCACCTGCTGGACCTAGCTTTTAGGTCTACTAACGATCAAGACAGAAGTATCATAGACCTCTAAACAACAAAATCTTTCGGTACTGTTTGGGAGACAGCAAATGTTGTGGTTTTGGGTAGATCTGATATGATTCTATGATGTAATGATTAGATTAGATGGTACCCTTTTATAACTTTAATTTGAAATATGTAATCTGTATAATTTAAATCCTAATCTGTATGTACATGTAATTTAATTTTCCGCATTATAATTACCCTATCTTAGTATGATTGATATCGTATTGCATGATGTGGGACCTAGACTCTGAGGACTGCCCCGGAAGGGGAGGTCTTCACACATCTTGATCCAGGCTGACTTTTGCACTTTCCAATTCACTGATCAGTTTGTTGAACCTGTCAAAGATTTGAGTAAGGTTTTCATTCTTGCCACCAGAAAAGTTCTCATACTGCTGTTTCAAAAGATCCTTTTGATTTCTCTTGGTACTGGCATTACCAGCAAATCTTTTCTCTAAAGCATTCCAAAGAGAATGAGCAGTATAAAACTTTTTGAACTGATGTTGATAAGCATTAGGAATGGCTATTTGTAAAAGTGTAAGAGCTTTCACTTCATTCATTCTAGCCTTTCTTTCAAGTTCAGTTTTTGGAGGAGTTTTGACTGGTTTTCCCTCATCATCAAGTTCTGGATCAACTACAGGAGGAAATTCAACAGCTTCCCATATGGCATAATCAATGAATTGAATATGCTATTGAATCCTGAGTTTCCACATCTCAAACTCAGTGGGCTTGAGCATAGGCACTTTGAGTCCTTGCCCAGATCCACTGCTGCTATTATCAAATTCCATTGCAAAAGATTAAAAATTTAAAATAAAAAAGCTTTCGACTTTGAAAAACAAAGAACGACCTGTGGCTCTGATACCACTTGTCAGGATTTGAAACTAATTAACCAAGACTAACTGATTGAATTTATCAGAGTATAAATCAATAATCTTGCTTTGAATCAAAGTTTAATTAAGAAGTTTGCGGAATAACACTTAATTATTTTAACAAAAGCTTTCAGAATCAATAGCAAATAAACACAAGTAATAATCAAAACTGCTTGTATTGCTGACTTCAATGATTACAATCACCTCTAATCTGTTTGATTAGACGAAGAACACAAACTGTTCTTAGGGTTTTACAACCTTAGAGGCTTATGAAAACTTAAACAAAAAGCAATTACAAACTTGAATACGCAGAAAACTCCTATACAATAGAAAGACCTATTCTATGTATTTATATTGCTTCTTGATTTGTTTCCTTGAAGGACTATGACTTCTCTGATAGTAGATATGCTGGAATCTTCGTGTAGATATCTTTTCCTGAATATCAGCACTTTCTGTTTATGAAACTGTTGAGCAGCTTGAATCACTTGACAGCTTGAACAGAGCAGCTTGAGTTGGTTTACTCTAGCAGCTTGAACTTTTACACTAGCAGCTCAAGATTCTTCTACTAACAGCATGAACTTTGTATTTACATAGAAATTCTACTAACAGTTTGAGAAGTCTAACTAACAGCTTGAACTACTTAGACTATTTCCCAACAGTGTCTTAGATTAGCAGTCCATCTGTTGTATCTGTCATCTCAGCTTGAACCATTTCGCAGTTCAAGCTTGTTTGTAATTAACATTTGTTGATATATACATACAAAAATTGAGAAAGTGTGTTGAAATTTTAAATAGCTGTATTCACCACCCCCCCCCCCCCCTCTACAGCTTACAACAGCATACTAAGGAAACTTTTGGGACCTACAACTGTTAATTTAGGTATTCTTTGAAATTTTTGCGTTTGATTTTGGTGCCCCCCCCCCCCTCTCAACCCTAATATTTTGTTTGAAGCTTCTGACATTCGATATTCTACCAGGACTCCTTCAAATTGGAAATGTAATCTTTCTACAGCTTGCGCGACTTGGTTAACACACTCAAAATAGCATAATAGAGTTTGGTAATGGTGTGCGTTGTAGATAAGAAATGTACTCATTGTTCCACTGATGAACAAATTTTCAACTTCATTAATTCGTAATATGGTAATTTTTGATACTTTAATTTAAATCATATTTATATTAAAATGCTTTTATTGTCTAAAATTGTTTCTTTTTCTTTGTTTTTGCCTTTTTGGAGCTTTAAGATCTTGACTCAAATGGGATAATACATAAGAAACGATCATATGGTAGTTGTTGCTATCATATTTTTTTAGTATCATTCATGATGATAAAACACATGACTTATTTAATCTTTTTTTGCTTAGTTCTGGTTCTACTGCTATACCAAATCTTAATTGTTTGATTTATATGCTAATTATGGCTTGTGATTCTATTGTTGACCCTGGGTATATTTGTGTGAGTGGCTGCTTTTGGATTCGGTGTTGCCGATCCTTGCTTCTAGTTAAGCCTCTTTTCAGTGGTTATGGTTGTTGGTTTAAATGCCTGAAATTGGGGCCCGACTGAGCTACAATATTTTGTTTATAGATGTTCCTACTTGAAATGTTATGACTCAAGTTGGTTATGGTGCTTTTCCAAAGCTTGAAGTTGTTTCAAAGGTGGTTGTCATGTGAATATCGCTTTCATTTCTGTTAGCTTTGGATGCCTGCCTTGGAGTTGTATGAACCATGTTGATGTCTTTCTTTGCTAGCTTTTGTTGTTGTTCGCCTAATAATTCTTGGGCCTGCTTTTTTTAATCTTGCTTTATATTTGCTAACCTTGTTTTTGCCCTCCTTAGTTAGTATTGGAGCAATTTCTACGTCATGTGGTTTGTATTTGCTGCTTGGCTAGATGGTTAATTAGGAGTTGTTTGTATTTTATCTTCAATTTATAATTTTTTCCGTTACCAACAAAAAAAAATTATTCATAATGTTTTTGTACTTGTCATTAACACGAGAATTTAGAAGTTCGTACATTTATTATTTAGCCAAAAGTTAAAGACGCATAAGATGTAACTAGGCAAGCAAGGAAATCATGAAATTTGGTTTTTCAGTTTGGAAATCGAATCAATTCTAAAACTGATGTGCTTTAGCTTTCGATTTGGTTCCAAAAATTTTCTTAACAAAGGAAACAAAAAAATGAACCCCCATTGTCTACAATTCACTACAAGTAATTTACTAAATTGGGGTTTTATTAAAATTACATAATGTTGCATTGTACGAGTACACCATTCAACCCCTCTATCGTTGACCTACCTACTCAATTGTGGACTAACTTCCATAGAACTTTCTTTCGTTTAAATGATATCATCAATAATATTCAGTTGTAACTGTAAGTGTAATTGTTTCATCAAGCCAACATGGCAACATTAATGGATAGCTTTGTTAATATAACTTTTTGCTTCACGAATGTCATCACACATGAATCAAGTTAAGGTCCAACAGTTTCAAGTGTGGACATTTTTGGACTTGTGACTTGTATCTTATGATCTTTTATATGGAGTTAAATTATCTTCATAATATGATTAAGTGTTCTTTTTTATTTGAATTTTCAGCAGTGAAATCTCGCAAACTCCATACAAATACATGTGAATTAACCACACCCACATAATTTGTTGCTTGACTAAGTTTAAAGGTCATTCTGAATAATGTTTGAAGGTATGAGTAGTCTAGACCAAACTGTGTCGTGTTGATTTTTTAAACTTTTCTCTATGATTAATTTTATTGGTTTACATGTTAGGACACTCGTACCGGTCGCCGCAACGTGCGGGTATCATAACTAGTATATATATAATCTGGATCAAAAGAGTATCCTAAATTTTGGAGAGTACCGAACGCACCCCTTCTAAATTATCATTCACCAATTTTTTTATATAAAATGTATAAAGCAAGATTATAAAACTTTTAATTAAAAGAATCATACATTTATATATTAAAATTTGAAAAACATATTTTTTGAATGATTGAAAATAATCATATCAATGATGTGAATGATAATTTGTATGGATGACCATTCACATAAACATAAAATACCATGCACAAAATTTTTAAGGACGTAATATTGGTTATTTTATCCAAAATTTATATATCATTTAACATTAATTTATACATGATTATGAAAAAATGTTAATGTAAAGTTTTTTTAAGGGTGGTATATTTCGGTGTACTCGATTTTAAGTGGTACTTTTTTGAACCTAAGTGTACACACACACACAGATATATATATATATATATATATATATATATATATATATATATATATATATATATATATATATATATATATATATATATAGAGTGAATCAAACGGGGACCCTCCTTAAAACAAAGACAGTAAGAACCATTGAGGATGTAACACCTCATCAATATTAATCCCATATGTCAAGGGAAATTTAGGAAATTCTAATAAAAATAAATTTACTAAGGTGCTATTTTGGTTTTTAAGAGTTTAAATGTCTGAAGTCTGATATCATGTCTGAAATTGAGAGGATGTCTTAACATCTAAAATTAAGAGACTCTTAATTTTAATCAAGACAACTCTCATCCTCTTAAAATTCAGAGGAAAATTCAAAGGTTTCAACCACTTAAGTCTGAACCTAAACAAACAAACTTTATTTATTATAGATCTGAACTTAGACTTCAGACGTAAGAGGTTCTTAATGGAAAACAAAAGAGGCCGAAAAAGAAAATTAATTCACTCCCCACCCCACCCCCCCCTAAATCATGGATGCCATCTATTGTCTTCAATTATTACCTCACCTGCAGATTCAAACCATCTCTCATATCTCTCTTTCTATTTCTCTCTCTATATATGATTATGAAGAAACTGACCGGCCGACCACCACGATGAAAAAATCGGCTGACCACAACCATGAAGAGGACAACACCACATGTATCTTTGTCCTTCATCTTCTCCGTATCCCACCCCTACATCTTTTCTGACGATCCTTTACCCTCTAAAACTCATAAGTGTTCGAGTCGCTCTTTCTCGACAACCATCACAAGTATAAAGACCCATTCGTTGCGAGAGAACAAACTCTTCTTTTCTAGGAAGAAAGCGGCCACAGTGACGGGTCATTGACTAATCCATGTGTTCTCTTTCTCTATCCGTGTCTCTCTTTACTGACGTGAATCATTGCGGTGAACAACCACCATAACCAACTCTTTTTACTACTGTGAATCTTCGACGACAAACCACATAGGAGATGTAAAATTTCCTTGTTCTTCGGTGCTCTCGTTCGACAGAGGAGGTTTTAGAGTTTTAGGTGGAATATTCACATACACAAAAAAGACGATACAAGGTTAATATGTAATTTGTGAAAAAAGTCATTAAAATCAGTTTTGTGAATCGTGTTTAGGGAAAAAAAACTATTTGTGAATTATGTTGTGAATTTATGTAAAAATATCAAAAATTCTGCATATACTTTGGCGGAATATTCTTTAAACCATGACCATGACAGTGAATTACGTAAACCGTTAGTCGAGAACTACATATTAGTATCAATTATGAACCGCCGATAACGTTGATCACACACGTTTGCATTGGAAACCGGAAGTTAGTATCATCTGTGAACCGACGATGGTGTCATGAACCATGGTGGTACCGTGAACTTTCGGTGGTGTCGTGAATCACCGTAGGTGTTGTGAATCATGGTGGTGTTGTCGAAATTGATGTGCCGTGAATCACTGTTGAATCGGTGATGGTGTCGTGAATCATCGATGGTGTTGTGAATCACAGGGGTGTCTCACGAATGGGGCGATTAGTCCCTTGAAACTAATGGCATCGTCAATCGATTGAAAATCAGGGAGAAGGATCCCTTGGAAATCAGTGTTACCTAATTCACAATATATGAAAATATATTGAAATAGGTGCACAATGACCAAAATACTATTTTAATTAGATTCACCTCATATAATAGTCACTCAATTTCAAATCTTCCACCTTGTCTCTAATTGGAAGATTCACAAAATAAAGAAATTCTATTGGTTCTTATCGTCTATAACTTAAGGACGATCCTCAGGTTGCTACCATGTATGTGTATGTGTATGTGTATGTATGTGTATGTGTATGTGTATGTGTATGTGTATGTGTATGTGTATGTGTATGTGTATGTGTATGTGTATGTGTATGTGTATGTGTATGTGTATGTGTATGTGTATGTGTATGTGTATGTGTATGTGTATGTGTATGTGTATGTGTATGTGTATGTGTATGTGTATGTGTATGTGTATGTGTATGTGTATGTGTATGTTGAGTTCAATGGAAAATCTTTATTCATCGGATAACATCCAAAAACCACCCTAACCATTAGATTGGATGTATAAGTCCTATGTGGCCGATGACGTGTATACGAACCCCATTTACACCCTGTTACCTCGTTTACCCTCTGTTACGTGTTATCTCATTTACACCATCGCTGACCTATCGTTGACCCTTTTACGCCATTTACCTACGAACCCCACAGACGATCTTAACCAAAATCGTGGACAGATAAGGACGAACTACAACGGACCTCCATAAATGAACGAAGTCAACGGTCCGGGTAAGTGAATCGAACCCTAATCGTTGATTATGAACCCTGATTTTGAGTATGAACCCTGATTTTTCATTATGAACCCTAATTTTGATTATGAACCCTAATTTCCATTTTTTTACCGGAGAATGGCATCATCATCATCCCAAGCAAAATCTTTTTCTTTTGATTTGTATTATGCTGGGGTGTTTGGAAAAGAACGTGTATTAAGATATCCATTCTGTATGGTGAAGACATTTATAGATATTAACTTTGATAATCTAGATTGCAATGGGTTTTATTGTCTGGTTTATTCATTCACTAAAGTCAGAAACATGTCATTTTACTATGTTCTTGGGCATGATGAATTAGAAGATGGTCTTAGGATGCTATCAAACGATGATGAAATGAAAATGTTCATTCAACATGGATGCAGAAGTAATGATAGATTATTAAAGGTTTATGTTGATGAATATGAAGAAGATTTGGAAGAGTTTGTTGTATTTAATGATCCTGAAGTTAAAGAAGATAATCCAATAGGGACCACAGAAAGTGACAGTGAAGACTCATCATGTAAGGCAACTGATGAAGAGTCTAATCTTGGTAGTGATGATGCAATTTCTTTAGATAATGGAGAAGTTGATGAATTTGTGCATATAGATAGCATATCCGATGATCCTTTCTTGATTGCTCTATATCCTGATCCTGAAGCTGGTATGGATGTTAATTTTGAGGGTGAAGATGAGATTGGTCTGATCATGAGGCTGAATTGGATATTGAACATGTAGTTGGGAACACAGTAGAACCTGGAGTTGTTTATCCAACACACAATCCTCATGTTGAATGGAAATTAAGGAAACCGAGTTTGGGAGAAAAGTTAGAGAGTCCAACTTAATTAAAGCATGCTCAGATAAATTATAGTGTGGCTAATGGATATCAGCTTCGTTTTGTGAAGAATGAGAATAACAGGTTGTTGGTTAGATGTGGGAATGAAGATGGTTTGCAATGTTCGTTTAGATTGTGGGCCTCTTAGGTACAAAAAGAGAATACTTTTCAAATCAAGAAGTTGAATGATAGTCACAGATGTAGTAGGGACTTTGTCAAGTCACCACTTGTGAATCCTAGACTCCTAGTTGGATAGCTTTATGGTTCATTAAGGACTTTATTTTGAACCCAAAAATAAAACTAAAGGATATGATGTTAAAAATGTGTTAGGGTTAATTAATTGGTCAAGTCTGGGGATTTATTTGTACTTATTTAATAGTTCATAGGTTATTTATGTACGAGCTTTATTAGTTTAACTCACGGGCTTAGGTCTCATTATGTTTATTATTTAAAAGGTTATTTAAGGTTTTATTGAAAAAAAAACAAGAAAATAATTGAAGGTGTTTTGGAGTGTAGCCGTTTCACTGAGAGAGATAAATCTTTGTTTTCGTGTTATTCGTTCAAGGTTTAATATATTCGGCTTTTGTTATTATTCTCGTTCGTGATCTTTATCATACATTGTTTATTGCGTGTTTGCTTAATTTATTCGGACCTACAATTGCTATCAGAACAGACAGGTTGGTTAGATTGATTTTTCGGTAAAATCCTTAATGCTCATCGAATTTTAAGTTTTTTCTTGTGCGTATTTTTTTTGTTAATCGATTTTATTAAATACCTAGATTTTCACAAAGAGTTAATTTTAGATTTTCGGTTTATTAATACGTTTCTGCAATATTATGGGGCGTTTGGTTCGCAGATTTTTTTCCGTGGGATTTGCATTTTGTCAAAGGATTTTCATTATGCAGCATTTGCATTTGTCAGGATTTTGTCAAAGAATCTACATTATCTTTTAGGAAAAATTTGTTAAACTGAAAAATGCAAGGTAACTGGGATTTAAAATCCTAGGGGGGAGGCTGGGTTTTTAAATAACAAAGAAGTAAGGGATTTCAGAAATCCTGAGATTTCAAATCCTTACTGAAATCTACGAACCAAACACAGGAATTTAAATGCAAATCCCAGGGAATTCCAGGATATCCACGAACCAAACGTCCCCTTAGAGTTCATGATTAAAGGGTTGTTAATTTTTCCTTTTGATTGGTCCGCACTTGTCCAGGTTAGTTGCAAATCATTAAGAGTAAAGGACATTTTTGGTCCTTGTGGTTTGATGGTTTACCCGAATTCAGTCTCTTAACCATAATAAGGTCAAATTTCATACCTATTTTGCTAATTTTGTGCCCTTTTAGTCCCTCGTCCGTTAAACTTAACGACACAACCGTTAAATTTGTAAGAATGACATTTTTACCCTTTTCATTGAGACGCTTTTAGTCCCTATGGTTTTATTATTTACCCATTTATAGTCCAACATTTATTTTATCTTATTTTATCTTTATAATTATGTTATTTATATATATATACTTTATTCATTATAAACACACTTATTTTATTTATAAATATAGTTATGTTTTAATATTTTATTTACATTACTATTATTCGTATTTTATTTAAAATTTAACTTTTATTTTAATTTAAATATATATTTCTTTACTAATTTATTTAAAGTTCATCTTCTTTATTAATTTTAATTTTTATAATATTATTGTTGACATTTATATATGTAATTTTGTTAGTTGTGTTTAAGTAAATATAATATCGTCGATATTTTTCCTCTCCAAAGTCACTATTTCTTCAAGTATCTTCCAACCTAATCAATTATCAACACATAAATTATATTATATGTGTTGGATATGTGTGTGTGTGTGTCTATATATATATATATATATATATATATATATATATATAAAATATTTTCAAGTATCTTCCAATGTTATTATTTCTTCAAGTATATTCACATATGTATATAATTTATGTGTCGATAATTGATTAGGTTGGAAGATATTTGAAGAAATAGTGACTTTGGAGAGGAAAAAATATCGACAATATTATATCTACTTAAACACAACTACCAAAATTACATATATAAATGTCAACAATAATATTATAAAAATTAAAATTAATAAAGAAGATGAACTTTAAATAAATTAGTAAAGAAAATATATAATTTTAATTAAAATAAAAGTTAAATTTTAAATAAAATACGAACAATAGTAAATGTAAAGAAAATATTAAAACATAACTATATTTATAAATAAAATAAGTGTGTTTATAATAAATTAAGTATATCTATAAATAATATAATTATAAAGATAAAACAAAATAAAATAAATGTTGGACTATAAATGGGTAAATAATAAAACCATAGGGACTAAAAGCGTCTCAATGAAAAGGGTAAAAATGTCATTCTTACAAATTTAACGGCTGTGTCGTTAAGTTTAACGGACGAGGGACTAAAAGGGCACAAAATTAGCAAAATAGGGATGAAATTTGACCTTATTATGGTTAAGGGACTGAATCCGGATAAACCATCAAACCACAAGGACCAAAAATGTCCTTTACTCAATCATTAATTTGGTCAACAATTGTGGCTGTGTTTAGGAATTAAAATAGCATCAATTGGTTTTATTTTTTTTCCTTTTCCTCCATTACCTTTTGTCGATTGAACTGTGCAAAATTATTCGCCGTCGAAGTTGGGGGCTAATTGTGAGGCAGGCATTAAAGGCAGAATTTATGTTTTTTTTCTTCTTTGTTAACATTTTTTCTTTAATTGAGAAAATTGTGTCAGTGAGAAAATTTTATGGCTACGAATGTGCTAATGGAGAAATTCTGTTTTTTTTTTTTTTTTCCTTAATGTGTTGGTGAAAAAAAAACAACAATTGTGTTTCCCAAGGGTTGGAACCTTCGATTCCCAAATACTTTTGTTTAACTTCCGTATCCGATTTTCTAGTTACTGCTGGATTCAATTTTCAAAAGTATTTTTGGGTCTTAAATTTTGGTAATTAAAATCAAATATTAACTCCTAGGTTGTGAAAATTCGTTTGATATTATATTACTTCGGATGAACATCATTCTGTTTTTGCAACCAATTCGTAAAAGATTTAATGTAGATTTTGAATACACATTGAATTCGTTTTTTTTTCATTTTTATTAAGGTTGTGGGTTGATTGAATTTTAGTATATAAAATCAAATATAAATTCTAATGGTTGATTGTGAAAATTCGTTTGATACTATATTCCTCCGGATGAACGACATTCTGTTTTTACAATCAATTAGTAAAAATTTTATCTATATTTTGAATTCAAAATTCAAATCTCGGATCCTTTTAAAAATGAAATAAAATAAAAATTCCGGGATAACTATAATTTGGTAATTAAAATCAAAGATCGGTTCCTACGGTTGATTGTGAAAATTTGATTGATACTATATTCCTTCGGGTGAACATCATTCTGTTTTCACAATCAATTCATAAAAGATTTGAACTAGATTTTGTGGAACCGTTGTGATCAATTTTTTCTAAGTTAAATTTTTGAATAATTTGGAATTAGAAAGTTAAAACTTTCTAATTCTTTGTGACTCAAAAGTTAGACTTGAAATTTTTGACTAAGTGCTTCTAATTTTTACATTCGAAAGTTATAACTTTTGGATCCTTAGCATCCGAAAGTTATAATATTCGAATAATTCTTAGTCAGACTTTCGGTTCCAAAGTTTTTCAAACTTAGAAAATTTCAACTTGTGTCTTTCATTCCATTTGAAAGTCATAACTCTCGGATCATTCTGATTCGAAAGTTTCAACTTTCGGATCCTTCAAGTTTTTTTTTAAGTGTTGAATCAGTTCACGTCAATCACCAATCTGAAGATCCATTCAACCAAGCATCTCAAGATGTGTGGACCGAGAGAGAAGGTTTCAGACAAGGCACACTCCGCATCCGACACTAAGGTAAGTCTTCTTCCTAAAGAAGTTTTAGCTGAACTAGATATGCTAAGAAAAGAAGCCAAGAAGTTAGATGCCTTTAAGACTGCTCTTCGGGATGCTCGAAATGAAACGTATGATTTGAAAACAAACATTTTAGCGTTACAAGAAGAAATACATAAGACTAATACTGTAACAAAAAAAGTAACTGCTAAACTGGCCAAGTTAGAATACGATCATCAAGTGCTTAAATCTGATAAATCAGATAGTGATTACAAATATGAGTATGTCCTGGCTGAGAGAACAAAATTAAACGAAAAACTTTAAGTCATGGAAGATAGGTTTTACAAACATGGTCAAACTGATCAAACCATAAATATGTATAAACCTAGAGAGTTGAAGTCTAAAGATGGTTTAGGATTTACCGGTCCTAGAGTCATGGAAGAAATGATCAACAAACAACATGATCCTTTATATGATTATGAGACTCTGGGTTGCGGGTATACCTTATCACAAAAACCTGCCAGAAGTGCTAGCCGAAGAATAAGAAAAATGAGCAAGACCTGATATAAAACAAATTAAATTTGTTTACGACCGGTTAAATTACGATTCTCTTCAAGGAAAATTAGAAAAATCATTTAGAGAAGATGAATTTGTTGAACTTAAAGAGATTACACCTGATCCGACCTTGCCAAAACCTCTTGAATATGTACCATATTCTGTTCTAGAACAACGGGCTTCTGATCTAAAACAGATTCTGGAAACTACAACACGACATTTTTTAGCAAGAACGGTCAGATTTTACAAAGAAAATATCAGATCTAGAAGCCTAAATTGCTCGACTTAATTCTTCTATAGCTGACACTTCATTGCATAATGATAAATTTCATGACATTGAGTTAACCTTAAAAGAAACCAATGAGTTGTCTGATTCAGACAGAAACAATTTTTTAAGAAAAGAAAATGATTTTAACGAGACAAAAAGGCTGTTTTCTATTCGAGAACAGGTTTTCAAACTTAATGTTAAATCATTTGACAAGGGACGAGATCAGCTTCTAGCCACCATTCAGGGGCTGGCATCTCAACTTGTTTCTAACCAAAACTGTTTAAACCCACAACTTTCCGTCATCAACAATTCCATGGTTGAAAGTCATTCTGAATCCAAGGAATCATACTCTGAACTTAAAAGGAAACATCTTTTGGATATCAAGAAACCCAAAGAAAAGTTGGATGTCCCGACCAAGATTTACATCGGTGAATCTTCTAAATCCTCTTTCAAAAGAGCCTTAAGGAATTCAATATACTCTTACTCTATGAGTACAAAGAATTCCTGAAAGCCACAAAAGATTGGAAAATCTAACAACAAGCATAACTGGTTCTCTTCTTAGAATGACTCAGGCAGCTCTTCTACTCAAGTGAAAAATCGTTTTGATAATCCTAAGGACTCACAACCATTTATATCTGATTCTCATGTCATAAAAAATAACAAAGTTTGGTTTGTTGTCAATCAAAAGACTGCTTCGTGTGATGATTATGTATCACATAAACCTTGTTTGAAATATTCTTTTAAGTAGTTACTTGATTTACGTCCTACTAAACTTTGTAATTCTGCTCATGTATGAATGGTTGTGTATCCCAAGTTAGGAATAAATCTGTTAACCATCACGTAAATAAACACAAAGGGCCCACATTCACTCTTCGCTGGGTGCTAAAGACTGTCATGAAGGAACCTAACTGGAAATGATTACCTAAGACGGTCATTACTCAGAGATGGGTACCCAAAGCTAACCGACCCAAACTTCAATGGGTACAAAAAATTACGTGATAATTTTACAGATAGATGGCTCCTGCTAATTCAGTTCAGGACCCGAGCCTCAACGAGATGGCTCCTGCTCAGACCCGAGCTTCAAAGAGATGGTTTCTAGTTATCTTCGAATAGAACCCGGACCACAAAAAGATGGCTTCTAAACACCTCTGTTTAGAACCCGTGCTACAATGTTTCCGAAACCTCCACTCGGGCGTGCATATGTGAATGTCTGTTCAACATCAAAGAAGAAACGACTACAGGGAGCATGAATTTCTTTCTTATATTATGCTTCCAAATTCTGTTGACTGATATTTATTCTTATTTGCAGGGGGAGATTTCAACTACGTGTAAACGAGGACGTGTTTTTCACTCTTCTAGTATGCAAAATTTTTATAAGGAATAATTTTAGTGCATACTTGTAGGGGGGATGGTTTTATTTAAATTTTTTTTTTTAAAAAAAATTTCTTTTGTATTTAAAGTTTTTTTTAAGAGTTTTTGTTAACCCTTAATGATGCAAACTGTTTTGGATTTTATCTGATCATCACTTAAGATGGAGAAAATTTTATTTGTTTCCATGTGAGAAGACCAGTCCAATTTTCATGCCAATCAGGATACATTCATTCATTCTCATTCACTTCTTCTGATTCATTCTAACTGATCAGATCTCATGATCACAATTCTCTGAGAATCTCTCCACACCCTAAGATTTCGTTCATATCTAAATTGTGCTTAATTCTTCTTCATTCATTCAGATAATTCTCTCCATATCTCGCTATCTCATCTCTATATGAATCTCAAATCTCGTTCAAATTAGAATAATTCATTCATTCTGAATTATCTCATACAGATTCTATCTGATTCATTCACTCATCTTTATACTCATCTGATTCATTTTATCGAGTTCACTCTCAAATCGCTAAAGCAGTTCTTCCAAGCATACTATGTTATGTGTTATAATTGCTAGTTCAGAACTCAAAGTTCATCATGTTTGATGATATCTGCTGACTCTAATACACCACATGAGTGAAATAGGCATATAGATCACTCCTATGGTCTACCTAGAACCGGATGACCTACCCGTGGAGTAATCCTTCCAATAGATGAGCGGTAACGGTCTTTAGATCTAGTTGAGGAGGATCAAACACAATGGGGGTGTTGATCGGGTCGAGCAGAGATAAAATGAAATTGAGAGGGTTATTTAGACGAAAGGAGATGGGGGTGCATCAAATCTTTCTTTTTAGATATAAGAGAGTCGGAGGGAGCTTTAGTTGAAAAATGATAATTGAGAGTTTGAGGGGAGAGAAAGGATTAAAGGAAAAGAAAATTCCTATCCATGCCTACAAATAGTTGGGTTTCTTATATATGCTATCGAATCTTATTTGTTGAGATTTGGTATTGAAAAAGTCGTCATGGACCCAGTGATGCAAGCACTTAACCCCACTAGCTACTCAGTTGCTTCTTAAAAGGCTACTGTTTCATTTTTCACGGAGATATACCACATAATCTATTGATTTCTCATTTGGAGGTAATTGATATTGAAACAGGAAGACATCTGCTCCGATCTCCAAACTTCATTTGATTGCACAATGTGTCTAGAGCCTAATTTTTATACACTACTTAGGACACTTATCGAGCCAAGTCTGTGTGACAGTTAGTGCATGTCTAATGTGACAAAGCCGGAACAACTATAGTAGTGCTTAATATAAGTATTTCACAATGATCAGTTGGAAATCCTACCAGTGTTAACATCAATCCAGCGCTGAACGTAGGTCACATAGTTCATAACTATCGTGTTAACAGGAAACCTAAGTGGTCCTGGTTGTTATTCTTCCCTATAACTCTTATTTAATGTCCCTGGTTGTAAAGCCTAATGACTATTTGCGATGATGAATAGCAAGTATTCATATTTCGAGGGGGAGTAAGCATCTTGCCAAGGATATCTGAGAAGCTTACATGATAATCAAGATTCTCTTAATCATCATGAGGGGGATAATAGTCTATGAGCAAAGGGGGGGAATACTAAAGGAGAGAGATTACTAAAGAATTCAATGAGAGAAAGATAATTCAACCAGAAAGAAAGCTAATCTGAAGAAAGTCTGATCAAGGGGGGGAGAACAGAGTTAAAGTGGAAAAGATCAAAGAAAGTCAAAGTTTTAAAGTTCAAAAGCTTCAAGTCACTTCAAGAGCAAAGCTGAAGAAGAAATCAATCTACGATCTATCCGAAGCTTGTGTTAAAGTGAAGATATCTTCTGATTCTCAAGGTGACAAAGTTCATTGCCAAGGTCGACTGAAGATTCTTATCAAAGCTGAAGATCATGTTCACATCCGTTGAAGGTTTTTGCTATTGAGAAATCTCCGTAAGCTATTATTGAAAGAGAAGATCATTCAGAAGGGAGATTATATATCAGAAGATCAAGCTTATTTTGAAGAAACCAGACTTGATCACAAAGGGGGAGATTGTTAAGGTTAATTAATTGTAATCATTTCTAGGGGTTTATTTGTAGTTATTTAATAGTTCATAGGCTATTTATGTATGGGTTTATTAGTTTAACCCACGGGCTTAGGCCTCATTAGGTTTATTATTCAAAGGGTTATTTAGGGTTTATAGAAAAAAAAAGAAAATAATCGAAGGTCTTTTGGAGTGTAGCCGTTTCATTGAGAGAGATAAACCTTTGTTCTTTGTGTTCTTTGTTCAAGGTTTAATATATTCGGCTTTTATTATTATTCTCGTTCGTGATCTTTATTATACATTGTTTATTGCGTGTTTGCTTGACTAATTCGGGACCTACAAAATGGCAAATGATTTCAATTGTTGTGTGAGCTTAGGGCAATGTAAAAGGGCTAAGAAGCAGACAAAGTGACAAATTGAAGGGACTTTGGTGGAACATTATGGACGACTGTGGGATTATGGGCATGAAATTCTAAGAGCTAACCCTGGAAGCACTGTAAATTGAAGTGGATCATGTAGCGGATGGCAATAACTATTTCAAGAGAATGTACATTTGTTTCAAAGCTTTAAAGGATGGATGAAATAGGGGCTGTAGAAGGGTGATTAGTTTGGATGGATGCTTTTTGAAAAGTAAGTTGTCTCATCTGAAAATCATAAATCATACATATATATTTGACACACTTCATTTGTGGCAGGTATATGTAAGGGTGAGTTGATATTTGGTTCTTAGAGTTGGCTCATGGAGGACATTGAAGTGTACCAAGTCATTAGACTTACTGTCATCTCAGACCAGCATAAGGTACTGGACAAGTTTCTACAATTAATTTAATTGTCATCTGAATATTAACATTAAGTCAGTGTATTTTTTAATTTTATGGTAGGGCCTAGTGGAAGTTGTTAAAGATGTCATTCCACATGCTGAGCACAGACAATGTGCTAGGCATGTCTATGCAAATTTCAAGAAAGCATACAATGGGTTGCAATACAACAACAAGTTTTGGGCTGCTTCAAAAGCTACTATGGAGGCTGAATATTTGAGCCATATGGATGATATCAAGAAAATCAGTGTTGATGCATACAACCATTTGAAGCAAAAGGATCCTAAGACATGGTGCAAGACATATTTTGAGATAGACCGAGCCTGTGATGCAGTTGAAAACGGGATGAGCGAAAGTTTGAATGCAGTCATTGGAAATGCAAGAACAAAACCAATCAGTACAATGATGGAGGAGATAAGATTGTGGCTATTGAAAAGGATGTATAACATGTCAATCTAAGCTCAAAAAATGGAAGGAAATATATGCCCTCATGCTATTACAAACTTGAAGAAACACTCTATGCATAACAGGTAGTGGACTGTATATCCTAGTGGGTAACATGTATTTGAAAAAAGAATGGGAGGTGCATATGCATTCACTGTGGATCTTAATAGAAGACACTGCAGTTGCAGGTTATGGCAGTTGTCTGGAGTACCATGTGTTCATGGTGTAGCTGCCATTTATTATATTCATAAATGCCCAGAAGATTATGTAAGTGATTGGTTTTCCAAGGACCAACTTCATTAAAGCATATCAATTTTCTATAAGTCCTTTGAATGAAAGCAAGTTATGGCAACAAATGAACTACCAGAAATTTTTACCTCCAAATTTTAAGAGTATACCTCGTAGACCAAAACATAAAAGGAAAAGAGTTGCTGATGAAACAGAAGGTAAAACATGATTACAAGAACACTTAAACTTAACTACATGTCAACAGCTGCTATAACTTGATTGTTATTTTCAAACTGCAGGTAAGAGTGGTGTGTCAAGGGTGAATCAAATGAAAACGTGCAAAAATTATTGGGAAATAGGCCACAATAAAAGGACCTGCAAGAACCAAAAGAAAGATGCTCCTGTTAAACCTTCAAAACCAAAAGGAAGGCCAAAGGTTAGGAGTGAACCTTCTGCTTCTGTTAGAGGCAGGGGTAGGGGTAATGCTTCTGTTAGAGGCAGTGGTAGGGTTAATGCTCAAGGAAGGTCTGCTCATCAAGTAGAGGCTGAAGGACAACATGCTGAAAATGTCATAGAAGCTGAAGGAAGGTCTGCTCATCAAGTAGAGGTACAAGTATTCATGGTTACCCTTATTTTTATTAGTTAAATTTGGCTATCATCAACTAAAGTTGTGTCTTTTATAGTTGGAGGCTGAAGGGCAACATGCTGAAAATGTCTTAGAAGCTGATTTTGGAGAGTTATTAGATGTTGAGTTACAAAGTGTTGACTTTGGAGACTTATTGGATGCTGAAGTACAAGCTATTGAAGTTAAATGTTTATTGGATGTTGAGATACAAGCTGAGGAACAACCTGAAGTACAAGCTGAGGAACAACCTGAAGTACAAGTTGAGGAACAACCTGTTGTATCCACATAAATGTCAACAACAACAATCCCACAACCAAAAAAGAGGCTGCCTTCTTCCAGAATTATTTTGAAGAGTCTTGCAAAGAATGTTGTGACAAAGGATGGAAAAGCATCTTCCTCAATCAACCCACTGTCTTTAGATTAGACTGTTTAATGTTTGTTTTGGGCAGATTGTTATGCCATACTTAGATACACATGACAAACCTTAATGGTCATTTTGGGTAGATTGTGATGCCATGTTTTGGTCATGCCATGTTTTGGCCAGGTAGTTCACCCATACTTGTACATAGGGGATGGTTATTTTGGGTAGATTTTATGCCACATTTGGGCTAATCTTTTGTACATCAATCACTTTAACATATGATTACAATTGGTAATGTTTATTTGGTGCTATTTATTGTCTCTGTCTTTTGTTCATCAATCACTTTATCATTACTTTGAAAACATGGATAACCATAGAATTCATTACATAACAACAATGCTAAGCAAACACATCTTAAGCATTACTTTGCAAAAGTCACATTACATTACATCCATCTTTTAAACATCTCCAAAGTTGTTACAAGCTACCTTTCATTTAAAGATTACAAGAACAAGAAGAATGATGATGAGTGAAAACAATCCTAACATAAACCTAACTAATGTCAATTGCTCTGTTTTACTCTTCACCAATTCTTGATGCATATGCTCCATTACTGTACATTGGGGATGGTTATGCATTTGTGTAACAGATTCAAATGCCATGTCTTCTTCAAATGTTCTAGCAGCACTTTTTCCTTCTGAAAATTGAATTTCCATAAGCTCTTTCAGATCATTATGCATCTATGTAATAGATTCTTTGTACCATTTATTGGGAAGCTCAGGATCAAGCCATTGAAAATACTTGCACTTTTTTCTTGGATCCTAAACCAAGTAACCACATTTCAGAATTCTAGTCAACAACATTTACAGAATTCTAAAACATACCTTGTAATTAGGGCATCTAATAAACCTTCTACATGGGTTCCGAATGGTCCATGATGTGACTCTTATGGCTCGTAATCCACAGTAGCAATGTCGCCCAACATAATCGATTGGCTCACAACCGTTATTCCAGTGCACTGATGTAGAAGATGCCATGGGAGAAGAAACTAGGGTTTTTTTGGGGGTTTCTTTCTTCCGAGAAGAAATGATGGTTTTTTGCCCTAATTTCGATTTGAAGAGATTGAAATGCCACGTAACCTTCCACGAAACCGTTCATTTAACATGTAAGCATTCATTTGTGTAACAACCGGCACAAAACCAGGTTAGCAACTATGACCTAATCAGTATTTATTAGCAAGTTATAACCTAATCAGCGATCACTAACAATTAATCAAGGTGATTAACAAAGTTCATAATGAAATTCAAGTCAATTAGAAACAATTTCATTGGTGCGATGAATCGACAAATTAATTAATTCAATCGATTTGCGATACGATGGATTAATTCAACTAAGTACATAATTAAAGTAAGATTAGTAACACTAATCATGCATTAACACACTTACTTAACATTATTATGCAAGACTAAAACAATTCATTAAACAAATGCATTCAAAAGTATTTATGAATTTACATAAAAAGGGAAATACAAGAATACATTCTATATACATTTATACAAAAAAAATGAAAATACATGATAATATCTTCAAAAATCCATACATAGCTAGTACAATACTAGCTTTTGACTTCAATTTTATAATTACACAACCCATCTAAATCAAATCCTTTCACTATCCTCATTTCATTTCACCATCTTCTTTCATTTTATCCAACACTTCACTCCACATCCACTTTGCAAGACTCAAAATTTCTCTATGTATAGAGAGCTCATTTCTTATTCTTCTTCACACCTTTGCAAGAGCAAAATCTCTCATTCCCTTTTAAAAAAAAATCCGCCAAAGGGCCTAGTGCAAGGCCAAGAACTTGCAACTTTGTTCTTCATATTTTCTTCAAGTGTTCTTGGTGCAATCTTTCAAGAGTTTCAACTTCTTCTCATTTGCATACTCCTAATATCCCAAAGTAAGTAAATACTAACTTATAATCTCTTATATTTATGTTTATATAAGTCTTGCATAATATATATAATCACCAACAACAACAAGTTTCATAAAAACTCAAGTTTATAAATCACTAGTTTTGTTTTATGTTTGTTTCCTTCAAATGTGTTTATAAATACATAAACACATAATGTAAGTATAAATATTATGAAAAGAAGTTATGTAAATGTGTTTCATAACCTTTTATACATGTGGTTTTTGAATAAACAACAAGAATCACAAGTTGTTTCAAGTTTAAGAAATCCGGATTTTCGGCAGAAATATTACGTCGACTTTGAAACATCATAACTAATTCATAACTTAACGAGATGAGTTGATTCTTGTTTCAAAAGTTAGATCTATGTCTTAACTAAAAATCTGGAGGTTCTCATAACTTAATATGGAGTTTTGAACCCCCAAATATTATTTGGGAACCCGGAAGTTTAACAACTCAAAAACGACCAACATAGGGTTTTCAACGAGCCTTTTTCCTAACCTAAACACCTCGAAAAATGGTCGTTCTTAAATTGAAAACTTCTTTGTATATATAGTAGTTTTATGACTATGAAAACCGAAGCCCAAATCGTTTTGGAGCTTGGTCGAAAACAGCCTCAAAGTAGGCCGAAAAACCTTTAAAAAGCTGGAGAATTATATATATATATATATATATATATATATATATATATATATATATATATATATATATATATATATATATATAAACTTGACGTTTTAAGTGGGTCTTATTTATAAACTTGTTAAGTTGGGTGATTTAAAACATAAAAACCTTTATACATACATATTATCATATTATGAGAGTTATTAAGTCTCTCACATCATTTAGGACTCGGTTAAACGCGTCCGGTGTCATCACTCATCAACTACGCAAACCTTCGTTTTTACGCTCGATTTTACCATCAACTTACGGTGAGTCTTCATAGCCCCTATTTTCACTATCTATTGGGGTGGAAATACACGCACTGTAAGGTCTACACACTACAGATCTATCTAGACGCGGAACCGTCAATGAGTGCGGAATCCTCGTTAACGGGTAGACGGTAACAACACTCACTAGGAACACGGAGACTATCAACGAGCTGCACGAACTACTCAAGAACGCACCTACTAGAAGATTCTCTCCGAAACGACACTAACACTGATGATAAACTCGAAATCGCTTAATGCTTAATCACTCTCGAATTCTGCAAAAAATCTCATAATATTTCGAGTCTATCCCTAATTATAGAGGCTAATTCGAGTCTGTCATGGGCCAAACTCGGATCCGGCCCAAGGCCCATTCGAGTTTGTCCCATCTGACATTCTCGAATCTGCCTAAGTGGTCACATTCGAATCTGTCTAAGTGAGTCATTCGAATCTAACCAGATTCGAATCCTAGTCCTTAGAGATTTCGAATTTACCTTCTCACATAATTAGCTAAGTATTGAAACTTATGTTTTTACCTTATGATTGATTTTATCTTTGATCTTTATGTTTGAACTTCTTGTAATACGTTACATTAAGTTCAAACACACAAACAATAATAATTATCAACCATATATAAACATATATATCTAACACTTGCTAAACCACAATGTTGGATCACTTAGACTGCTATCGTCACACAGGGTGTACCAACAGACTCCCCCTTGACGATAGCTTCTAATAATTCACACATTTGATTAAGTACTTTGCTTATTATTTATTCAAACTGCTTCCAGCATACAAACCCTTTTCAACACACACTTTAACTACATTCTCATACTTTCTAGCCTCACCATCTATATGAGTGTCACTTGAAATCTTATGAGCATGCAAAATTTGAAGGTCATCTCGAGAAAGGTTTACCAGGTGAAGAGGATCATAGATTCTAAGAATCACCTTTTCTTCAAAATCTTCCATCACCGCTTCTCCCGTTTCACTCTCAACATACCACCAGTTCAGATTTTTCATGACGTTCTGTGGCATCGGCTTGAGTGGTACCTTCCTCAAACATCTCACTGGTCTGTACTGTATCTTCATCCAAGGACGCCCAGTTAGAGGATCAATTCGAGAAAGATCCTCTACTCTTTTTCCTAACCTTGGGTTAAGCCGTTCAAACTTTCTCGACCTTCCCTCTTTCCTTATGATTTTGGCAATTATTTCTGCGTAAGGGTCATTGCCGATATTGATTAGTTCTTTCCAAGCTAAAGCTTTTATCTCAATCTTCGGCAGTGAATTGAATACTTTCAGAGATCTTCTGAGGTACTGGAGCCCATCTTTTCTCTTGATTATGAATAGTTGCAGTTCTCGATCAAAGAACCAGCTTAATATGCTTCCTGACAGTTTTCCAGTACCCGGCACCCTCATCTTCTTTTTCAGCTCTAAGTCCTTCTGCTCTGCCCTGAACCATAGCTTTCTTTTTTCTTCATTAGTCAGCTCTCTGGCAGGCTCTCCTATTGATGACTCAACATTTAAAGCAGCATTAACTACTTCTATGTTAACCACATCATTTCCTTCTATCACATATGTATCAGTGATTGGATTTTGCTGGACTATGATCTCATTGGCTTCATCGTCTTCGTCAGCACAAATCTCATCATCTGACTTCCAATCTGTTATGTCTTCAGGAACAAATTCTCCCTCTTCTAGTTCCTCCATATCATCTTCAAAGTCAAAGCCCAAATCCATCGGGTCGTCGTCGAGATCCATAAGAGCATCAATCATCTCATTTATCTCAGACTCTGTAGGTTTAGACGAACTGGCCTCTCCTTCTTTAGCTCCTGCTTGACTTGGCTCCCCCTGAGACTGAGCATCCTGAGCAGCAAAAAAATCTACTGGCTCATTCTGTCTTTGAGCGCTGGGATCATTGCCATTTCCATCTTCATTATTATCATCATCATCCCTGCGCACTTCTTGAACACGGAGACTATCAACGAGCTGCACGAACTACTCAAGAACGCACCTACTAGAAGATTCTCTCCGAACGACACTAACACTAATGATAAACTCGAAATCGCTTAATGCTTAATCACTCTCGAATTCTGCAAAAAGTCTCATAATATTGAAAAATAATTGAATTGAACTTAATTAATTTAATTCGAAACTAATTAAATTTAATTCTTTCGACTTTAGATAGATTCGAATATAATTAATTTTAAGTCTGTTTGTGATTAAATTCGATTAAGTTTGATAATTCAACTAAATTCGAAAATGATGACAGATTCGACAGTCCCTAAACTCGAAGGTCAAGTAAACTCGAATACCCAGTAGTTTCGAAGCCCTATCCGACTATAGACCAGATTCGAATCAAACTCGAATGTAAGTAGACTCGAGAACCTATTCGAAACTAGCACAAACTCGAATTAAATTCGAAAACACTCTGTATCAAACTCGAAAGGAGCGGATTTGGTTAGACTCGAGACTAAGAATAACCCTAATTACTCCTAATAGACTCGAGCGCCGCAAACTCGAAAAACGGCTAACACTTCGATTTCTTTACGTTTTGCAGATTAAAGCAATATTTTTCCAACGAAAAATAATGATTTCGATCAAAAACGTGAAAAACACGAAGTATTTCCCGGATGACAATTTGCTAAGCTCGAAGAACACGGAAAACACGAAGATGAGAGAGAAACCGTCCAAAAGCGTCAAGAAACCTAGGATATATCTAGATGAACACGAAGAACACCCCGTAGGCTCAGATACCACTTGTAAGGTCTACACACTACAGATCTATCTAGACGCGGAACCGTCAACGAGTGTGGAATCCTCGTTAACGGGTAGACTGGTAACAACACTCACCAGGAACACGGAGACTATCAACGAGCTGCACGAACTACTCAAGAACGCACCTACTAGAAGATTCTCTCCGAAACGACACTAACACTGATGATAAACTCGAAATCGCTTAATGCTTAATCACTCTCGAATTCTGCAAAAAGTCTCATAATATTTCGAGTCTATCCCTAATTATAGAGGCTAATTCGAGTCTGTCATGGGCCAAACTCGAATCCGGCCCAAGGCCCATTCGAGTTTGTCCCATCTGACATTCTCGAATCTGCCTAAGTGGTCACATTCGAATCTGTCTAAGTGACTCATTCGAATCTAACCAGATTCGAATCCTATGATTTCGAATTTACCTTCTCACATAATTAACTAAGTATTGAAACTTATGTTTTTACCTTATGATTGATTTTATCTTTGATCTTTATGTTTGAACTTCTTGTAATACGTTACATTAAGTTCAAACACACAAACAATAATAATTATCAACCATATATAAACATATATATCTCACACTTGCTAAACCACAATGTTGGATCACTTAGACTGCTATCGTCACACAGGGTGTACCAACACGCACTGTTTTCATATGCACATCAAAACTGTTTATTTCTTATATCTATTACACATGTGTTTATGTGGATCCATCAGCCCTCATATCATGAACCGTTAATTACATTTATTTGTAAGCGAGAATATATTGTGGATAGATCAATCGGGAGTCATGTCCCCCATTCAGGTTAGTCTTACCGGCTAACGACGGAATGCATATATATTTAACACACATTATTACAGTCGGGAATACTGCACAGGGCACACTCATTTAATTAAGCTTCAATTGCATGATGGTTTATGTAATACATACATGGAATTTATGCTTTATAAATTCAACTCATCTGATAATGTCCATACAATTGGTCTTTTCGCGTAAACCTATGAGCTCGCCAACAATTTATTGACGTATTTTAGCATGTATTTTCAGGTACTTAAGACATGCGCATTCATCAGAAGCATTCCAAGGCTTCCGTTCATTTTGGAGTCACATCATTTTCAAACCCGGAGATTTATTTGCACCATTCTTGATAATCTAATTATGTAATTAAATCTCTGTAACTTACGAACTACTCTTCATTTTATTCGGGCTATGTAAAACAATTAAATATTTTAAAGTTTTATCAATATATTTTTCTGAAAACGTCCATGTAGTGGTCGTTGGTTATGATTATGGTTACGCTTCCACACTCATCACGCCTCGCTGCCAGCCGGGGTAGCAGGGTGTGACAGATTGGTTACAGAGCCATAGTTATAGTGAACTAGGTTGCATTAGTACCCTAGACTATAACTTTTACAAAAACTAAACTTTCTTACTTCGACAACTGTGAACATATGTATGGACCCTAATGACAGAAACATGTCAAACAATACGGTTATTTTCCTCTTTGACTCCGAGGATGAATACTCACCCATGGAACAAGGAAGCCAAGCTGACACTGAGGTGTACTTTGGATCGGAGACCCACCCATACCCAATCAATGACGAGGTAAAGGACCCATCAGAACAAGAGGAGGGCAACTGTGGCCTGCAGCACAAGTTGCTCCACCATCACCACCACGTGTTCCATCCTACACCCTATTCAGAAGCCATCCCAATGGACCATTGAGGAAGTTCACCCCTAGGAAAAGGGTGTGAATGGCATAACGGGAGTCTACCGGTACCTGCCCATCAGCCAAACCCGCCGCAGCAGCGACGGGCAAACATAAGACAGTGGGGATGGATGTCTCACACTCTCCAAGAATAAAGAAACGAGGAAGGGATCCCAAGCCAGTTTGAAGTCGGAACACTTTCTTCTTTTCAAGTGCCGAAACTTACCCATGAGCCTACGCAACAAACGGTGCCTCTGTTGGTGGCGAGGGCCGCCAGACACGACCTCCAATTTCGATAAATGCACTAGGAGGTCGGTGAGATCTCTACAAGGATTAAGCAGGAGACAATGCAAAAACACCAACATACATTGGGCCAACCAGAATACCTAGGTGATCAAACAAGATGGAATCAAAGAATTGTGGCAGTGCCTAGCAGACGCGAAGCCCGCAATGCAGAGCTAACCCAATGACTTAACGTTCTGGAGTACGGGGAAACCCCGAAGGCATCTCATACATAGTGCCCTTCTACCATTTTATAGTATTTCTCTAGGTTTTACTATCTGATGTATCTTTAGGGATATAAGGCTTGAAAATTTATCAGGAAATCCCAACCATATCATGTACAAAGATTAGGTATCAAGCACTTTAATGAAGAATTAAGTTTTAACTACAACTCTGTGTATGAGGGGATGTATCTACGACTATCTACCTAAGAAATTTCAAACCCATAGACTTATCCTCTTACCCCGTTAGATACCACTTATGCATTTCTACTATTTGATACCTGTGCTGATAGGAGCTTTATATCCACTAAGTTAGTGATCAGATAAATGTCATTCTTACGCCATTAAGTGTCATTTATGCTATTGAGGTTGATGACAATAAGACACTTAAGACAAATAATGTATGTCAAGGATGCTCCTTAGAATTAGTAGGCTAACTCTTTGAAATGGACTTGTTGCCCGCCAAACTGGGGAGTTTTGACGCGGTTATAAGCATGGATTGGTTATCAAAAAATCGTGCGAAAATCGCGTGCGATAAGAAGACGGTGCGCATATCCTTAGCCAACAAAAAGGTCCTAATTGTCCAAGGCAAACAGAGAAACACCAAAGTAAGCATCATCCTATGTTAGGACCCCGAAGTGTTGACAGAAAAGGAGCCGAAGGAGAAGCGGCTCGAAGATATTCTTATTATTTGTGATTACCCCAAAGTTTTTCTAGAACACATACCTGGGCTCCCACCATCGAGGCAAGTCGAATCAAAATCGGCCTAGTGTCAGGTGTTGCACCAGTGGCTCGAGCACCATACCGATTAGCCCCATCAATAATGTAGGAATCATCCAACCAGCTGCAGGAGCTCTTAGATAAAAGGTTTATCAAACCGAGTTCTTCACTTTGGGGAGCTCCAGTTTTGTTCATAAAGAAGAAGGATGGAACCTTCTAAATGTGCATCGATTACCAGGAGCTAAATAAGCTAAAAGAACTGGTACCCACTCCCAAGGATCGATGACTTGTTTGACCAACTCCAAGGATCAAACTTCTATTCGAAGATCGACTTGAGGTTTGGTTATCATCAGGTTAGAGTCCTCTAGGAAGATATTCCGAAGACAGCCTTCAGATCCTGTTATGGTCATCATAAGTTCCTAGTAATGCCATTAGCCAATGCCCCAACAGTATTCATGGACCTCATGAATCGGGTGTGCAAACCTTATCTAGACAAATTCGTGATTGTCTTCATAAATGACATCTTAATCGACTCACGAAACAGGAGGAGCACGAGCAACATTTAAGACTGATTCTGGAGTTGTTAGAAAAAAGAACAACTATATGCCAAGCTTTCTAAGTTTGACTTTTGAGAGGTGAAATCCATCGGTCACGTGATCAATAGTAAAGGAATCCAATTCGACCCCACAAAGATCGAGGCTATCAGGTTTTGGTCAACTCCTAGAACCCTCATAGAGATACGACAGTTCTTAAGACTTGCTGCTTATTATAGGAAATTATCCAAAATTTCTCAAAGATCACCGGATCTCTAACAAAACTGACCCGAAAAGACATTAAGTATGATTGGGGCGAGGATCAGGAGACATCATTTCAGTTATTAAAGCACAAACTGTGCAGCGTGCCTATTTTGTCCTTACCCGAGAGAAGCGAGAAATTTGTAGATTACTGTGATGCTTCATACAATGGGTTGATGTTGAAAGATAAGGTCATAACTTATGCTTCATGACAACTTAAGGTTCACGAGGTGAATTACACAACGAATGATTTAGAGCTAGGAGCAGTAGTCTTTGTCCTTAACACTTGGAGACATTAGTTGTATGGTACGAAGTGTACTGTATTCACAGGCCATAAGAACCTTCAACACATCTTGAACCAGAAAGTGTTGAATATGAGGTAGCGTCGTTGAAAGCTAATGTGGTTGCAGATGCTCAGAGCCGAAAGGAACGAGGTAAGCCGTTAAGAGTACGAGCCCTAGTTATGACCATTCAACCAAACCTTCCTTCCTTAGTTCATGATGCACAAGTAGAAGCTGTTAAGAGGAAAATATGAAAAATGAAGCCCTGCACAGAATGGATAATAGTTTGGGATAATGACTAATGGAAATCGATACTTCATGAATAGAGTCTGGTTACCCTGTTTTGATGGAGTGAGAGAGCTGGATATGGATGACGGACACAAATAAAGATATGTCATTCCACCCGGATCCGATAAAATGTATCATGACCTCAAGGAGCTATACTGGTGGCCTAACATGAAGGCTGACATTGCCACATATGTCAGCAAATTCTTTACATGCTCCAAAGTTAAGACAAAACATCAGAAACCATCTGGGTTATTGCAGCAACCAGAGATTCCCCAATGGAAGTGGGAACAGATAACCTCGGACTTCATAACAAAACTCCCGAGGACATCCAGTGGGTGCGATATCATTTGGGTAATAATCGACCGCCTAACAAAATCCGCGCATTCCTACCAATCAAGGAGAACAACAAGATGAATAAGCTAGCTCAAATGTACCTCAAGGAAGTCGTCTCCAGACACGGAGTGTCTCTCTCAATCATTTCAGATAGGGATAACAGATTTACATATAGAATTTGGCAATCGTTACACCAAGCTTTGGGTACAAACTTGGACATGAGTACCACATATCACTCTCAGACCGATGGTCAGAATGAAAGAACAATCCAAACCCTAGAACATATATGAAGAGCCTGTGTGATGGATTTTGGGAAGTGTTGGGATACTCATATACCCTTAGTGGAATTATCATACAACAACAGCTATCACACAAGTCTTAACGTTGCTCCATTTAAGGCACTGTGCGGACAAAGGTGTCGGTCACCCCATTGTTGGGCCAAAGTCAGGGATGGTCAACTCATTGGCCCAGAAATCATGCTTAAGACCACCGAAAAGATAGTACAGATACGGAATCGACTAAAAGTTGCCCACGATCGGCAGAAAAGTTAGGTGGGCGTAAGGAGAAAATCCATTGAGTTCCAAGTGGGAGAAACAGTACTGATGAAAGTCTCGCCTTGGAAAGGCATAATCCATTTTGGAAAATGAGGAAAACTCAATCCTCGTTATATCGGACCATCCAAGATTTCCAAAAAAATTGGCCCGGTAGCCTACCGACTCGACCTGCCCCTAGAGCTAAGTAATGTACATTATAACTTCCACGTGTCCAACCTAAAGTAATGCTTGTCTGAAGAAACACTCGTCATACCCATGGACGAACTGGAGCTAGATGATAAGTTGAACTTCAATGAACAACCTGTAGAAATAATGGACCGAGAAGTCAAGAAACTAAAGCACAGCCGAATTCCGATAATAAAAGTCAAATGGAACTCTAAGCGAGGTCCTGAGTTTACATGGAAACGCGAAGATCAGTTTCGTGAAAAATACCCTCAGTTATTCTCAAGTGCTCAATCAGTGGAGAACGCGAGCTAATTTCGGGACGAAATTCCCTTAACAGGGGGAGACTGTAACAACCGGCACAAAACCAGGTTAGCAACTATGACCTAATCAGCATTTATTAGCAAGTTATAACCTAATCAGTGATCATTAACAATTAATCTAGGTGATTAAAAAATTTCATAATGAAATTCAAGTCAATTAGAAACAATTTCATCGGTGCGATGAATCAGCAAATTAATTAATTCAATCGATTTACGATACGATGGATTAATTCAACTAAGTACATAATTAAATTAAGATTAGTAACACTAATCATGCATTAATGCACTTACTTAATATTAATTATGCAAGACTAAAACAATTCATTAAACAAATGCATTCAAAAGTATTTATGAATTTACATAAAAAGAGAAATACAAGAATACATTCTATAAATACATTTATACAAAAAGAAAACGAAAATACATGATAATATCTTCAAAAGTACAGCCATAGCTAGTACGATACTAGCTTTTGACTTCAAATTTATAATTACACAACCCATCTAAATCAAATCCTTTCACCATCCTCCTTTCATTTCACCATCTTCTTTCATTTTATCCAACACTTCACTCCACCTCCACTTTGCAAGACTAAAAATTTCTCTATAAATAGAGAGCTCATTTCTCATTCTTCTTCACACCTTTGGAAGAGCAAAATCTCTCATTCCCTCTCTCAAAAAAAATCGGCCAAAGGGCCTAGTGCAAGGCCAAGAACTTGCAACTTTGTTCTTCATATTTTCTTCAAGTGTTCTTGGTGCAATCTTTCAAGAGTTTCAACTTCTTCTCATTTGCATACTCCTAATACCCCAAATTAACTAAATTCTAACTTATAATCTCTTATATTTATGTTTATATAAGTCTTGCATAATATACATATTCACCAACAACAACAAGTTTCATAATAACTCAAGTTTATAAATCACTAGTTTTGTTTTAAGTTTGTTTTCTTCAAGTGTGTTTATAAATACATAAACACATAATGTAAGTATAAATATTATGAAAATAAGTTATATAAATGTGTTTCATAACCTTTTATACATGTGGTTTTTGAATAAACAACAAGAATAACAAGTTGTTTCAAGTTTAAGAAATCTGGATTTGCGGTAGAAATATTACGTCGACTTTTAAAAATCATAACTAATTCATAACTTAACGAAATGAGTTGATTCTTGTTTCAAAAGTTAGATCTATATCTTAACTAAAAATATGGAGGTTTTAATAATTTATTATGGAGTTTTGGACCCCAAATATTATTTGGGAACCCGTAAGTTTAACAGCTCAAAAATGACCAACATAGGGTTTTCAACGAGCCTTTTTCCTAATCTAAACACCTCGAAAATGGCCGTTCTTAACTAGCAAAATTCTTTGTATATAGTAGCTTTATGACTATGAAAACCAAATCCCAAATTCTTTTGGAGCTTTGTCGAAAACAGCTTCAAAGTAGGCCGAAAAACCTTTAAAAAGCTGAAAAATTATATATGAATAAACTTGACGTTTTAAGTGGGTTTTATTTATAAACTTGTTAAGTTGCGTGATTTAAAACATAAAAACCTTTATACATACATATTATCATATATATGGGAGTTATTAAGTCCCCCACATCATTTAGGACTTAGTTAAACGCGTCCGGTGTCATCATTCATCAACAACGCAAACATTTGTTTTTACGCTTGATTTTACCATCAACTTACGGCGAGTCTTCATATCCACTATTTTCACTATCTATTGGGGTGGAAATACATGCACTGTTTTCATATGGGCATCAATACTGTTTATTGCTTATATATATTACACATGTGTTTATGTGGATCCATCAGCCCTCATATCATGAACCGTTAATTACATACATTTATTTGTAGACGCGAATATATTGTGGATAGATCTATCGGGAATCATGTCCCCCATTCGGGTTAGTCTTACCGGCTAACAGCAGAATGCATATATATGTAACACACGGTATTACAGTCGGTTGCATGATGATTTATGTAATACATACATGGAATTTATGCTTTATAAATTCAACTCATCTGATAATGTCCATACAATTGGTCTTTTCGCGTAAACCTATGAGCTCACCAACAATTTGTTGACGTATTTTAGCATGTATTTTCAGGTATGTAAGATATGCGCATTCATCGGAAGCATTCCAAGGCTTCCGATCATTTTGGAGTCACATCATTTTCAAACCCGGAGATTTATTTGCACCATTCTTGATAATCTAATTATGTAAGTAAATCTCTGTAACTTGCAAACTACTCTTCATTTTATACGTGCTATGTAAAACAATTAAATATTTTAAAGTTTTATCAATATATTTTTTCGAAAACGTCCATGTAGTGGTCGTTCGTTATGATTATGGTTACTCCACAAAAACGAGGATGCACTACTAGTTTATCAACCAAAATGAGGATGTACTCCCGAAAAACGATGATGCTCTTCATTGAAACTTCATCCTCATCATCATCATGATCAATATTAATCTAAAAATGACGATGCACTCCAAAAAAAAACAAGGATGCAATGTATTAAATGTTCATCTTCATATTCAACACTAACCCATAAACGACGATGCACTTCAGACCAAATATATCAGTCAATCGATCAACTCATCAACACCATATCAGTCCTATTCAACATTCATATATGTCGATCAACTTATCGTCGTGATTAACAAGAAGCTCGAATGATGTGTATGTACATAGAATATAATGAGCATTGCATGTTTTTTAAATCGATGCAGCACATTTTAACAAAATGTTCTCTCATAATGGTGTTAAAAGACAATCGAGTGTTGTGTTTTTCTCTTTGATACAAGCGTCGCCTCTAGATAAACTACAAATGCAAATATTATTTTTGAACATTTTAATATGTTTCTGGTCAAAGATTCCACGCAGTCTTTTAGATGGTTTAACCTCCATGATGGGGTTTTCAAACTTAATTTTCTTATTTTTAGTTATAAAGATAATTTAAATTGTGATTTCAATTTTAACCTTATTGCCTCCTATGATACATTAAGATCCCTTTGTGGTGAATGTTGGATTCTAAGGCGGCGTTTGGTTCACAGAATGTTTATTCCTGGAATGGAATCTGTCAAGGAATGGAATTCTGGAAGGTATGGAATCTGTTGGAATAGAAATGGAGACAGGTAAAGATGAAGTCTAGGGTTTGGTGTCACATCCTGCTACCCCGATTGGCAGCGAGGCGTGACGAGTGCGGAAGCGTAACCATAATCATAACGAACGACCACTATATGGACGTTTTCAGAAAATACATCGATTTAACTTTAAAATAAGGAATGTTCTACAAACCAACATGAAATGTAAGTATTTCGCAAAAATACAGAGAATCGAATACATAATTAAAAGGTTTATAACAATGCAAATAAATCTCTGTCGGTTGATGAAAATATTGCGACTCCAAAATATTCGGAAGCCTCAGGTTGCTACCGATGAATGCGCATGTCTTAATTACCTGAAAATACATGCTAAAATACGTCAACAAATTGGTTTTTTTAGGTTTACGCGAAAAGACCAATTGTATGGACATTAACAGATGTCTTGAATTAATTAAATGAGTTTGCCCTGTGTAGTTTCCCTGACTGTAATACCGTGTGTTAAGTATATATGCATTCCACTGTTAACCAGTAAGACTAACCCGAATGGGGGACATGACTCCTGATAGATCTATCCACAATATATTTGCGCTTACAAAAAAATGTAATTAACGGTTCATGATATGAGGGCTGATAGATCCACATAAACATGTGTGTAATACATATAAAAAATAAACAGTTTTAATGTCCATAAAAGAATAGTGCATGTATTTCCACCCCAATAGATAGTGAAAATAGGGGCTATGAAGACTCACCGTAAGTTGATGGTAAAATCGAGCGTAAAAACGAAGGTTTGCGTTGTTGATGAGTGACGACACCGGACGCGTTTAACCGAGTCCTAAATTATATGAGGGACTTCATAACTCCCATATATATATGATAATATGTATGTATAAAGGTTTTTATTATTTAAATCACCTAACTTTACAAGTTTAAAAATAAAACCAATATATATATATATACATACATACATATATATATAGATATATAGATATATATATATATATATGTATGTATGTATATATATATATATATATATATATATATATATATATATATATATATATATGTGTGTGTGTGTGTGTGTGTGTGTATAATTTTACAGCTTTTTAAAGGTTTTTTGGCCTACTTTGAGGCTGTTTTCGACCAAGCTCCAAAACGATTTGGTCTTTGGTTTTCATAGTCATAAAACTACTATATACAAAGATTTTTTCAAGTTACAAACGGCCATTTTTCGAGGTGTTTAGGTTGGGGAAAAAGCTCGTTAAAAACCCTATGTTGGCCATTTTTGAGCTGTCAAACTTTCGGGTTCCCAAATAATATTTGAGGGTTCAAACCTCCATATTAGATTATGAAAACCTCCAGATTTTTTGTTAAGTCATAGATCTAACTTCTGAATCAAGAATCAACTCATTAATTAAGTTATGAATTAGTTATGATTTTTCAAAGTCGACGTAATATTTCTGCCGAAAATCCGGATTCCATAACCTTGAAACAACTTGTGATCTTTGTTGTTTATTCCAAAACCACATGTATAAAAGGCTATGAAACACATTTATATAACTTGTTTTCATAATATTTATACTTACGTTATATGTTTATATATTTATAAACACATTTGAAGAAAACTAACTTAAAAACAAAACTAGTGATTTATAAACTTGAGTTTTTATGAAACTTGTTGTTGTTGGTGATTATATATATTATGCAAGACTTATATAAACATAAATATAAGATAGTTTTTACTTACTTTGGGGTATTAGGAGTATACAAATGAGAAGAAGTTGAAACTCTTGAAGAATGCACCAAGAACACTTGCAAAAACGAAGAACACTTGAAAGGAGATGTTGTGTGCAAAGTGTGTGTGTGTGTGGCCGGATCAAGAGAGGAGAGAAAGAGAGATTTCTTTTGCTTTTCAAGGTGTGAATAAAATGAAAAGAGAACTCTCTATTTATAGAGGATTGAAAGATCTTAAAATTATGGTGAAGTTGGAGGTTGAGTGTGTATCTTGATAAAGTGAAAGAGTGAAGATGAATGATGGTGACTATGTAATGGTGTTGTGAATATAAAATAGAAGTCAAACTCTATGATAGTACCCACCTAGGGGCCGACCACATCAATGTATTATTGATGTATTTTACTTTTCATTTTTTTTGTATAAATGTATTTAGAATGTATTCTTGTATTTCCCTTTCTATATAAATTCATAAATACTTTTGAATGCATTTGTTTAATGAATTGTTTTAGTCTTGCATAATGAATGTTAAGTAAGTGTATTAATGCATGATTAGTGTCACTATCTTAATTTAGTTATGTACTTAATTGAATTAATCCATGATATCGCAAATCGATCGGATTAATTAATTTGCCGATTCATCGCACTGATGAAATTGTTTCTAATTGACTTGAATTTCCTTATGAATTTTGTTAATCGCCTTGATTAATTGCTAATGACCACTGTTTAGGTTATAATTTGCTAATAAATATTGATTAGTTGCTAACCTGGTTTTGTGTCGGATGTTACAGTCTTCCCCTGTTGAGGGAATTTCTTTTCGAAATTAGCTCGCGTTCTCTACTAAATGAGCACTTAACTGAGGGTATTTTTCGCGAAACTGATCTTCGCGTTCCTATATAAACTCAGGATCTCGCTTAGAGTTCCATCTGACTTTTATTATCGGAATTCGACTGTGCTTTAGTTTCTTGAGTTCTCGGTCCATTATTTCTACGGGTTATTCAATGAAGTTCAACTTATCATCTAGCTCCAGTTTGTCCATGGGTATGACAAGTGTTTCCTCAGTCAAGCATTTCTTTAGGTTGGACACGTGGAAGTTAATATGTACATTACTTAGCTCTGGGGGCAGGTCGAGTAGGTAGGCTACCGGGCCAATTCTTTTGGAAATCTTGAATGGTCTGATATAACGAGGATTGAGTTTTCCTCGTTTCCCAAAACGTATTACGCCTTTCCAAGGTGAGACTTTCAGCATTTCTTGATCTCCTTCTTGAAATTCCAAATCCTTTCGTCTGATATCATCGTAGCTTTTCTGTCGATCCTGCACGATCCTTAATCGGTTCCGAATCTGTACTATCTTTTCGGTAGTTTCGTGAATGATCTCAGGGCCGGTGATTTGGCTATCCCTTACTTCAGCCCAACAAATCGGCGATCGACACTTTCGCCCGTAAATTGCCTCAAACGGAACAACTTTAATGCTCGAGTGATAGCTATTGTTGTAGGAGAACTCGACTATCGGCAGGTGTCTGTCCCAACTTTTGCCAAAGTCAATCAGACATGCCCTTAGCATATCCTCTAACGTCTGAATGGTCCTTTCACTTTGACCGTCGGTTTGCGGATGGTAAACTGTACTTATATCTAAGCGTGTACCCAAAGCCTCTTGCAATGAATGCAAAAACTGTGACGTGAACCGACTGTCTCTATCTGATATGATGGATATGGGAACTCCATGCCTTGACACGACTTCTTTAAGATAGATTCGAGTTAACTTATCAATCTTATCCGTCTCCTTGATAGGCAAGAAGTGTGCAGTCTTGATGAGTCGATCCACAATCACCCAAATGGTGTGTCACCCAAATGGTGTGAAAACCATCAGATGTCTTCGGCAATTTAGTTATGAAGTCCATGGTTATTCTCTCCCACTTCCACTGCGGTATTTCTGGCTGTACCAATAGTCCTGATGGTTTCTGGTGCTCGGCCTTAACCTTTAAGCATGTTAAGCACTTGCTGACATACGTAGCAATACCGGCCTTCATGTTCGGCCACCAGTACACGTCTTTTAAATCATGGTACATCTTGTCGGATCCTGGATGAATAGCATAACTAGTCTTATGCCCTTCATCCATGACCAGCTTTCTTAGTCCTTCGATCTTCAGAAGCCAAATGCAGGTCATGAAGTATTGGCATCCGTCGAACTTTGTTTCAAACTGTTTGTTCATGCCTCTTAGAGCTTCATCCAGTAGGTTTTCATCCTTGACTGCTTCTTTCTGTGCCTCGAGAATCTGAGAGTTTAGGTTTGACTGGATTGTCAAGACCAAAGCTCGGACCCTCAAGAGCTTAACCCATTCCTTTCGGCTCAAAGCATCAGCTACAACATTTGCCTTGCCCGGGTGATAACGGATCTCGTAGTCGTAGTCACTTAGCTGTTCAACCCAGCGCCGTTGCCTCATGTTTAACTCCTTTTGGTCCAGGATGTGCTGAAGGCTCTTATGATCCGTGAATACCATGCACTTTATCCCGTAAAGGTAGTGCCTCAGTATTTTAAGAGCAAACACCACTGCTCCAAGCTCCAAGTCCTGAGTCGTATAGTTCACCTCGTGGATTTTGAGTTGCCGCAATGCGTAAGCGATGACTTTAACCTAACCTGTTGTGTGAGGCATCGCAGTAGACCACAAAGTTTTCTGTTCCCTCAGGTAGGGACAGAATAGGCGCACTAAACAATCGCTGCTTCAACAGTTTGAATGCCGTCTCCTGGTCTTCACCCCAGATATACTTCACCCCAGATATACTTCACCCTTTGTTTTCTAATTTATTTTCAAATCAGACTGGGAAAAGCAGTTTTGTCGAGCATAGGACGTTCCTTCACCTATATCGTAGTTTTCATTGTATGTGGATCTTTTTAATAGTCATGTTCCAGGTACAGTTCTGCTTATCTTGTTAACATCTCTTATTGCAGTGAAGTTCAATATTTGTCATTAATCCTTTCATTATCTGTTAGGTGCTGCTACGTTTTTCTTTCTGTTAATTCACAGCCATTACATATGACTATAAAGCTCTAATAAGGGGTCTAAGTGTCGTGTAAAGGTTCATTAAAATGCTTAATATCAATTTAAGATCAAGGGCATGTTGATGTCCGTTAATTCATAGCCCGTAATTTATCCTTTTATGTTTAGTGAAATCAAATAGTGGTTTTGGATTTAATAGCTAAATGTGTGTAGAATTCGTGCTAGATGTTTAGGGATTTATTTGCAAGGTTTAGGAGTCCATAATATGCTTAAAATAAGGCTGAAAATGGTGAATTTGCAGCACCAAATACCGATAACACTTGCTATGTTTTGGACAGCTCAACCACAAAATGTGTCCAAGTGTTGTGTGAGTTTAGGAGACATGACAGCCCCCTTAGACCTGAATCTCAGACCCATGTGCAGCCCCTACACAACCCTTGCTAAGTCTCCGAATGGTGTAATGAAAGCCAAGGTTAAGGACCAACGAGCCAAGGTCAAGAAACGAGGCCAAGGGTCACTATTTCAAGTCCATGGCTGCTGTCCCTTTTTCTATTCTGCACACACAACACAGGCACCTATATATCGATATATACTTCATGTTGCTGCTGCTTTTTCCTGCTACAAACACGCAACCAACAGTGTAGCCCCTTAGACCTGAATCTCAGACCCATGTGAAGCCCCTACACAACCCTTGCTAAGTCTCCGAATGGTGTAATGAAAGCCAAGGTTAAGGACCAACGAGCCAAGGTCAAGAAACGAGGCCAAGGGTCACTATTTCAAGTCCATGGCTTCTGTCCCTTTTTCTATTCTGCACACACAACACAGGCACCTTATATGTCGATATATACTTCATGTTGTTGCTGCTTTTTCCTGCTACAAACACGCAACCAGCAGTGCAGCCCCTTACACCTGAATCTCAGACCCATGTGCAGCCCCTACACAACCCTTGCTAAGTCTCGGAATGGTGTAATGAAAGCCAAGGTTAAGGACCAACGAGCCAAGGTCAAGAAACGAGGCCAAGGGTCACTATTTCAAGTCCATGGCTGCTGTCCCTTTTTCTATTCTGCACACACAACACAGGCACCTATATATCGATATATACTTCATGTTGCTGCTGCTTTTTCCTGCTACAAACACGCAACCAGCAGTGCAGCCCCTTACACCTGAATCTCAGACCCATGTGCAGCCCCTACACAACCCTTGCTAAGTCTCGGAATGGTGTAATGAAAGCCAAGGTTAAGGACCAACGAGCCAAGGTCAAGAAACGAGGCCAAGGGTCACTATTTCAAGTCCATGGCTGCTGTCCCTTTTTCTATTCTGCACACACAACACAGGCACCTATATATCGATATATACTTCATGTTGCTGCTGCTTTTTCCTGCTACAAACACGCAACCAGCAGTGCAGCCCCTTACACCTGAATCTCAGACCCATGTGCAGCCCCTACACAACCCTTGCTAAGTCTCGGAATGGTGTAATGAAAGCCAAGGTTAAGGACCAACGAGCCAAGGTCAAGAAACGAGGCCAAGGGTCACTATTTCAAGTCCATGGCTGCTGTCCCTTTTTCTATTCTGCACACACAACACAGGCACCTATATATCGATATATACTTCATGTTGCTGCTGCTTTTTCCTGCTACAAACACGCAACCAGACAGTGCAGCCCCTTAGACCTGAATCTCAGACCCATGTGCAGCCCCTACACAACCCTTGCTAAGTCTCGGAATGGTGTAATGAAAGCCAAGGTTAAGGACCAACGAGCCAAGGTCAAGAAACGAGGCCAAGGGTCACTATTTCAAGTCCATGGCTGCTGTCCCTTTTTCTATTCTGCACACACAACACAGGCACCTATATATCGATATATACTTCATGTTGCTGCTGCTTTTTCCTGCTACAAACACGCAACCAGCAGTGCAGCCCCTTAGACCTGAATCTCAGACCCATGTGCAGCCCCTACACAACCCTTGCTAAGTCTCGGAATGGTGTAATGAAAGCCAAGGTTAAGGACCAACGAGCCAAGGTCAAGAAACGAGGCCAAGGGTCACTATTTCAAGTCCATGGCTGCTGTCCCTTTTTCTATTCTGCACACACAACACAGGCACCTATATATCGATATATACTTCATGTTGCTGCTGCTTTTTCCTGCTACAAACACGCAACCAGCGGTGCAGCCCCTTACACCTGAATCTCAGACCCATGTCCAGCCCCTACACAACCCTTGCTAAGTCTCGGAATGGTGTAATGAAAGCCAAGGTTAAGGACCAACGAGCCAAGGTAAAGAAACGAGGCCAAGGGTCACTATTTCAAGTCCATGGCTGCTGTCCCTTTTTCTATTCTGCACACACAACACAGGCACCTATATATCGATATATACTTCATGTTGCTGCTGCTTTTTCCTGCTACAAACACGCAACCAGCAGTGCAGCCCCTTAGACCTGAATCTCAGACCCATGTGCAGCCCCTACACAACCCTTGCTAAGTCTCGGAATGGTGTAATGAAAGCCAAGGTTAAGGACCAACGAGCCAAGGTCAAGAAACGAGGCCAAGGGTCACTATTTCAAGTCCATGGCTGCTGTCCCTTTTTCTATTCTGCACACACAACACAGGCACCTATATATCGATATATACTTCATGTTGCTGCTGCTTTTTCCTGCTACAAACACGCAACCAGCAGTGCAGCCCCTTACACCTGAATCTCAGACCCATGTGCAGCCCCTACACAACCCTTGCTAAGTCTCGGAATGGTGTAATGAAAGCCAAGGTTAAGGACCAACGAGCCAAGGTCAAGAAACGAGGCCAAGGGTCACTATTTCAAGTCCATGGCTGCTGTCCCTTTTTCTATTCTGCACACACAACACAGGCACCTATATATCGATATATACTTCATGTTGCTGCTGCTTTTTCCTGCTACAAACACGCAACCAGCAGTGCAGCCCCTTACACCTGAATCTCAGACCCATGTGCAGCCCCTACACAACCCTTGCTAAGTCTCGGAATGGTGTAATGAAAGCCAAGGTTAAGGACCAACGATCCATGGTCAAGAAACGAGGCCAAGGGTCACTATTTCAAGTCCATGGCTGCTGTCCCTTTTTCTATTCTGCACACACAACACAGGCACCTATATATCGATATATACTTCATGTTGTTGTTGCTTTTTCCAGCTACAAACACGCAACCAGAAGTGCAGCCCCTTACACCTGAATCTCAGACCCATGTGCAGCCCCTACACAACCCTTGCTAAGTCTCGGAATGGTGTATTGAAAGCCAAGGTTAAGGACCAACGAGCCAAGGTCAAGAAACGAGGCCAAGGGTCACTATTTGAAGTCCATGGCTGCTGTCCCTTTTTCTATTCTGCACACACAACACAGGCACCTATATATCGATATATACTTCATGTTGCTGCAGCTTTTTCCTGCTACAAACACGCAACCAGCAGTGCAGCCCCTTACACCTGAATCTCAGACCCATGTGCAGCCCCTACACAACCCTTGCTAAGTCTCGGAATGGTGTAATGAAAGCCAAGGTTAAGGACCAACGAGCCAAGGTCAGGAAACGAGGCCAAGGGTCACTATTTCAAGTCCATGGCTGCTGTCCCTTTTTCTATTCTGCACACACAACACAAGCACCTATATATCGATATATACTTCATGTTGCTGCTGCTTTTTCCTGCTACAAACACGCAACCAGCAGTGCAACCCCTTAGACCTGAATCTCAGACCCATGTGCAGCCCCTACACAACCCTTGCTAAGTCTCGGAATGGTGTAATGAAAGCCAAGGTTAAGGACCAACGAGCCAAGGTCAAGAAACGAGGCCAAGGGTCACTATTTCAAGTCCATGGCTGCTGTCCCTTTTTCTATTCTGCACACACAACACAGGCACCTATATATCGATATATACTTCATGTTGCTGCTGCTTTTTCCTGCTACAAACACGCAACCAACAGTGTAGCCCCTTAGACCTGAATCTCAGACCCATGTGCAGCCCCTACACAACCCTTGCTAAGTCTCGGAATGGTGTAATGAAAGCCAAGGTTAAGGACCAACGAGCCAAGGTCAAGAAACGAGGCCAAGGGTCACTATTTCAAGTCCATGGCTGCTGTCCCTTTTTCTATTCTGCACACACAACACAGGCACCTATATATCGATATATACTTCATGTTGCTGCTGCTTTTTCCTGCTACAAACACGCAACCAGCAGTGCAACCCCTTAGACCTGAATCTCAGACCCATGTGCAGCCCCTACACAACCCTTGCTAAGTCTCGGAATGGTGTAATGAAAGCCAAGGTTAAGGACCAACGAGCCAAGGTCAAGAAACGAGGCCAAGGGTCACTATTTCAAGTCCATGGCTGCTGTCCCTTTTTCTATTCTGCACACACAACACAGGCACCTATATATCGATATATACTTCATGTTGCTGCTGCTTTTTCCTGCTACAAACACGCAACCAGCAGTGCAGCCCCTTACACCTGAATCTCAGACCCATGTGCAGCCCCTACACAACCCTTGCTAAGTCTCGGAATGGTGTAATGAAAGCCAAGGTTAAGGACCAACGAGCCAAGGTCAAGAAACGAGGCCAAGGGTCACTATTTCAAGTCCATGGCTGCTGTCCCTTTTTCTATTCTGCACACACAACACAGGCACCTATATATCGATATATACTTCATGTTGCTGCAGCTTTTTCCTGCTACAAACACGCAACCAGCAGTGCAGCCCCTTACACCTGAA
Organism: Centrapalus pauciflorus; assembly: GCA_020465985.1. Classification (NCBI taxonomy): domain Eukaryota; kingdom Viridiplantae; phylum Streptophyta; class Magnoliopsida; order Asterales; family Asteraceae; genus Centrapalus; species Centrapalus pauciflorus. The sequence continues at coordinate 68,082 of JAANYP010000460.1, read as the reverse complement.
TCTCAGACCCATGTGCAGCCCCTACACAACCCTTGCTAAGTCTCGGAATGGTGTAATGAAAGCCAAGGTTAAGGACCAACGAGCCAAGGTCAAGAAACGAGGCCAAGGGTCACTATTTCAAGTCCATGGCTGCTGTCCCTTTTTCTATTCTGCACACACAACACAGGCACCTATATATCGATATATACTTCATGTTGCTGCTGCTTTTTCCTGCTACAAACACGCAACCAGCAGTGCAGCCCCTTACACCTGAATCTCAGACCCATGTGCAGCCCCTACACAACCCTTGCTAAGTCTCGGAATGGTGTAATGAAAGCCAAGGTTAAGGACCAACGAGCCAAGGTCAAGAAACGAGGCCAAGGGTCACTATTTCAAGTCCATGGCTGCTGTCCCTTTTTCTATTCTGCACACACAACACAGGCACCTATATATCGATATATACTTCATGTTGTTGCTGCTTTTTCCTGCTACAAACACGCAACCAGAAGTGCAGCCCCTTACACCTGAATCTCAGACCCATGTGCAGCCCCTACACAACCCTTGCTAAGTCTCGGAATGGTGTAATGAAAGCCAAGGTTAAGGACCAACGAGCCATGGTCAAGAAACGAGGCCAAGGGTCACTATTTCAAGTCCATGGCTGCTGTCCCTTTTTCTATTCTGCACACACAACACAGGCACCTATATATCGATATATACTTCATGTTGTTGTTGCTTTTTCCAGCTACAAACACGCAACCAGCAGTAACCAAACAGACGAAAAAAGGGTCAATGGCAAAGTAGTGCTAAAGAATGAACACACACACCCCCAGACTTTAATGTCTCGGGGTCTCTCTTCTATAAACCCTTAAAATGTCTTTAACCCAATAACCCTGTTTCTATTTTTGTATCCTGTAAGTCTGTAACTAGCATTTTACCCTGTCAGAAGCCCTAGGGATCTTGCTTTTCTCCTTCAATTAGGACCAGTTAAGTTTTCTTCTTTTATATCAAGCCTCCTCTTTTCAGGTTTAATTTTAAGACTTTGAAACCATTTGTATTGAGGAAGCATCCAACATACTTGGTGATTTATGTCGCCTGACATGCTGATTCAAGAAGAGTAACGAGGTAAATTCTTCTATCCAAGGCCCTAATGTGGTGTTTTATATCAAACTGTTACTTAATCAATGCGTTTCTACATGGGAGGATATGTTTATGCTTATAGGGCAGACATAAATGTGTTTGATCATGTATCCTGGGATCCCTTTTTTTTTTGCCCAAGTACCCCTTTTTGTTAATCTGTGCAGGAATGTTTGTGCTCTTGATTCCTATAGACCATTTTGATAATCTTTATGTTTAATCTGCTGTGTTGCTACTGCTTCAATGTATAGAGTTCAGTTGCTTCCGTTTTGATGGTGTTGATTCACTGCACGGTATTTGCACATATGATACACATATTCACTGAATCACTGCACAAGTTATTGTTGTTTACGTGACCTTTTTGATTTTCTCTGACTAGTTTAGCTGGAATTTCGTTTAAGTTTAATGTGGTTGGTGTTTGTTCTTTATGCTATTGGATCTTACCATGGTGTACAAACGGAGCCTAAATCTTGACACATTTAAAACATTGCTTAGCATTGGTTCAACCTATGCTATCTTGAAGTTTGTGGAATGTGAGTAGTTACTTATATTTCTCTTGAAGTTCCATTAACATGCTTTCATATTGTTCCGTTATTTTTCCTTTATTTTTAGTAATTTTGCTACTTATATAGGTTGCTTGGATTTACTCTTAATGTTTGGGGCTTACAGCACAGCAAGAGGCATGACAATTTCAAGGCTGGTTATTAGGTTTACATATCTTTTAGCTATATATTTAATAAATAATGCTTGTGTGTTGTAGTTCATCATTTTTGGATATCTTTTAGCTCTACTAGTGATTAATCCTTTCCTTATTTTATCAGCATTAGCATGAATCAACAGGTTTCTTTGAAAGTTGTTGTCATTTATGCAATTTTAGCAAAGTTGATTGCTGGTAGATTTTTTTGTGAAAAACCAGAAACTTATATATAGCTGCAGTTTAAGTTCATAATTGTTTTATAAATAGCTGCAGTTTTGAGGGACTTATCTATGGATTTTGGTATCGATTTGTCTTTTTCTAATTTGGTATCAACTCCTCACAGCTAAATAGTTAAAAACTTCAAACACTTTTTCATGCAACTTTTATGCCATTATTATGCTGATCTAATGCTCTCGTTCTTATTGTTTTGCTACTATTTTATGTATAGTTTTTTTTGTCAAATTGCAAGATATACAAATTTCTATTCTTGGTTTATGGAAGGATTCCAGCACTGATGTAACACTCTCTATTCTCAGGTAATTCTAAACTTTAAATATGGTTAAATTACGTAAATAGAGTTTTCAAAATTGATGAAGTTAACAAAAGTTTCATATTTGGCTTTTAAAGGTCAAATAAGGAATAAATGAGACTTTAATATACCAAATCACGAAATAGCAATAAATGATGAATATTTATATAAGTTTGATGTCTTTAAAGGATTTAGGATGTGTTGCAAAAAGAATCTTCGAAATCCGACATCACATGAAAGTTCATTGCTATTTTAAACACACTTTTGGTATTTTAATGCCCAAAAATATGAAATATCAATGAATGATGAAATATGTTTATATATTTGGTCTTTTCTAAGGATTTTATACTTGTTTCAAAAAGTATCGTTAAAATTGGACGTCAAACGAAAGTTTATTGCTATTTTATGAAAAGAATTGTAGTTTAACGAGTAAAAATACAAATTTACTGTGGGAAATGTAATATTTTCAGAGAAATGTTGTTTTTAGAATATTTTTAAGGTGTTGTGAAAGTTTCATCAAAAACCGACTTAATTTGAAAGTTTGTTGCCATATTATCCAGTTTCAGGAAAGTTGATTGCTATTTTGGGCAGATTTTTTTGTGAAAAGTGATCGGCAGAAGGAGAGTTGTGCATGATAAGCGGTGGTTTCATATGAAAGAAATTACAAGAAGAGGAATTGAATTTGCATTCCCAAGATTGTAATTTATTTTTTTGTTGTATCGCTTATACATTTGATTATCTTTATTTTAGTTGTAGACGTTAATATACTTGAAATACTTTTTGATCGATATGTTATAAAATGATATTATTTTTGTTAAATTGAATTGTAAGTAGAAAACTATCACGAAGCAATTAAATAAATATTTGTATTTGCATTAAATTTAAAAAATAATGAATGTGTTTCTTTTGTCTTCAAAATATTGCATTTATGTAATTAAAATCAATAATAAAGTGTTGCAATAGATTGATAATGATGTTGCATTTAACATAATGACAACATTTAATAAGTGTTGCATTTGATAAGTAAAGTGTTGCTATAAGTTGGTAACGATAAATTAAATGTGTTGCTTTAGAGTATAAAAAGTGTTGCATTTATAAAATAATGGCAACACGTTAAAAAGTGTTGCTTTAGAATATAAAAAGTGTTGCATTTAAAAAGTGTTGCATTTATAAAATAATGGCAACACTTTTGAAAAGTGTTGCATTATCTAGTGAAAGTGTCGCTTTAGACCTAAGGCGACGTTGGCTAAGGTGGCACTACATAAAGTGTCGCATTAGGCCTATAGCAACACTTTTAAGGCCTAACACAACACTTTTCTCATGTTGCTTTAGGTTCATTTTGTTGTAGTGAATCTACAATCTTTGGTCAGATGACCAAGACGCTTGCACTTCCCGCAAGGGGTGGGCAGGGATCTTTGTTATGGTGGTAGGTGCATTGGTTGCAAAGCAGTTTGGTACCAGTGTAGCCTTTCCTTGGTTCGGCTCAGGCTACAAAGGCTTTAATGGTTTCGGGCTTTTTGGACTGCGAACTCGAATTCTTCATGGACTTGTCTTCCCATTTTCTCTTGTTCTCTCCCGCTTTGGCCTCATTCCTTCTGGCCAGTTGATCCATCAAGTTATTCGCCATTCGGATGGCGCCCTGAATTGTGGTGGGGTTTGAGGCGGTGACGTTGCCTTAGATTTGAGGGGTGAGTCCCCAAATGTAGCGTTCGATCTTCTTGTACTCGGGGGTCACCATTTGTGGGCATAGTAGGCTTAACTCGTGGAAACGGTTAGTATATTCGGCAACATCTGTACCCGTCATCTTGAGATTCCAAAACTCAGATTCCATCTTCTGTAGTTCATTCCGGGGGCAGTACTCATCGGTCATCATCTGTTTCAACTCAGTCCAGGCGAGTTGATAGGCCGTGTCGATTCCAACAGACTGGGCATACGAATTCCACCAAGTCAATGCACCGTCCTGAAGAGTGTGAGTAGCAAACTTAACTTTTTCATCTTCAATACATCCGCTGACGCGGAAGCCAGATTCTAGTTTTTCGAACCAGTGAACCAGTCCGACAGCTCCCTCGGTTCCATTGAAGTATCGGGGCTTGCAGCTCAAAAACCCCTTAATCCCGCAACCCTTGGGATTGGTTTCGGTTCCTCCTATAGTACGACTAGCTCCACCGTCACCGTTGGTAGAACCATTCCGGTTGGTTTCGTAGGTGGCTATGGCGGCGGCTACTCTTTGTGCTACGAGTTGCTCGATTTCAGCAGCGTTCATGGCTCTTCTGTGCGGCATTATCTTAAATTTGAAATTAAACAGGGTATATGAAATTAAGTCTTAAAAATTCGAATTTTTTTCTTAGGGCACAGTTCTATAATCATCAAACACGGATTCATAAATAACTAGAAATTTTCATTAATAATTCATAATTTCTTACAACGGGGCGGGTTATTACCCGAAAATTTTAAGTCCTACGCTATTACATAATGATTAATTTCATTACAAAGATAAGGGGGTACTAGGTGTGGGAGTGATCAGGGGTCTCTCGTTGCTCTAAGGTATTGAGGAGTTGTGTTAGCACCTCGTTACGGGCCTCGCATTCGGCTAGTCGTTGCCGAAGTTCCTCCAGTCTGTCCTGTTGAACGGTGAAGGCGTGCTGGTTGGCCCAATATATGTTGGAGTTCTGCATCTCCTCTCGCTCTATCCTAGCGGTAATCTCCCCGATGTCCAGGTTAAGTACTCGGATTAGGAGATCGTGGCGGCTAGCTCTGGCCACCAGTAAGGGTACTGTCTAGTCGGTGGACTCCTAAGTGAGTGGTGGGGTCGACGCAGAGGATGGTTCTCCGACCTCGAATCGGGAGGGGATTCCCTCCTCTTGTCTCCACTTGCGGAGGGTCTCGGGCATCCATCCACATCTATGGGCGTTTGCCCGTCGCCGCGGTGGTGGACTTGGCTGAGGTGCCGGGATTGGGATAGACTCCCGTCTCGGCATGATCACCCTCTATTGGGGTGTGAACAACATACGCGGACCATTGGGGTGGGGACGGTATGGTTTATATGATGGGACCTCGGGATGATATGGAATGTAGGAGGGGGCAACCGGGGATGGTGGGTCCTTTCCGAATGGTTTTCCCGGTTTGCTGGAGGATTCGTCGACTTCCATGGGCTCTTCCTTGTCTGATTCTTCCATAGATTCTTCGTATTCCGAGGGTCTTCCTCCTCGGATGGATCCTCCTCGGTGAACACCTCCGGGTTGTATCGGCTGGTGGGAGTATGCTCCTCCTCCGTTTCAGACAAAATGATTACAACGTGGCTCGACATGATGCGGTCACCAAGTCTCATATTAAGTAAATTACAAAATGTTTTTGAAAATCGGTAAAAACTTATATGTAGTTATAGTCCACATTACTAATGCAACCTAGTTCGCTATAACTATGGCTCTGATACCAATCTGTCACACCCTGCTCTCCCGATTGGCAACGAGGCGTGACGAGTGCGGAAGCGTAACCATAATCATAACGAACGACCACTATATGGACGTTTTCAGAAAATACATCGATTTAACTTTAAAATAAGGAATGTTTAACAAACCAACATGAAATGTAAATAGTTCGCAAAAATACAGAGATTTGAATACATAATTAAAAGGTTTATAACAATTCAAATAAATCTCTGTCGGTTGACGAAAATATTGCGACCCCAAAATATTAGGAAGCCCCAGTTTGCTACCGATGAATGCGCATGTCTTAATTACCTGAAAATACATGCTAAAATACGTCAACAAATTGTTGGTAAGTTCATAGGTTTACACGAAAAGACCAATTGTATGGACATTAACAGATGAGTTGAATTTATAAAGCATAAATTCCATGTATGTATTACATAAGCCATCATGCAACCGAAACTTAATTAAATAAGTTTGCCCTGTGCAGTATCCCCGACTGTAATACCGTGTGTTAAATATATATATATATGCATTCCACTGTTAGCCAGTAAGACTAACCCGAATGGGGGACATGACTCCCGATAGATCTATCTACAATATATTCGCGCTTACAAAAAACTGTAACTAACGGTTAATGATATGTGGGCTGATGGATCCACATAAACACGTGTGTAATACTTATAAGAAATAAACAGTTTTGATGTTCATATGAAAATAGTGCATGTATTTCCACCCAAATAGATAGTGAAAAAATGGGTTATGAAGACTCACCGTAAGTTGATGGTAAAATCGAGCGTAAAAACGAAGGTTTGCGTTGTTGATGAGTGACGACACCGGACGCGTTTAACCGAGTCTTAAATGATATGAGGGACTTAATAACTCCCATATATATGATAATATATATGTATAAAAAATTTTATGTTTTAAATCACCCAACTTTACATGTTTATAAATAAAACCCACTTAAACCATCAAGTTTTATATATATTATATTATATATATATATATATATATATATATATATATATATATATATATATATATATATATATATATATATATATATAGGGTCAGGTTCTACGGGGAACCATATGCATCGGGAACCTAAAAAAGAACCAACCACAACCCTTAGATTAAATGATCATTGGTGCATCACGTGATGCACGTATTTTTTATGCATAGGGGTATTTTGGGAAAAATAATATATTTAGTCAAATAACATTTAATTTTACATTAAATGAATATTCTATCAAATAGCTAAACAATAAATGCTACATTAAATTAATTGATACACTTCCAAAATTACAAAATCTAAACATATTCAAAAAAGATTATTTGAGGTCGATGCATCTAATGTTCATCTTTCAATTCGTGATGCATCTTGGTTCTTCATCCTCATCTTCGGCCATATTCATCATCTTATTCGTCCCACCATCATGCATCATTAATGGTGATGCATATTTATAGGATTTATCTTCAAACACGATGCATCTTTATCGAATTCATCTTCAAACACGATTCACCTCTATAAACACGATGCATCTTCGTTGGATTAATCAAAAATCATGATGCATCTTCATCGAATTCATCTTCAAATATGATTCATCTATATAAACACAATGCATCTTGAATGTGTTCATCATCTCATTCATCAACTTTCTTGAACGTTCATCATCTCACTATGCATGATCTTTCTTGAACGTGTTCATCTTCATGGTCGGATGCATCGTGTTCATTTTCAACAAGTTTATGTTGGAATCATCATACATATCTAGTTTCTCTTCGTTTTTCATCATCTTCGTTCAAGAAAAGCACGGTGGTGGTGGTTGTCGTGGCGGTGATGGTGCATTATCGTGATGGTGGTGATGGATTGCCAATGCCATGGTGGTTGTGGTGGTGGTGGATTCTCGGGGTGATGGTAATGGTGGTAGGTTGCCGCAATGGTGATGGTGGTGGTGGAGGTGGGTTGCCGCAAGAGAGGAGGTGGTGGTGCGATGGTGGTGGTGGTGTGGTGGTCTGATGGATGGAGAAGGAGGGGGAGAGAGAGAGAGAGAGAGAGAGAGACAGAGAGAGAGAGAGAGAGAGAGAGAGAGAGAGAGAGAAAGGTGGGATAAAATAAGAAATGTAGTTAATTTTACATTTACCTTCTTAATATAGTTTTATTATATTTTTAATAATTAATTAATTTTAATATAATAAGTATTCCAATAATGCCCCTAGTGCACCCTTACTATTTTATTATGCATTTTTGGTTCCCACCGGTTCCCAATGCATGGTGGTGCCCCATAGAACCTCAATCTATATATATAATTTTCCAGCTTTCTAAACATTTTTCGGCCTACTTTGAGGTTGTTTTCGACCAAGCTCCAAAACGATTTGGGTTTTGGTTTTCATAGTCATAAAACTTCTATAAACAAAGAATTTTTCAAGTTAAGAACGGTCATTTTTTGAGGTGCTTAGGTTGGGGAAAAAACTCGTTAAAAACCCTATGTTGGCCATTTTTGAGCTGTCAAACTTTCGAGTTCCCAAATAATATTTGAGGGTTCAAAACTCCATATTAAATTATGAAAACCTCCTGATTTTTAGTTAAGACATATATCTAACTTTTGAAACAAGAATCAACTCATTTCGTTAAGTTATGAATTAGTTATGATTTTTCAAAATCGACGTAATATTTCTGCCGAAAATCCGGATTTCATAACCTTGAAACAACTTGTGATCTTTGTTGTTTATTCAAAAACCACATGTATAAAAGGCTATGAAACACATTTATATAACTTGTTTTCATATTATTTATACTTACATTATGTGTTTATATATTTATAAACACATTTGAAGAAAACAAACTTAAAAACAAAACTAGTGATTTACAAACTTGAGTTTTTATGAAACTTGTTGTTGTTGGTGATTATATATATTATGCAAGACCTATATAAACATAAATATAAGAGATTATAAGTTAGTATTTACTTACTCTGGGGTATTAGGAGTATACAAATGAGAAGAAGTTGAAACTCTTGAAGAATGCATCAAGAACACTTGCAAAAATAAAGAACACTTGAAAGGAGATGTTGTGTGCAAAGTGTGTGTGTGTGGCTGGATCGAGAGAGGAGAGAAAGAGAGATTTCCTTTGCTTTGCAAGGTATGAATAAAATGAAAAGAGAACTCTCTATTTATAGAGAATTGAAAGATCTTGAAATGATGGTGAAGTTGGAGGTTGAGTGTGTATCTTGATGAAGTGAAAGAGTGAAGATGAATGATGGTGATTGTGTAATGGTTTTGTGAATATAAAATAGAAGTCAAACTCTATGATAGTACCCCCCCCCTAGGGGGCCGGCCAAATCAATGTATTATTGATGTATTTTACTTTTTTTTTGTATAAATGTATTTGGAATGTATTCTTGTATTTCCCTTTTTATGTAAATTCATAAATACTTTTGAATGTATTTGTTTACTGAATTGTTTTAGTATTGCATAATTAATGTTAAGTAAGTGTATTAATGCATGATTAGTGTCACTACTCTTAATTTAGTTATGTACTTAGTTGAATTAATCCATCATATCGCAAATCGATCGGATTAATTAATTTGTCGATTCATCGCACCGATGAAATTGTTTCTAATTGAGTTGAATTTCCTTATGAATTTTTTTAATCACCTTGATTAATTGCTAATGACCACTGTTTAGACTATAACTTGCTAATAATACTGATTAGGTCATAGTTGCTAACTTGGTTTTGTGTCGGATGTTACATTTGGTTTTAAAACTATTAAAATCTTTGGAATGGAATTTAAATTCCATGGCATTAACCCAAGGAAAATAGATTTCTTCAAAAGTGGTGTTTTCTTAAAAGGAATCTTCATTACATTCCTTTTTACTGTCAAACAGCACATCAGTATGAAATTTTTATTCCAATTCCATCAATTTCAATCAGATTCTGTGAATCAAACGCCACTCGAAATCAAGTACACCCGAAGGTACCAACTTTAAAAAAATTTAATTTTTTTTCGTAATCATGTTTCAATTAACGTTACACAAATAATATGTGAATTTTATATACATTCAAGCGCTATTTGTTTTGAAGAGGTTAAATCTCTAATGTCTGAAAACCACGTTGATTTTAAGATCAGAAATCTGAAATTATGTGTGATATTAAGATTGATTATTTCATAATATAAAACATTTGAAATATATTACTTACAATAATATATCAACTTAATTATATATTATAATTAATAGATATATATTAAAAAAAATTAAATGAAGTTAGTTAAATTGAATACATGGGATGGGGAGTTTTGGCTGCATTTTTATTTTGAACAGAAAATGGGTGTTTATAAAAAAAATGAGCAACCTCTTAAAATATTTTCTAATCCATTCGTTCCTCTTAATTTTAAGAGGTAGATTCAAAAGATACATCCCCGAAATTAAACAAACAAACTTAAAATGCTTTAGATATAATATATTGATTTAAGACTATTTTAAGAGCCTCTTAATGTCAAACAAACAAGACCCAAGTGAATTTCATGCATTTTTATGTGAATAACCATTCACACAATACACATGATTTTTTTTTTACCATTCACACGATTTATTTTTGAATATTAATGTATAAATGTATTGCACTTTTGATAAAAAGTCTTATAATATTGTCGTATACATATTTATGTAAAAATATATATATGAATGGTCATTCACAGATGGATAAGCTGGAATTATGGTGGTACTATGATGAACTTGATTATATATATATATATATATATATATATATATATATATATATATATATATATATATATATATATATATATATATATATATATGTATGTATGTATATGTATGTATATATACATAGATATATATATACATTGTGACACCCTTGCCACAACAACCACCAATTACAATACACCCAGGATTAATCATCAACATGCAATAACATAATGATCTGATAACCTAAATTAAGTGCGGAAGTATTAAAATATATAAGTAAAGTAGTGCAACAGTGTCAAACACCCTATGGTGCTATAAGGTACCAAGTCTAAGTCTACACACCCATTACAATTATTACAATCATCCAGAATATATTACAACATTGTCTCATTACATAATTACCGTTTAAATAGTACCAAGTCTTCCGAATCTTCCCAAATGACCTAACTAGAAGGTCCGGCAGCTGATTTACCCTTTCCTGTAAAAATGAAGACAACTGAGGGGTAAGCGAATGCTTAGTGAATACACAGATTTACACATTTTATAAATCCTTATGATGCCCACAAGAGTAGCACCGACGACACACGTCGTGCACTCTCCACGTACACAAAGTACGACCACACATGAGTCGTCGCTCTTACGAGCCCAAAGCTCGGCCTTTAAAACATACTACTGAGACAGACATAACATCGGGGATGACATACTGCCTACCGGACCTGGAGGGATCAGCTCCAGCATCATATAGAGCAGTAACATCAGAGTAACAGATGCGACCCACCGGTCCATCGTAGATGCACAACAAACGAACGGACATGCATCAAATAAGAATGTGCATCTAAATCTACGCAAGTTAGTAGAACTCCAAACGAAAAATGAAGCAACATGTCTCAGTAGACAAAAGCAATCATAAAGCAGATATAAACATGCGAAATCATATGTACTCACAGTGGGTGCGTAATTAAACTTTTAACCAATTTTGATTCTCCTCGGGCTTTCAACCGGATCCACCAAGTACCCCACTGTGGGTTAAACAACACCACAAGGGACCTGTTATATTAATTACAACAATACCTCGTATCAATAACCGTTTAAATCATAAAACCAAGTTTCGTAAGTTTTGCAATATTTTCCCCATTTCGGGTCCATGTCTAAATTCATACCATAATTAAGTTTGAGCTTATCTCATGTTCATACATTGTCCTTTGAGTAACCCTTGTCATTTTATGTGTTGTTTATAAGTTTCATTCAAAATACACGAATTTAGAGAGTAGATTTCTTAATTTTAGGCATTAAACTCGAATGTAAGGGGGTTAGATTCGAACCACCTTAGAATCTGATGACAGATTCGAACCCTATAGGTAGATTCGAACCCCATGCTCGAGTTTATGGGTAGATTCGAACCTATACCCTTCGAATCTAGTGTTACACACTCGAATCTAGTACCAAAATCGAGTTTGTTCTTGCATTTCGACTCTGTTCTTGGCATATTCGAGTCTGTTCATCATTTCAGCTTAAATCCGTCATTTCTAAGTCAAAAATCATGAATATGACAAGTATCATACCTAGATTCGATTCTATTATGCATATACTATCACATCCTAGCAATATTTCAAGTAAAAACAAGCTCCAGTTTACATAAAATGACAGATTCGAAATTCTAGTTCTTCAAAACCGAAACAACAAACTTAAAAGGGTCGATTCTTACCTCAATTCGTACGAAATCAGAAATCCATTTGCAGATTGTTGTTGTACTCCACGAGATCTTTCCGTTGACGTATAATTCTCGATAATCGGACGGTCGGTTTGTGAAATATCTTAGAGAGATGTAGAGAGAAAATACTTAGAGAGAGAGTCTAGAGAGAGAGAGGAATGGTGACAAATGAAGGCTTAACTTATTTTATTCCCATTTTCACCATTTTGCACATTTCTCCCCTCGACTTAACCGGTTCCATAAAATACTGATTTAATCTTAAAATTATCATTAATAACTTTTAAATTAATAATACTCCAAAAAAATGATTCAGAGTTCAAATTTTCTTAAAATAGCAACAAACTTGCTAAATATCCAAAATAATAATAATCGCTCAAATTTCAACTTAAATATATATTTTTCCACTTAATTAACCAAAATACAATAAATTAAATCTGAGGATGTTACAGCATGGGCTCCACCACGCTCAACTTCGTCCTCGAAGTTACTCGGATTCAAACAGTTTCGGATACTTTCTTAACATTTCTGACTTAGCTTCCCATGTATGATTTGCTCCCTTATGATGCTTCCAACGTATAAGAACCATTTCTATCTCTTTGCTCCTCAACTTCTTCATCTTAGTATCCAATACACATTCCGGCTCCTCCACATATCGAAGCCTTTCGTCAACTTGCAGCTCTGTGTGGTCTGCCCAATCCTCATTTCCAGTGTTAAATGATTTTCGGAGGTTCCCAACGTGAAATACTGGATGTATGCCTGACATCTCTTCAGGCAACTCTAGGCGATATGATTGATTCCCAACTTTTTCTACTATCTTAAAGGGCCCAACAAATCTCGGAGCCAACTTGCCCCTCTTCACAAAACGAGTAACACCCCTCATGGGTGATACTTTCAGATAAACCCAATCATTCACCTCAAAATTTATTGGTTTGTGCCTCCTATCGTAGTAACTTTTCTGACGATCCTGGGCCGCTTTCATGTTCTGCCTAATCAACTGTATCTTCTCATTTGTTTCTTGAAGCAAGGCCGGCCCAGCGATTGGTGTTTCACCCGTTTCTCTCCAACATGTAGGAGTCCTACATCTCCTTCCATACAGTGCCTCAAACGGTGCTTTCTTGATTGTCGCATGATAGCTATTATTGTACGAAAACTCTATCAGTGGCAAATGATCATCCCAATTGCCACCGAGATCCAGTATACATGATCTCATCATATCTTCCAACGTGAGAATTGTTCGTTCGCTCTGGCCATCGGTTTGCGGACGATAGGCTGTACTCATTGCTATTCTCGTCCCTAACCCTTCTTGTAGTGCCGACCAGAAGTTTGAAGTAAATCGGCTATCTCGATCCGACACTATGGACTTAGGCACTCCATGCCTAGAAACAATCTCGTCCATATAAATCTGAGCTAACTTCCCCAGCGAATAACTTTCACGAATCGGTATGAAGTGAGCCGACTTAGTTAACCGATCCACGATTACCCAAACTGCATCGTGTTGACGCCTAGTTTTGGGCAGCTTTGTAACAAAATCCATTGTAATGTGCTCCCACTTCCATTCCGGAATAGGAAGCGGTTGCAGACTGCCATACGGTTGTTGATGTTCGGCCTTTACCAACCGACAAGTTCGGCATCTTTCTACATATTGCCCTATGTCCTTCTTCAATCCCGGCCACCAAAAGTCTGCCTTTAAGTCATTGTACATCTTTGTGCTCCCGGGATGTACAGAAAACCTAGACTGGTGTGCTTCTTCGATGATAACATTTCTCATACCACCATACTTCGGCACCCAAATCCTTCCGTATACACCTTTTAATCCAGACTCGCTAGTTTCCATATTCTTAATCTGTACTCTAATATCCTCAGCACCGACATTTTCTTCTTTCAAAGCTTCTAGTTGGGCAGCTTTGACATCGTTAATGATCGTGGAACTTAGTATAGTGGACGTCATCATATAGCAGCAATCCTTAGCATAAGCTTTCCGGCTCAAGGCATCGGCTACTACATTAGCCTTTCCGGGATGATAAAGTATCTCACAATCGTAGTCTTTAATAAGCTCCATAGACCTATGTTGTCTCATATTAAGTTCCTTCTGGCTAAAAATATACTTCAGGCTCTTATGGTCCGTGTAAAGTTGACACTTAGTACCGTACAGGTAGTGCCTCCATAAATTCAAAGCAAATGTTACTGCGGTCAACTCCAGATCATGAGTCGAATAATTCTTCTCATGCTGCTTCAACTGTCTTGAAGCATACGCTATAATCTTCCCACGCTGCATCAGTACAGCGCCTAACCCTAACCTCGAAGCATCAGTATAAACTACAAAGTCATCATTGCCTTCAGGTAAGGCAAGTATCGGAGCCTCGCTTAACGCTTTCTTCAGAACCTCAAAGGCCTCCTGTTGCACAGTTTCCCATATAAACGGTGCATTCTTCTTGGTTAATGCAGTTAGAGGAACTGCAATTTTCGAAAAATCCTTAATAAATCTCCGATAATACCCTGCCAGTCCAAGAAAACTTCTAACTTCGGTAGCTGATTGAGGCGGCTCCCAGTTCTTTATCGCTTCTACCTTAGCTGGATCTACCGAAATCCCAGCTCCAGATATCACATGTCCTAAAAACTGAATCTGTTGCAGCCAAAACTCACACTTTGAGAACTTGGCATACAACCTTTCTTTTCTTAACAACTCTAACAGTTCCTTTAAATGTTCAGCATGCTCAGCCTCAGACTTAGAGTAGACCAGAATGTCATCAATAAACACTATCACCGATTTATCCAACATCGGTCTACAAACCCTATTCATTAAGTCCATAAAGACAGCTGGGGCATTAGTTAATCCGAAAGGCATGACCAGAAACTCGTGATGCCCATACCGAGTCCTGAAAGCTGTCTTCGGTACATCTTCTTCTCTTACTTTCAGCTGATGATACCCCGACCTTAAGTCGATCTTAGAAAATACACTCGCCCCATGTAATTGATCAAACAAGTCGTCTATCCTCGGCAGAGGATACTTGTTCTTAATAGTCAACTTATTCAGCTCCCGATAATCTATGCACATCCTTATCGTGCCATCCTTCTTCTTAACAAACAATACCGGAGCTCCCCACGGCGATGAACTCGGCCGAATGAAGCCCTTGTCCAATAATTCCTGAAGTTGTATCATCATCTCTTTCATTTCGGTTGGGGCAAGACGATAAGGAGAACGAGCTACCGGCGCAGCTCCAGGGATCAAGTCAATCTTAAATTCTACTTGTCTCTCAGGCGGCACGCCAGACAAGTCTTCCGGAAACACATCCGGAAACTGTGAAACAACAGGCACGTCGGCCAAAGTTCTCTTTTCAGCCTTGGCATCAATAGCATATGCCAGGTAAGCGTCACACCCCTTTGCAACAAGCTTTTGAGCTTTTGCAATGGTCAGTAAGCACAGATCCCCACTTCTCCTATCCCCGTAGATGCAAATCTCACGCCCCTCCGGAGTAGTTATCTTAATCATTCGGCTCTTACACACTATATGGGCTTCATTCTCTATCAACCAATCCATCCCGATTATCACATCGAATTCACTGAATTCTATAGGGATCAAGTCCAAATTGAAGACTACATCTTCAATTACTAACGTGCAGTTACGGTAGACATGATCTACTTTTACTAGAGTGTTGCTAGCAGTTTCTATATCAAGAACAGCAGATAATCTAGATAGTGGCATGGCAAGTCTTTGTGCAAACGTAGTAGAAGCAAACGATCTATTGGCACCCGAATCAAATAAAACTCGTGCTGGCATAGAATTAACTATGAACGTACCCGTAACGACCTCCGGATTTTCCCTTGCCTCCTCTGCAGTTATCTGAAAAGCACGAGCAGGTGCCCTTTGAGACTGACCCCGGCCTCGGTTAACTGAACCACCGCTTGAACCTCCCGAAGATCGTGTTGTAGATGGAGCAGCAGCAGCTGGATCGTTCTTTCTGCAATTCCTACTGTAGTGTCCCCATACACCACACTTATGGCAAGCATCTCCCCTCCTTGGGCACTCACTCTGATAATGGCCCAACTCACCACAACAAAAACAAGCACGTCCATTGGTGCACTTGCCAAAGTGTTCCAAGTGACACCTATTACAATATCGCGGCTCGGTGTTGATGGAGTAGGCACGAGCACGACCACGATCGGAAGAACCAGGCGGTCGACGATACGACTGCTGAGGTGAGTACTGTGAAGACCGGGAAGAACCAGAATATCCTCCCTCACGCTGGCGCTTCGGCGGTGACGGCTGTGTTGGGTTGGTGGAAGCAGCAGCGGACCCAATCGAATAGCCTGACATAATCAAAATCTGCTCTACATTTCTGGCAGCCTCAAGTAAGCCAGCAAATGTAGGGTAGCAGACGTTGCTCATAACTCTCCTTATCTCAATATCCAGACCCGCCTCGAATCTGGTCACTTTTCTTTCTTCAGTGTCCACCTGATGAGGCGCAAACAGGCTCAGCCTCGTGAATTCTACAGCATATTGGGACACAGTCTTAGTCCCCTGTACCAGTGCCATAAACTTTGCTTCCAACCTCCGGCGCTCATCAACCGGACAGTACTGCTGAGTGAATAGGTCCTTGAACTCAGCCCAAGTCATAACGGAAACCTTCTCCAATGTCAACGCATTCACCATTGCGTTCCACCACATGATTGCATCATTCGTGAACATAGCAGTTGCATAACGAACCATGTCCTTCTCAGCACAGTCGCTGATTCGGAATGTTCGTTCAGTTGCTGTTATCCATTCAAGTGCGGCAACAGCATCCCCTAAACCATTAAACTCCACCGCCCCGTTTCCTTTGAAGTCCTTGAAACGACAACCTTTGGGCTTGTTAGACGACCCAATGTTGTCATCCCGTTCCTCGTTGTTACCCCCTTCCTTCTCCTTGTTCTTTCTCTTATCCTCTCTTCTCTTAGCATCGGCCTCATCTCGAGCCCGAAACTGATCTTGTATCATTTTGTTCTGCTCAGCCATCATGGCTAGCATCATCTCTCTGGCTTCTTCAGGTGTCATTCCTCCTCCAGACATGTTCTGAAATTATAAACATATAATTTGTTTAGTAACATGTCATTAAGTTAAAGACACCATTCATTTGTCCCGCATGATAGTCAATCTCTTATAACTACTAGATCATAACCTATCTTAGTTCAGATCATTACTTAAAATCTCTACATATCATCACCTAATGTTTGAGACCAAGACCTCACGGACACTTGGATCTCAAACAACTGCTCTGATACCATCTCGTGTGACACCCTTGCCACAACAACCACCAATTACAATACACCCAGGATTAATCATCAACATGCAATAACATAATGATCTGATAACCTAAATTAAGTGCGGAAGCATTAAAATATATAAGTAAAGTAGTGCAACAGTGTCAAACACCCTATGGTGCTATAAGGTACCAAGTCTAAGTTTACACACCCATTACAATTATTACAATCATCCAGAATATATTACAACATTGTCTCATTACATAATTACCGTTTAAATAGTACCAAGTCTTCCGAATCTTCCCAAATGACCTAACTAGAAGGTCCGGCAGCTGATTTACCTTTTCCTGTAAAAATGAAGACAACTGAGGGGTAAGCGAATGCTTAGTGAATACACAGATTTACACATTTTATAAATCCTTATGATGCCCACAAGAGTAGCACCGACGACACACGTCGTGCACTCTCCACGTACACAAAGTACGACCACACATGAGCCGTCGCTCTTACGAGCCCAAAGCTCGGCCTTTAAAACATACTACTGAGACAGACATAACATCGGGGATGACATACTGCCTACCGGACCTGGAGGGATCAGCTCCAGCATCATATAGAGCAGTAACATCAGAGTAACAGATGCGACCCACCGGTCCATCGTAGATGCACAACAAACGAACGGACATGCATCAAATAAGAATGTGCATCTAAAGCTACGCAAGTTAGTAGAATTCCAAACGAAAAATGAAGCAACATGTCTCAGTAGACAAAAGCAATCATAAAGCAGATATAAACATGCGAAATCATATGTACTCACAGTGGGTGCGTAATTAAACAATTAACCAATTTTATTTCTCCTCGGGCTTTCAACCGGATCCACCAAGTACCCCACTGTGGGTTAAACAACACCACAAGGGACCTGTTATATTAATTACAACAATACCTCGTATCAATAACCGTTTAAATCATAAAACCAAGTTTCGTAAGTTTTGCAATATTTTTCCCCATTTCGGGTCCATGTCTAAATTCATACCATAATTAAGTTTGAGCTTATCTCATGTTCATACATTGTCCTTTGAGTAACCCTTGTCATTTTATGTGTTGTTTATAAGTTTCATTCAAAATACACGAATTTAGAGAGTAGATTTCTTAATTTTAGGCATTAAACTCGAATGTAAGGGGGTTAGATTCGAACCACCTTAGAATCTGATGACAGATTCGAACCCTATAGGTAGATTCGAACCCCATGCTCGAGTTTATGGGTAGATTCGAACCTATACCCTTCGAATCTAGTGTTACACACTCGAATCTAGTACCAAAATCGAGTTTGTTCTTGCATTTCGACTCTGTTCTTGGCATATTCGAGTATGTTCATCATTTCAGCTTAAATCCTTCATTTCTAAGTCAAAAATCATGAATATGACAAGTATCATACCTAGATTCGATTCTATTATGCATATACTATCACATCCTAGCAATATTTCAAGTAAAAACAAGCTCCTGTTTACATAAAATGACAGATTCGAAATTCTAGTTCTTCAAAACCGAAACAACAAACTTAAAAGGGTCGATTCTTACCTCAATTCGTACGAAATCAGAAATCTGTTTGCAGATTGTTGTTGTACTCCACGAGATCTTTCCGTTGACGTATAATTCTCGATAATCGGACGGTCGGTTTGTGAAATATCTTAGAGAGATGTAGAGAGAAAATACTTAGAGAGAGAGTCTAGAGAGAGAGAGGAATGGTGACAAATGAAGGCTTAACTTATTTTATTCCCATTTTCACCATTTTGCACATTTCTCCCCTCGACTTAACCGGTTCCATAAAATACTGATTTAATCTTAAAATTATCATTAATAACTTTTAAATTAATAATACTCCATAAAAATGATTCAGAGTTCAAATTTTCTTAAAATAGCAACAAACTTGCTAAATATCCAAAATAATAATAATCGCTCAAATTTCAACTTAAATATATATTTTTCCACTTAATTAACCAAAATACAATAAATTAAATCCGAGGATGTTACATACATACATATACATATACATATACATATACATATACATATACATATACATATACATATACATATACATATACATATACATATACACATACATATACATATACATATACACATATATATATATATATACACATATATATATATATATATATATATATATATATATATATATATATATATATATATATATATATATATATATATATATATATATATATATACGGAGAGACTCTTTTAAGAATCTCAAAGATGGTGAGAACCTATGAATCTTCTAGAGCCCTTGGATCAAAAGAATATTTTTGAAATACAAAAAAAATATTATATTTCTCTCTCCATCTTTTTTAATGTATGCATCTCCTTTTCACTTTCTCTCTCTTACTTTTCTTTTCATTTTCACTTTCTTTAATGAGAATTGATTTTAATATCAAAAAAATATTTTTTATAAAAAAAATATTTTTTTCTATATAGAAATTTATTTAATTTCTAATAAATTAACGTATTTGTGAATATACAATATGATGTGTCGAATAAAATGTTATAACAATTCTATATCTTTTTATGTAGATAACATTTGGGACAAACCCTTGCCACAATAACCACACCATTACATTACACTCAGGATTATCATCAAACTCAATTACATAATGATCTGATAACCTAATTAAGTGCGGAAGCATTAAAATACATAATAAAAAGTAGTGCCACACAGTGTCAAACCCCTGACTGGCACAAGGTCTTAAAATTAAGTTAAGTCACACAACCCAATTAAATTATTACAACTCCAGAATATATTGGTGAAATTTTTTGATAAACCCAATGTGTTCATTAAAGTTTTTATTTTATCTTCTACCTAGAGTGAGTCGGGGGCTTCATTGTTGTTCACGTTGATCACCTGCATTCTGCATATCTGTCTTAATATTTTAATCATTCAAGTTTGAATCATTTAAACGGTAACAACTGTAGGTTTTGTCCATGAAATTTATAATTGGTTGTTTGCTTTTTATTATCATTAGGACAAGCATAACTTGTTCATTAAAATAATTTTATGGCTTTTTGTTTACTTCTCTTCTCTCGCTCTTTCATCGACATCATTTATTTTTGTTGTATCAACTGGGTCATAACATCTTCTATAGAAAAAGAAACCCAAGTAGGTGTGCAAATTTCAATTTATGAGTATGACTTGAAAGAGCCACATGTATGAATTATCCAAATGATATAGAAAAATAAAGCATGGAAGTTTAACTGTTCGAGATGCTTATTTTGTATATGAAATAATTTCATTGACGCCCCTTGAGTGATTGGTAAGTTTTCTTGTATTTTATTTTTTGTGCAAAAAAAATCAATGAGAAAGATTCTTGCATTTTGGTTTTGCATTGTGGGTATTTCTGATCAGATACTTGTCTTGATCCCCTTGAATGAGTGAACATTTCTTTGCAAAATTTTTTTTGCAAAAAACAACATATCAAGATAACTGAGCGTTCATTTGACCCAAGAATTTAGTGACTACTTTTTGAATGCGTCAACTATTCGCAGTTTAGTGACGAAAATATTGTCGTATCATTAAGTTTCAGGTCACTAATATAAAATTACATGACCAATAAAGTGGTCACCTCGATTTAAAACCTGATATTTTAATCTCCAATGTAGTGTAGTGACCAAGAAATAATGGTCACTGATTTGAATTTAGAGGACCCAAAATAATGGTCACTTGTGTAAAAAAGTATTCACTTACGTGGTAAATACTTGTAAGTTTAATCTAAACAACAAATGAAACCATATTATAAGTGTTCGTGACCAGAACTAGAATGGTCACACTGAAACTTATTGAATTTAGAGACCAAAATAAGATGTGGTCACTAAGTAAAATATATTGAACTTCATGTTCAAGTGTCTAGTGACCAAAAATATATATGGTCACTAGGAACTTTTAGAAAACTATATAGCGACCAAATAAATGGTCTCTAAGGAAAAAAATAAATTAATAACTTAAGGATAGACGTATTTATGCTTCAATATCGTATAAAGTGTTAGTGACCCAAAATAGTGGCGTCACTGAACTATGTGAATTCTAGAAGACCAATAAATTGGTCACCTAAGTAAAAAGATATTAATAACTTAGGATTAATGTTATTTATCTCAGATAGTGTAGTGGTACCAAAAAATAAGTTGGTCACTTAACTTATTTTGAATTTAGAGACCAAATAAAATGGCACGAACTAACAAATATTAATACTTAAAGGATTAAATGTTATTGATACACACAATCTTCATAGTTAAAAAAGTGTGAGTTGACACCATAAAAATGTGGTCATTGTTTTGTGAAGCGTTATTTGTAACTTTATGAGACGCAAAAGAAATGGTCACTACTAAAAAACTTATATATACACTTTAATAACTTACGGATTAATGTTTATTTGAAGCTGTCAGTATTTAAAAGTGTCCTGGATGACAAAAAATATGGTCACGGTGAACTATTGAATTGTAGAGACCATGAGAAATGCCACTAAGTTCTAAATACTTATATAAACTTCACTTAGTTAACTTTAACTAGTTATACTAGAATAAAGTAATAACAGACGAAATATTGTTATCCATATTTAAGTGATGTAGTAGACCAAATATATATTGAGGTCACTTAGAACACTTAATGTGAATTTAGAGAAACTTAAGCGCAATAAATGGTCCCACTAGTAAAAATATTAATAATGTTCTATTATAAATTTTTAACCTCTTGTACACTTTAAATAAGAAAGGTTTTATTGCAAAACCTAATGATAATTAATAATATAGTCTATTTAAAATTTATATTAAAAGATAAGTCAAATCGTAATCAAAAGAAAAAAGTTAAAATA
>JAANYP010000460.1:0-39308 GCA_020465985.1 Centrapalus pauciflorus | reverse complement strand
ATAAATACTATAAAGAGATGCCTCCGGGGTTTCCTCGTACTCCAGAGCGTTAAGTCGTTGGGTTAGTTCTGCAGTGTGTGCTTTGTGCTCCGCTGGGTGCTGCCACAATTCGTCGATTCCGTTTTGTTAAATCGCCTGGGTATTCTGGTCAGCCTAAGGTTTATTGGTGGTTTGCATTGCCTCCTGCTTAATCCTTGCAAAGATCTCACCGACCTCTTGGTGGATTTTGTCGAAATTGGAGGTCATGTCTGGCGGCCCTTGCCACCAACAGGGGCATCGTTTGTTATATAGGTTTCTAGGTAAGTGTCGACACTTGAGAGGAAGATGGTGTTCTGACTTCAAACTGGATTTGGATCCCGTCCTCGTTTCTCCACTCTTGGAGAGTGTGAGGCATCCATCCCCACTATCCTATGCTTGCTCGTTACTACTGCGACGGGCTTGGCTGATGGGCAGGTACCGGGATAAACTCCCGTTGTGCTAGTCACACCCTTTCCCTAGGGGTCAATTTCGATATGTTATTGTCATCAGGGTCCATATATGTGTTCACAGTTCTTGAAGAAAGTTTAGTTTTTGTAACAGTTATAGTCTAGGTACTAATGCAACCTAGTTCACTATAACTATGGCTCTGATACCAATCTGTCACACCCTGCTACCCCGGTTGGCAGCGAGGCATGACGAGTGCGGAAGCGTGACCATAATCATAATGAACGACCACTATATGGACGTTTTCAAAAATACATCGATATAACCTTAAAAGGTAGAAACGTTTTACATAACCCGTAAATAATAAAGAGTAGTTCGCAAGGTACAGAGATTTGAATACATAATTAAATTATCCAAAATAATGCAAATAAATCTCCGACGGTTTGAAAAAGAATGCGACTCCTTAAGTGCGGAAGCTTGAAAGTGGTTACTTCTGAAGGCATACTTGCCTTAATTACCTGAAAATACATGCTAAAATACGTCAACAAAAATTGTTGGTGAGCTCATAGGTTTACGCAAAAAGACCAGTTGTATGGACATTATCAGATGAGTTGAATTTATAAAATCATAAATTCCGTGTATGTATTACATAAACCATCATGCAACCGAAGCTTAATTAGAATGAGTTTGCCCTGTGCAGTATTCCAATACGTAATACCGTGTGTTGAATATATATGCACTCGCTGTTAGCCGAACCGAGCTAACACGAATGGGGGACATGACTCCCAATAGATCTATCCACAATATACTCGCGCTTACAAATAAATGCAATTAACGGTTCATGATATAAGGGCTGATGGAATCCGAACATGTAATACATATAAGAAATAAACAGTTTTGATGTCCATATGAAAAACAGTGCATGTATTTCCACCCCAATAGATAGTGAAAAATAGGGGCTATGAAGACTCACCGAACTTGTGATGGCAAAACGACGCGCAAAAATGCAAAAGTGCGTTGTTTGATGGGTGATGAAACCGGAGGTGTTTAACCGAGTCCTAAATGATGATAAGGACTTAATATCACTAATATATGATAATATGAATATTTATAGATTTTTATGTCTTAAATCACCCAACATTACAAGTTTATAAATAAAGTGCGCTTAAAACGTCAAGTTTATATATATATACAATTTTCCAGCTTTTTTGGAGGTTTTTCGGCCTACTTTGAGGCTGTTTTTGACCAAGCTCCAAAATGTTTTAGACTTTGGTTTTCTAGGACATTAAACTACTATATACAAAGGATTTTTAGAATCAAGAACGGCCATTTTTCGAGTTGTTTAGGTTGGTGAAAAATCTCGTTAAAAACGCTATGTTGACCATTTTTGAGCTGTCAAACTTTCGGTTTCTCAAATAATTTCTGGAGGTCTTAAACTTCAAAATAAATTATGAAAAATTGCAGATCTATAGTTAAGACATAGATCTAACTTTTGAGACAATAATCAACTCATTTCGTTGAGTTATGATTTAGTTATGATTTTTCAAAGTCGATATAAATTTTCTGCCGAAAATCCGTAGTTTATAAACTTGAAACAACTTATGATTCTTGTTGTTTATTCAAAGACTACTTGTATAAAAGTCATAATAGTTATAAAAACAAATATATATCACATGTTTTCAAAATATTAACACTTTTATAATGTGTTCATATATTCATAAACACATTTAAAGAAACAACTTAAAAAAATAAAACTAGAAACTTATAAACTTGAGTTTTTATGAAACTTGTTGTTGTTGGTGATTATATATATTATGCAAGACTTATATAAACATAAATATATGATGAAATAAGTTAGTATTAACTTACTTTGATGTATTTGGAGTATGAAATTGAGAAGAAGTTGGAACTCTTGCAAGATTTGAACCAAGAACACTTGAAGTTCACCAAGAACACTTGAATTTCACCAAGAACACTTGAATGAAAATGTTTGTAGTGTGTGTGTGTGTGGGATCCGGTTTTGAGAGGAGAGAAAGAGATATTTTGGTGTGAAAATAATGAAAAGGAAGCCCTCTATTTATAGGCAAAGTCTTGGTCTTTCAAATGGAGGTGGAGTGTAAGATCATGTTGAAATGAAAGGAGAATGGGGTGTGAAAGATTTTATTATGAAAGGTTATGGAGTTGGGAAATAAAAAATTGAAATCAAATCTTGGGTAGTACTACCCTATGACCAGATTTTTATGGATTATTTTCATGTATTTATATATTTTTTTTTTGTATAAAAGTATTTAGAATGTATTCTTGTATTTCCCTTTTCTTGTAAATTCATAAATACTTTCGAATGCATTGTTTTAATGAATTGTTTTAGTCTTGCATAATTAATGTTAAGTAATTGTATTAGTATATGATTAGTGTCACTAATCATAATTTAATTATGTACTTAGTTGAATTAATCCCTCATATCGTAAATTGATCGGATTAATTAATTTCCCGATTCATCGCACCGATGAATTTGATTCTAATTGAGTTGAATTTTCTAATAACCCTTGTTAATCACTTGATTAATTTCTAATGACCACTGATTAGGGTATAATTGGCTATTAAATACAGATTAGGTCATTGTTGCTAACCTGGTTTAGTGTCGGATGTTACACTTTAATCTTCTTATTGATCAATTACCATATCAATAAATATACTATCCTCATGTATCATCATATTTCTTTTTTAAATGATTACAACTCACATACATATTTTACTTATATTTCACATTGTATATTCCAAATCTCATATCATATGAACACCAGTCTTGTATTATTATACCCTCGTATACTTTCCCCAAAATTTCTAGACTAGTTTCCTCATATAATGTTCGTATATATATATCAATATTGAAACAAGTTCCTTGATTCTCATTACAAAATATTCTTACGATATTCAAAACATCTTTTCCAATTCAGAATTTCAAAATCCATTTTAGCTTATTCATCTAATGCCTATTCTTACATTAACGTGTTCTTATTCACAATCATCATCTTACTTACAATAGTAACAACTTTTCCTAATACTCATGTTCATGTTATCTTTAGAATCATAAAAACTTTAATGAGGTTACGTATAGCATCTTAAAGTACTCTTCTAAAATGACCCATTTTTCCACAATTATAACAAACATCAGTTCTTCTTTGACATTTGTCATTCTTATTCATAATGTCGACATCTTCTACATTTATCATGTTACATTCACTAAATGCTATCGGAGTATGATCCAAATCGAAGACTACATCTTCAATTTCTAAAGTGCAGTTACGATATAAGTAATCTAATTCGGCTAGAGTGTTACTAGTAGTTTCTATATCAATTATAGCAAGTAACTTAAACAGAGTGATGACTATTCGTTGTACAAAACAGTAGACACAAAAGACCTATTGACATCAGAATTAAACATTACTAATGCAAGGAAAAATCTAACTTATAAACGTACCCGCATCCATCTCCGGGTTTTCCTTAGCTTCTTCCGCGGTAATCTGAAATGCACTAGCCTGTCCCCTTTGTGACTGGTTCCGGCGGTTGACTGAACCACCACTTGAACCTCCCGATGATCGTGTTGTAGATGGAGCAGCAGCAGCTGGATCGTTCCTTCTGCAATTCCTACTGTAGTGTCCCCATACACCACACTTATGGCAAGCATCTCCCTTCCTTGGACATTCATTTTGGTAGTGACCCAATTCTCCACAGCAAAAACATGCACGCCCCTTGGTACACTTGCCGAAATGTTCCAAATTGCATTTATTGCAGTACTGCGGCTCAGTGTTGATAGAGTATGCTCGAGCACGACCAGAAGAACTAGACTGTCGGCAAATAACTGTTGCGGCGAGTACTGCGATGATCGTACAGAACCGGAGTAGTCTCCTTCACGTTGTCGTTTCGGCGGTGAAGGGTGAGTTGGGTTAGCTGAAGCAGCAGCAGACCCCATCACATATCCAGACATACTTAGAATCTGTTCCACATTTCTGGCGGCTTCCAGTATTTACCAGCAAATGTGGGGTAGCGTACGTTGCTCATCACTCTTCGGATTTCCAAATCAAGACCTACCTCGAATCGGGTCACTTTTCTTTCTTCTGTATCAACCTGATGAGGTGCAAATAAACTTAGTCTCGTGAACTCTACCGCATATTGAGACACAGACTTAGTCCCTTGGATTAGTGTCATGAACTTAGCTTCTAGTCTTCGGCGTTCATCGGCCGGGCAGTATTGCTGAGTGAAGATTTCGGTAAACTCAGCCCATGTCATTACAGCAACCTTCTCCATTGTTAATGCATTCACCATCGAGTTCCACCACATTATTGCGTCTTTGGTGAACATGGCAGTAGCGAAACGGACCATGTCCTTCTCAGCACAATCGTGATTCGGAATGTCCGTTCTGTGGCTGTTATCCATTCCAGAGCAGCAACAGCATCACCCAGTCCATTAAACTCGACTGCTCCATTTCCCTTAAAATCCTTAAACCGACAACTTCTGGGCTTATTAGATGAACCAATATTGTCATCTTGTTCGTCATTGTTTCTCTCTCTTTCCTTATTCTTCCTCTTATCTTCTCTTCGTTTAGCTTCGGCCTCATCTCGAGCCCGAAACTGGTCTTGTATCATCCGATTTTGCTCAGCCATCATGGCTAGCATCATTTCTCTCGTCTCTTCTGGTGTCATTCCTCCTCCAGACATGTTCTGAAATACAAAATATATAACTTGTTTAGTAACATTTCATTTATTTAAAGACACCACCTAATTGTCCCGTATGATAGTCAATCTCTTATGAATACTAGATCATAGCCTATCTTAGTTCAGATCATTTCCTAAATTCACTACATATAATCACTTAATGTTTGAGATCAAGACCTCACGGACACTTGAATCTCAAACTACTGCTCTGATACCATCTCGTGTGGCACCCTTGCCACAACAACCACCAATTACAAACTCCCAGGATTTAATCACCATCATACAATACATAATGATCTGATAACCTAGATTTTAGTGCGGAAGCATTAAAAACATGGAATAAAAGTAGTGCAAAAGTGTCAAACACCCTATGGTGCTACAAGGTACCATATCTAAGTCTACATATCCAAATACAATTATTACAATCATCCCAAACATATTATAACATTTGTTCCACAACATAAGTACCGATTAAGTAACAGATTTCTTCCAAATCTTCTCAAATGGCCTAACGAGAAGGTCCAACAGTAGACTTCCCTTTTCCTGTAAAAATTCAACAACTAAAAGGGTAAGCGATTGCTTAGTGAATACCATATGATTTTACGCATTCAACAAATCTTTATGATGCCACCCAGAGTAACCGCGGTAACACATACCGTATACTCCACACGCACCCAAGGTACGCAAACCTGAGCCCGCAGCCCCTTCGAGCTGACACACTCGGCATTAAGAAAAACCCACCAAACTGAGGCAAACATACCATCGGGGATGTCATACTGTCTATCCTGGCCATAGAGGTGTCAAACTCTTGGCTCATATAGCACAGTAACATCAGAGTACAGATGCGACCACTCAGGTCCATCGACATCAACAGGATGCACAACAAAAGAAAGGACATGCAGCAAATGTGAATGTGCATCATTATATATACGCAAGTTAGTAGAGTGTCAAACGAAAGTGAAACAACATGCCTCAGTAGGCCTAGCAAACATAAAGCAGATGTAAACATGCTAAAATCAAAGGTACTCACAGTGGGTGCGTAAATAAATGTTAACCAATATTATTTCTCCGTGGCCTTTCAACCGGATCCACCAAGTACCCCACTGTGGGTTAAACAACACCACAAGGGACCTGTTATATTAATTACAACAATACCTCGAATCAACAACCGTTTAAATCCATAAAATCAAGTTTCGTAAGTTTTGCAATATTTTTCCCCATTTCGGGTCCATGTCTAAATTCATATCATAATTAAGTTTGAGCTTATCTCATGTTCATATATTGTCCTTTGAGTAACCCTTGTCATTTTATGTGTTGTTTATGAGTCTCATTCAAAATACACGAGTTTAAAGAGTAGCATTCTCAATTTTAGGCATTAAACTCGAATTTAAGGGGATTAGATTCGAACCCACCATCAGATTCGAACCACCGTTTGAATCTAAGTGATAGATTCGAACCCTACCATTCGAATCTAGGGTAGATTCGAAATCCCCGTTTGAATCTAATGGTACACATTCGAATCTAGTACCAAACTCGAGTTTGTTCTTGCATTTCGACTCTGTTCTTGGTATATTCGAGTCTGTTCATAATTTCAGCTTAAATCCATCATTCTAAGGCCTAAAATCACTGATATATCATGTGTGATACCTAGATTCGATTCTACTATGCATATACTATCACATTCCAGCAATATTTCAAGCAAAACAAGCTCCAATTTACATAAAATGATAGATTCGAAATTCTAGTTCTTCAAAACCGAAACAACAAACTTAAAAGTGTCGATTCTTACCTCAATTCGTATGAAATCAAAAATCCGTTTGTAGATTGTTGTTGTACTCCACGAGATCTTTCCGTTGACGTATAATTCTCGAAAATCCGACGGTCGGTTTGTGAGATATCTTAGAGAGATGTAGAGAGAACTTCTAGAGAGAGATTGTAGAGAGAGAGAGTGAAATATGAAAATGAATGGCTTTTAGCCCTTTTATTCAGCTTTCATCATTTTTTACACATTTCACCCCTCAACTTAACCGGTTCCATAAAATACTGATTTATTCTTAAATTTATCATTATTAACTTTTATCATTCATAATACTCCTTAATAATAATTCCGAGTTCAAATTTTCTTAAATTAACAACAAACTTCTAAATAACCCAAATACATAATAATTACTCAAATTCAACTTAATTGTAAATTTTCCACTTAATTAGCCCAATTACAATAAAATAACTTTGAGGATGTTACAAATAACCTGCCCATTGTAAGAAAGTTATGAATGATTAATGAATATTGCAAGTTATTTATGAAATTGTGTTTGATGATTATAGTGTTGTGCCTTAAGAAAAAATTAAATCTTTTAAGATTCAACTACTTACACTATGCTCTTTTCTTTAAACTTTAAAATAATGTCGCCAAGACGAGCTATGAACGCTGCAGAAATTGAGGAACTAGTCGCACAAAGAGTGGCTG
Organism: Centrapalus pauciflorus; assembly: GCA_020465985.1. Classification (NCBI taxonomy): domain Eukaryota; kingdom Viridiplantae; phylum Streptophyta; class Magnoliopsida; order Asterales; family Asteraceae; genus Centrapalus; species Centrapalus pauciflorus. The sequence goes on along the minus strand of JAANYP010000460.1, from coordinate 31,703 downwards.
CTGCTATAGCCACTTATGAGACAAACCATAATAGTTCTGCTAATGGAGACGGTGGTGCTAGCCGCACCACGGGAGATACTGAAACCCACCCAAAGGGTTGCGGAATTAAGGGGTTTTTGAGTTGCAAGCCCCGATACTTCAATGGAACAGAAGGAGCCGTCGGATTAGTACGATGGTTCGAAAAATTGGAGTCTGTCTTCCGTGTTAGCGGATGTATAGAAGGGGACAAGGTGAAGTTCGCCACCCACACTCTGCAAGACAGCACCTTGACATGGTGGAACTCGTATACCCAGTCTGTGGGGATTGATGCAGCTTACCAACTCGCCTGGACCGAGTTAAAGCAGATGATGACCGATGAGTATTGCCCAAGGAATGAACTACAGAAGATGAAGTCAGAGTTTTGGAATCTAGCTATGAAAGGAACGGATGTAGCTGGGTACACCAACCGATTCCACGAACTGAGTATTCTGTGCCCTCAGATGGTGACCCCTGAATACAAGAAAATCGAGCGTTACATTTTGGGACTCGCTCCCCAAATCCAAGGCAATGTCACTGCTTCCAACCCAGCTACCATTCAGGACGCCATCAGAATGGCCAACAACCTTATGGATCAAGTGTCCCGGAGAAACGAAGCCATGGCCGGGGAAAACAAGAGGAAATGGGAGGACAAGTCTAGGAAGAATACGGGCTCGCAATCCAAGAAGCCCGAGACCATCAAGGCTTATGTAGCAGGAGTTGAGTCAAGGAAGGGCTACACAGGTACAAAGCCTTTCTGCACCCAATGCACCTTTCATCACAACAAGGGTCCCTGCCCAGCCCCTGGTGGAAAATGCAAACGTATTGGTCATTTGGCCAAGGATTGTAAATTTGGAACCTCGGGTATCAATGGCGGCAATCAGAGAGGCTGCTATGAATGTGGAGCTGCCAGGCACTTCAGGAGTGAGTGCCCGAAGTTGAGAAATGGTGGAGGAGCTCAGGGGAGAGCTTTTGTTTTAGGAGCAGGCGACGCTCGTCAGGATCCCCATGTGGTATCAGGTACATTTCTTTTAAATGACATTTACGCTTACGTACTCTTTGATACTGGGGCTGATAGGAGCTTTATATCTAATATGTTTAGTAAGCAATTGAATGCCATTCCTTTTCCCTTAGACAACTCTTATACTATAGAACTGGCTGACGGCAAAATAATAGAGGCAAGTAGTATTATTAAGGAATGCACACTGAAGCTGGCAGATCATCCCTTTAAGATAGACTTGATGCTTATAGAACTCAGAAGTTTTGATGTAGTTATTGGTATGGATTGGTTGCAACACAAACATGCCGAGATTTTATGCGGTAAGAAAGTGGTGCGGATACCACTCCACAAGAAGAAGGTCCTAACAGTCCAAGGGGAAAGAAAGAATCATCAGCAGAATGTCATATCCGGCCTAAGAACATTAAAGTGCCTTAGGAAAGGTTGCCATGCAGTATTAGTACAAACTGCAGAAAAAGAGTCGGAGGAGAAACGACTCGAGGATATTCCAGTGGTTTGTAACTATCCGAAGGTCTTCCCGGAAGATTTGCCTGGGCTTCCGCCAGCTAGGCAAGTGGAGTTCCAAATCGATTTGGTGCCGGGAGCTGCACCGGTCGCAAGAGCCCCATATAGACTCGCTCCTTCTGAAATGCAAGACTTATCCAATCAACTACAAGAGTTGATGGATAAAGGATTCATTCGACCAAGTTCCTCACCTTGGGGAGCTCCGGTCTTATTTGTGAAAAAGAAAGACGGATCCTTCAGAATGTGCATCGACTACCTAGAGCTAAATAAATTAACGGTAAAGAATCGCTACCCCCTTCCCAGAATTGACGACCCGTTTGACCAACTACAGGGATCTAGCTTTTACTCTAAGATTGATCTGCGATCCGGTTATCATCAAGTAAAGGTTCGGGAAGAAGACATTCCCAAGACAGCATTCAGAACTCGTTATGGACATTACGAATTCCAGGTGATGCCATTCGGTTTGACCAACGCACCAGCCGTATTCATGGACCTCATGAATCGAGTGTGTAAACCATATCTGGATAAATTTTTAATAGTGTTCATAGACGATATCCTCATCTATTCCAGAAATAAGGAGGAGCACGAACAACATCTCAAGCTAATCTTGGAGTTGTTAGAGAAGGACCAGTTATACGCCAAATTTTCAAAATGTGAATTTTGGTTGCGTGAAGTTAAATTCCTTGGACATGTGATCAACAACCAGGGAATCCAAGTTGATCCATCAAAAATCAAGGCCATAAAGAACTGGGCGACTCCTAGAACTCCCATGGAAATCTGCCAATTTCTTGGACTTGCCGGTTATTATAGGCGATTTATTGAAAACTTCTCAAAGATAGCAGGTTCCTTAACAGAGTTGACCCGGAAAGATGTAAAATATATCTGGAGTGAAGACCAGGAAAAGGCATTTCAACAGTTAAAGCAAAGATTGTGTAGTGCACCAATTCTATCCTTACCTGAAGGGACAGAAAATTTTGTGGTCTACTATGATGCCTCGCATAATGGGTTAGGTTGTGTGCTAATGCAAAGGGATAAAGTCATTGCTTACGCATCACGGCAGCTCAAAATCCACGAGGTGAACTATACGACTCATGACTTGGAGCTTGGAGCAGTGGTGTTTGCTCTCAAAATATGGAGGCACTACCTGTACGGAACTAAGTGCACGGTGTTCACAGAACATAAAAGCCTTCAGCATATTCTGAATCAGAAAGAGTTAAATATGAGGCAACGTCGTTGGGTTGAGCTGCTTAGCGATTATGACTGCGAGATTCGTTATCATCCGGGAAAGGCGAATGTTGTAGCTGATCCCCTAAGCCGAAAGGAACGGGTTAAACCATTGAGAGTCCGAGCTTTGGTCATGACTATACAGTCAAACCTAAACTCTCATGTCCACGAGGCACAAGAAGAAGCAGTCAAGGAGGGTAATCTACTGGATGAAGCCTTGAGAGGTATGGATAAGTAGTTTGAAATCAAGTCAGATGGATGTCGGTACTTCATGGGCAGAATTTGGCAACCAAAATTCGGAGGAGTAAGGAAGCTGGTCATGGATGAAGGGCATAAAACAAGATATGCTATTCATCCAGGGTCAGATAAGATGTACCACGACTTGAAGGGAATGTACTGGTGGCCAAACATGAAGGCTGACATTGCTACCTATGTCAGCAAGTGCTTAACATGTTTGAAGGTTAAGGCTGAGCACTAGAAACCATCAGGATTGCTAGTTCAACCAGAAATACCCCAGTGGAAGTGGGAAAACATCATCATGGATTTCATCACCAAGTTGCCAAAGACTTCTGGAGGTTATGACACCATTTGGGTAATTGTGGATCGACTTAACAAAACCGCACACTTCCTGCCAATCAAGGAGACTGATAAGATGGATAAGCTAACACGAATCTAGCTTAAAGAAGTCGCCTCAAGGCATGGAGTGCCAGTATCAATTATATCAGACAGGGACAGCCGGTTCACCTCAAGATTTTGGCAATCATTGCAAGAAGCACTGGGTACACGTCTAGATATGAGGACAACCTATCACCCGCAAACAGATGGTCAGAGTGAAAGGACGATTCAGACTTTGGAAGACATGCCAAGGGCATGTGTTATCAACTTTGGCAAAAGTTGGGACAGGCACCTGCCATTAGTCGAGTTTTCCTATAACAACAGCTATCACTCGAGTATTAAGACCGCTCCATTCGAGGCACTCTATGGGCGAAAGTGTTGATCACCACTTTGTTGGGCTGAGGTAGGAGATAGTCAAATTACTGGACCCGAGATCATCCAGGAGACTACAGAAAAGATAGCCCAGATTCGAAACCGATTAAAGATCGCGCGGGATCGACAGAAAAGTTATGCAAACATTCAACGGAAGGATTTGGAATTTCAAGAGGGAGATCAAGTAATGTTGAAAGTCTCGCCTTGGAAAGGCGTAATCCGTTTTGGGAAACGAGGAAAACTCAATCCTCGTTATATCGGACCATTCAAGATCATCAAAAGGATTGGCCCGGTGGCTTACCGACTCGATCTGCCCCCGGAGCTTAGTAACGTTCATAATACCTTCCACGTGTCCAATCTTAAGAAGTGCCTGGCTGATGAAACACTCGTTATACCCATGGACGAGCTAGAATTAGATGATAAGTTGAACTTCATTGAGCAACCCGTGGAAATAATGGACCGAGAGGTCAAGAAACTAAAGCATAGTCGGATCCCGATAATAAAAGTAAGATGGAACTCTAAGCGAGGTCCTGAGTTTACGTGGGAACGCGAAGATCAGTTCCGAGAAAAATACCCTCAGCTGTTCTAAAATACTCAAGCAGTGGAGAACAAGAGCTAATTTCGGGACGAAATTCCCTTACCAGGGGGAGACTGTAACATCCGACACTAAACTAGGTTAGCAACAATGACCTAATCTGTATTTAATAGCCAACTACAGCCTAATCAGTGGTCATTAGAAATTAATCAAGTGATTAACAAGGTTTATTAGAAATTCAACTCAATTAGAATCAAATTCATCGGTGCGATGAATCGGGAAATCAATTAATCCGATCAATTTACGTTATGAAGGATTAATTCAACTAAGTACATAATTAAATTATGATTAGTGACACTAATCGAACACTAATACAATTACTTAACATTAATTATGCAAGACTAAAACAATTCATTAAAACAATGCATCCATAAGTATTTATGAATTTACAAGAAAAAGGAAATACAAGAATACATTTCTAAATACTTTTATTAAAAAAATGAAAATACATGTATAATACATTAGGGGGCCTGCCATATAGGCATGTGTTATTTAGTGGTTGACTTCAAATATTTTAATATTACTTTAAACACAATCATTTTGTTTAGAAGTGCACTTTACCTTTTCATCCCATGCCTTTCATCATTTGAAAGACCAAAAATTTCTCTATAAATAGAGAAGCATTTCATTCATTTTAAACACACCAAAAAGCCTTCTTTTCTGTCTAAAAATCCGGCCCTATACACACACATATCACAAATCTTTTCATTCAAGTGTTCTTCAAAAAATTCAAGTGTTCTTGGTGCATATCTTTCAAGGATTTCAACTTCTACTCAAAATCATATTCTAAAAGTAAGTAAATACTAACTTATTTCATCTTATATTTATGTTTATATAAGTCTTTCATAATATACATGATCACCAACAACAACAAGTTTCATAAAAACTCAAGTTTATAAGTTTCTAGTTTTTATTTTTATGTTGTTTCTTTAAATGTGTTTATGAATATATGAATACATCATAAAAATGTTAATATTATGGAAACAAGTGATATATATGTGTTTTATTACTTTTATAACTTTCATACAAGTAGTCTTTGAATAAACAACAAGAATCATAAGTTGTTTCAAGATTATAAACTGCGGATTTTCGGCAGAAAATTTATATCGACTTTGAAAAATCATAACTAATTCATAACTTATCGAAATGAGTTGATTCTTGTCTCAAAAGTTAGATCTATGTCTTAACTATAGATCTGGAAGTTTTCATAGACCTCCAGAAATTATTTGGGAAACCGAAAGTTTGACAGCTCAAAAATGGCCAACATAGGGTTTTTAACAAGCTTTTTCACCAACCTAAACATATCGAAAAATGGTCGTTCTTGATTCTAAAAATCCTTTTTATATAGTAGTTTAATGTCCTAGAAAACCAAAGCCTAAAACGTTTTGGAGCTTGGTCAAAAACAGCCTCAAAGTAGGCCGAAAAACCTTCGAAATAGCTGGAAAATTATATATAAATATAAACTTGACGTTTTAAGCGGGTTTTATTTATAAACTTGTAATGTTGGGTGATTTAAGACATAAAAATCTATAAATATATATATATATATATATATATATATATATATATATATATATATATATATATATATATATATATATATTATCATATATTAGAGATATTAAGTCCTTATTATCATTTAGGACCCGTTTAATCTCGCTCGGTGCATCATCCATCAATTTACGCTAAAAAGCATTTTACGCTAGTTTTTACCATCATAAGCTCGGTGAGTTCTCATAGGCCCTATTTTCACAATGTTACGTTTTGGGGTTGAAATACATGCTTCGTTTTCATATGGACACGAAAACATCTTCATTTCTATTATGTATTACACATGTGGTTCCATCAGCCCTTATATCATGAACCGTTAATTGCATTTATTTGTAAGCGCGAATATATTGTGGATAGATCTATTGGGAGTCATGTCCCCCATTCGGGTTAGTTCGGGTCGGCTAACAGCGAGTGCATATATTTTCAACACACGGTATTATGTATGGGAATACTGCACAGGTCAAACTCATTTTAATTAAGCTTCGGTTGCATGATGGTTTATATGTAATACATAACATGGAATTTATGATTTTATAAATTCAAACTCTACTGTTGTTGTCCATACAAGTCAGATTTACGTGTAAACCTATGAGCTCACCAACAATTTTTGTTGATATGTATTTTAGCGTGTATTTTCAGGAAATTAAGGCAAGTTCATCACATCGGAAGTATTTTCAAGCTTCCACACTTAAGGAGTCGCATTCATTTTCAAACCGTCGGAGATTTAATTGCATTATTTTGGATAATTTAATTATGTATTTAAATCTCTGTATCTTGCGAACTACTCTTTATCATTTTTGGGTTATGTAAAACATTTCTATATTTTAAATATATATCGATGTATTTTTGAAAACGTCCATATAGTGGTCGTTCATTATGATTATGGTTACGCTTCCGCGACGTCCCGCTTCGTTGCCAACCGGGGTAAGGGGGTGTGACAGATTAGGTCGTAGTTGCTAACCTGGTTTAATGACGGATGTTAGATAAGACAATATATCAATATGCTAGTTAAGATCTAAATGCCAAATGAAGTCAAGATGATGCAACAATAGTCTCAATTCTCATAATTTGCAGTTAAAGTAAATTTCATAACACACTGTTACTGGTTAATGTGCTTTTAGGCACTGGCTCTGTTACTCACAATCTGTAGTGGGTTAGAACCAATATTTGATTGTCTTGACTTTAGCTTGACTTTATTGGCTTTTACTCAGTTTTCTGTTGCTTTGGCTTTATGACACAGTTTAGATTTAGTCAAATCTGTTCAAAATTTGGCATACACATACACATAAGCTTTGAGGACACTAATGGCTTTATACAACTCAATTGAATAAATCTGGTGCTTATTATTTGACTTTCTAAAGATTATGTATATGGCTTATTCATTGAATTTTAGATGTTCATTGGACATGATATATCGCCGTTATTGTCTTTATGAATTTCATAAACATGTTTGTCCTACAATGGACATTCATTCACTTGTATTTGCATGTATACCTATATGAATGAATGTAGCAACATGATATGCTTAAACAAGTTATTTAACTCTTACTTATGTGATTCATATGAATGCATTGAGAGTCATGGCATAAGACATAGACCTATAGCCAAGTATGGCTAGCCTTAGAACCTGCATAGATGTCATTGTTTATCCTTTATAGTTCCTGATGCATTTCAATTTAAATGTCCATGTTAATTCTCACACATGTATTACTAAGGAACTCTTTCATTATTGTTATTTAAGGTTTTGAATCAAACATTCATATAATAAACTTGAAACACATTTTACACACATCTATATATGATTGCTATGTTTTCTATTTTTAAGGTTCTTACCCACACACATGGTTGTTTTAACTTTCTGACTTGGACATTAGTGACATTACACACTAACACTTTAAGTCTCAGGTCTATCATAACATGCAGACACATACAATACAAACACTGCACAAACACACTTTGTTTTTAGGTTATTTTGCTGCTAATATGTGTGGGTTAAGGGCGATTCAGAGTACTAAATGATCAATATTCATCATTAGAGTGCAATAGTTCAAAGGCCGAAGGCTACGACCTTCTTGGCTTCATAAGTTTCGGACCCTAAAAAAGAAATATGCAGATTAAATTCAAAGTTTCTATGTTTTTGTTCTAAACATAGAATTACACATTCAAAATGCAAAAATCCACTCTTGAAAACTAAATGATAACATGCATGGACTTTATTTCATGATTAAAACACAAGGTTAGGATCAATTTGAAAGATTCAAGCTTCAATCTTTCGGCTCATCACCAAGAAGTTGGCCCAAATACCGTATTCATGAAAGCACACTCCCATATGAGGATTTAGGTTAAAATTACCTTTTAATCTCGTAGCCCTTATGCTCTTGATCACAAATTTGTAATTTCTTTGATGAATTGGTGAGATTTCCTTCTTGATTTCTAGAGAGAAGTAGAGTTGTTACAAAGTGTGTGAAATCGTGTGTGTTTAAGAAACATAAGCAGAGAGTTTAGTAATGACTCAACATCACATAACATGGTGTTTTTATTTATGTTCATTTGGTAATTAATTGACAAATTATATCCTTAAACTTTTATTATTGATTACTAACACATTTAAGCCCAAAATATAACTTTCATTACTATTTTAACAAAGTTTATTGCTTAACTTTAAATAAAGACCAATTAAGTAGCTAAGTTAATTACTTAATCAAATAACCAATGTAATTCCCAGTTAGGATTAAGCATTCAACATTAAGTAAACAGTCATAAAGAACAATATGAACATATGAAGAATATTATGAATACAGGATGAACAAGGTGATACCTTATGAACAATTATGCAAAAGTTGAAATCAATTATAATGCCAAAAGTAAGCAGCCACACATTCGTACATACTTACAAGCATTGAAAGACATAACATAGTACAAGCTATATATAGAAAAAAGTAGTTGACTTGGACTTAAACTCTAAATATTTGACCCAAGGGTTGACCCTTTAGGTCTTTTAACCATTTACATTGAAGTTTGAACCTTTACACAATCAACACAAAACTAAGTTTCGCTAATTGCACTTTTGATATCGAACCATCACAACTTTAAGATCTAACATGCTCCCCATTTGTGATTAACTTTCAGATTGCGGCTTCAAGTTTGTAACAAGCTTTCATTGGTCAAATATTTGTCGAGATGTCTAATAGTCATTCTGTATTCCAGCTTGTCTCGGACTTCTAGTTGAAACTATCTAACTTGCTTTAACGCAATCTTTAACTCCCAGTGTCTCTCCCCCTGTTTCATTGGTTTTTTCAAATTGTCAATCTGAATCATGAGAATCTTCCTCACGATGTATAAAGGCTCATCAAAGTATTGTGCATAAATGCTTTCTTCCTCTGTGAATTCAAGTAGACCACTTAAATTGTTGGTGCATTTGTAACTTTATAAACCAGCAATCGTGCCAGTCCAGGATCTTCTTTATTTGGTGCAATCGAATTGACTTTCCTTTGTCAAGCCTCGAATGCTATTTGAAAGTTGAATATTAATGACAAAGTGAGATTTCCATGCAGAAACTTGACAATTGATGGCTGAGCATTACGCGTGACAATATTCATATTCTTGTTGTACAAAAGATGTAGGTAAAGGAATACAAGGTCTTGTAGAAATAAGTTTGTAAAGTCTACTTCAGTGAATTCTGAGAATGTTTTATCTTCGCATTCAACTTGAAATCTCAGATAAAATATGCTCAGAAATTTGTCAACCTTGATCTGAATAACTCTTACTATAGGCGACATGTTTTGTAGTTCTTCCCTTCCTTTCCGCAACACACCAACCATAGCGACATATACTAACCTATCCCTCTGTCCATACATTCCAGTAACCAGAATAGATCATCTCTCATGGTCTTGATTTCATTTACAAACATCCATCTATAGTTTTCTTTTGTATACAGACTTCGTACCCTCTACTTTACCCAATCGAGAGCTTGGGTTGTCAGTCATTCAGTGTGTCGTTCCTCTCGGTTTTGAGAGGAACTAGCACCTCCAGACATACATGCTTGCAACCTTGTGATTTCTTTTAGTACATTCGGGGAAGCAGAGGACAGAGTAGGAATATCTGATCGCTCTTGAAATATTGGAAATTCGTGTGACGATCTGGCAGGTCTAAAGTATAGGTCAGGTATTACCGGAATCGCCATTGGACTTTTGGATGTTGGTTGAACTGGATGGAAAGTAGGAGTTACGGTTTGTGGAGTAGGTGCAGGATCATTAGGAGGTGCCTCATTATCAAACTCTTTTGGTGCAACGCCTTCTTCACCTGCATACTCTATCCTAAGTGCTTCATTTATTTGTAACTGTCTCGCTTCCTATTCCACCTCATCAGAATCCACGTAATTACATCATTAGGATTAAAAGTCCTTAAAGGAACAGCATATATAGTTTTACCCAAGAGTTGTAATTCAAAATCTTTTAGGATTTTCTTTTTAATGAGAAAAGAAATTGAAACTAAAGAAATTAGAACACCTAAAAGATTCATTTTCTCCCTCTCCGAGTGTGCATAATTGAAAAATGAAAACACTCGGAAACTCAGCGATGATAAAAAAAACGAAGAACTTACCTTGAAGGGTCCTGTAAAGCATCTCGAAATCGTGTGACAGAAAAAGTACTTATAAACAAATAAACCTAACTACATAGACTTGAATAGAAATTAATAAACACACTACACAAATTACGAGATAATGTAACATTTAAGAAAAGAGAATTTGACTTGAACGAAAGCAGATAAACATTGCAGACATGTTGCATTTTCAATTAATTTATGTAGTTAGATTCAACACACCTAAATTCGTCACCTGGAAATTAAATCATTTTTGATCCAAAGGTTTTGTGAACAAGTCAGCAATATGATTTTCTATGTTTACAAAGTGCAAATCTACGGTACCTTCTTCAACATGATCTTTTATCAAATGATATCATATATCTATGTGTTTAACACGAGAGTGTTGTACAGTGTTACCATTAATGGCTATTGCGCTCATAGGGTCGTTGTAGATGGGAATCTTGTTCAATTTGAAGTCAAAATCTTTTAGTTGAGTGCACATCCAAAGGAGTTGCGAGCAGCAGCTTGCGGCAACAATGTATTCAGCTTCTGCAATAGACAATGAAACACTGTATTGTTTCTTTGATGCCCAACTTACCAACTTATTTCCGAGGAACTGGATATGGCTTGACGTGCATTTTCTGTCATGTTTACAACCTGCATAATGTGCATCTGAGTATGCGGTTTGTTCGGAACTTGTTTCTTTCGGATAATAGAAAGCAAGATCAGGCGTGTCTTTTAAGTATCGGAAAATAAGTTTAACGGCAGCCAAGTGTGACTCTTTAGGTCAACTTGAAAACCAGCACACAAACACGTATCAAACATGATATCGGGTATACTAGCAGTTAAATATAATAAGAACCGATCATTCCTTAATACGTCGTGATACTAGTGGCCTTTCCCATTGGATCGACATTAGGCTTTGAGGAAATTGACATGAAAGTTTTCATAGATGAACAATTTTCATTCTTAAATCTCTTTAGGAGACCGTGGATGTACTTAGACTGATTTATGAGAATCCCAACACGATGTTGTTTGACTTGTAATCCAAGGAAAAAATTCGTTTCCCCCATCATACTCATCTCAAACCTTGATTCCATTAGTTTTAAAAATTCTACACAAAGTGTAGGAGAAGAATATTATTACCTTTATGTTTAATGTAAAAAGTGTTGTATCAACCGTACATTAGGAGAAACCAGAATCAAGAAGGAACTCAGTTAAACTGTCATACAAGGCCCGAGGTGTTGTTTTAAACCGTATAGTGCTTTATCGAGAGCGTAGACATATGATGGTCTAGACTCATCGACAAAACCCTCAATTTGGTCAACGTACACCTCCTCTTTTAGGATTCTGTTGAGAAATGCAGTCTTCACATCCATTTGATAGATAGTGAAATCCTTGTGAGTAGTGTATGCTACAAAGACTCGGATTGCTTCGAGTCTGGCTACGGGGGCGAATGTCTCATCGTAGCCGATTCCTTCTTGTTCGTGGCATCCTTTAGCAACTATTCGCTGTTTGTTGCAAATGACAACTCCATTCTCATCTCGTTTATTCTTGAAGATCCATTTGGTGCCGATAATGGATTATTCCTTTGGTCGTGGGATTAACCTCCATACTCTTAGTCGCTCGAATTGATGTAGCTCATCATGCATGGCGTTTACCCAGTCTGGATCTCGTAGTGCCTTAGCGTTTGATGTTGGCTCGATCTTGCTTATGAATGTAGCATACATGCATTTGACATTAGTGGCAACTCCGGTTTGAACCGGAGCGGACTTATCCCCAATGGTCTGAGATTTGGGATGAGATAATGTCCATCATCGCATTAGCGAATTGAGTTCGTCTATGGAATTTGGTGACTCTATGGAGATCGCGTCTGATGATGAACCTGCATCAGGTGTAGTAGGTGTGGTTTCCGAATTTGATTCTGGAGTTGTGTCTAGTATAGAAACACCGTGTAGAGTCTTAGGAGAGGTAGGTGTGTTGTCTGCTCGTGTAGGCTCAATTGGATTTGTATGGTCTGAGCTTGGCTGACTGTTTGTGTATCTCCATCCGATGTACGAACAGGATTAGACTTAGGAGTAGCATATAAAAATTCAAAAAGAGTGTCTAAATCTTCATGATCAATCATGGTAGAGTTTGTTGACGCAGATCTTGTCTGAATTTGTTCAGACGAACGTGTAGGTGTCGATTCTGAAACGAGCTGTTCAAAAGCGATGTTGGACTCAGTTAAGTCATTGCATGTGAAAATTACACTCTTATTAACTGTCTTGGTTCATTTGTTGTACACCCGATACGGAGAAGAGGTCTTAGAATATCTGATGAAGACAGCTTCGTCGCCTTTAACGTCAAACTTACGAAGATTATCTTTGTCGTTTAGAATGAAACACCTGCAACCAAAGACACAAAAGTATTCGAGATTAGGTGCACGCTTATTATAATCTCATAGGGTGTTTTACCAAACCATATGTTAATGATGGACCGATTCTGAGTGTAGCACGCAGTATCCACAACTTCAGCCTAGAAATGTAGAGGCATCTTGGACTATGTTAGCTTTGATCGGGCTACTTCAACAAGGGTACGATTTCGTCGTTCCACAACACTGTTATGTTGTGGAGTTCTGATAGTAGAAAACTAGTGTGTGATACCGATGGAACCCAGAAATGTTCATAGCACCTTGTTTTTTAAACTCTGTACCGATATCCATGCAGATAGCTTGAGCTTGTAGTTGAAGATTAACTTAAGTCATTTTCAGAAATGCACATTCATGTCTGGTGTCTCGTCCTTCGTGTGTAGGAATTTCACCCAAGTATTTAAACCGACCCCAAATTAGGTTACCAGCTGTCATCTAATAAATAGTGATTATTAGTAAATCAAGATATTAACAAAATCATAAGGATTTTCCTTACAAAACATAATGAAATTTTCCACCCACACCTTGCAAGAAGGTGCCCTCATGTGTTGAAACTCGTACGTGCAGTCAGTCGGTATCGATACAGCGTATCAACTCCCGTGAGCCGAGTTGAAAATTATGATGACTGACGAGTATTGCCCAAGGAGTGACCTGCAGAATATGGAGTCGAGATCTTCGAACCTATCCATGAAAGGGACTGATCTCAACGGATACACAAATCGCTTCCATGAACTAAGCCTCTTGTGTCCCAACATGGTTACCCACGAATACAAGCGAGTTGAGTGATATATTTTGGGACTTGCCCCCCAAATTCAGTGGAATGTGAGCTCATCCAATCAGACAACAATCTAGAATGCCATCTGTATAGCGCAAATTTTAATGGACCAAGTGGTACGGCAAGGGGTAGCGGCTGCCAAGGGTTCTTATCAAAAGAGGAAGTAGGAAGACCGTTCTGGGAGGAATTTAGGGCAACAACAAAACCATAAGAGGCAAGAGATGATCAAGGCCTACGTAGCTGGATCAGAATAAAAGAAAAGTTACACCGGTAACAAGCCTTGCTGCAACAAGTGCAACAATCAGCATACGGGACTATGTGGAAATCTGTGTGGAAAATGTAAAAGGTTGGGTCATTCGACAGAAAATTGCAAGATCTCCAACTCTAGGACTAACAATGGGCCCCCGAAGGGATGCTTTGAGTGTGGGAACACTGGGCACTTCAGAAAGGACTGCCCAAAGTTAAGGAACAATGGTCACGGGTACGCTCCTTCTCAACAATACTTATGCATTTATACTGTTTGATACTGGAGCCGATAGAAGTTTGATATCAACTATGTTTAGCAAGCAGATTAATGTCACTCTTACCCCATTTGATGCCAGTTATGCTATAGAGGTCGTTGATTGTAAGACACTTAAAATAAATAACATAATTCGTGGATGCACATTAGAACTAGTAGATCAACTTTTTGAGATAGACTTGATGCCCGTCAAACTGGGATGTTTTGAGGTGGTGATATGCATGGATTTGTTGTCAAAAAACCGTGCAAAAATCATGTGCGACAAGAAGATGGTGCGCATACCCTTAGCTAATAGGAAAGTCCTGATCGTCCAAGGCGAAAGAAGGAACACCAAAGTAAGCATCATGTCTAGCATTAGGACCTTGAAGTGTCGACGAAAGGGATGTCAAGCGATCTTAGTCCACATGACGGGGAAGGATCCGAATGAGAAGTGGCTCGAGGATATTCATGTTGTTTGTGATTACCTCAAAGTCTTTCCAGAAGAAGGCAAGTCGAATTCCAAATTGACCTAGTGCCTGGTGCTGCACCAGGGGCTCGAGCACCATAACGTTTGGCCTCATCAAAAATGCAAGAATTATCAAACCAGCTACAGGAGCTCTCGGATAAAGGATTTATCAAACCAAGTTTCTCACGTTGGGGAGCTCCAGTCTTGTTTGTAAAGAAGAAGGATGAAACCTTTATAATGTGCATCGACTACCAGGAATTAAACAAGCTAACTATAAACAACCAATACTCACTCCCAAGAATCGATGACTTGTTTGACCAACTCCAAGGATCAAGCTTCTATTCATAAATCAGCCCAAGGTCTGGATATCATCAGGTCAGAGTTCGTGAAAAGGACATTCCGAAGATAGCCTTTAGGATAAATTTTGGGACGAAATTCCCTTTACAGGGGGAGACTGTAACAACCGACACCAAATCAGGTTAGCATCCGTCATTTAATTAATAGTGATTATTATTAAATCAAGATGTGAACAACATCAAAAGGATTTTGCTTACAAAACAGAACAAATTTCATCGGCGTGATGCGATGAAACAACAATAAAATTATAAAAGATCGACTTGTGACGTGATAAATTAAATCAACTAAATAGAATAATTTATTTTGGAAAAGTAACATTCATGATGCATTAACAATTATTAAAAACTTTAACTATGCAAGAAAAGTATTAAATTCAACAAGTATTTACAGAAATACATAAAAATGTAAATACATAAAAAAAAATTCAATAATTTTATGAAAAAATAATTTAAAAACCTTCTTCTTGAGACCCCATGGCTGGCCCCTAGGTTACACCCCCCCCCCCCCCTCCCCTCATTTGACTTTCAATATTTTAATTGGAAACCCATGCACAATCAACATCATCCATCTCCATTATTTGCATCATACTTGGATGGATATGAACACAATCTCCCATTTCATTTCATCATTTGCAAGAGTCTTCTTCCTCTATAGATAGAGGCTCAATCTTGAATCAATTTCCACACCTTATCATAGATAAAAAGTCTCTTCTTTTCCACTCTTGAAACCGGCCACAACAAGATCACACACATAAATATCATAATTTTTATTCATTTGTTCTTCAAGTCTTCAAGTGTTCTTTGGTGCAACAAATTCAAGATCCTTCCTTCCACATATTTGTTTTATTTATTCACTAAGGTAAATGAGAATTACACTATCTACTTCTTTTATTTCTGTTCAATATATGTCTTGCATAATATATAATCACCAACAACAAGTTGCATAAAAAACAAAGTTTAAGAACAAGTAGTTTTACTTTAAAGTATGTTTCTTCAAATGCGTTAATAAATGTATGAGCACACAAAGTAGGCATAAATATTTTGAAAACATGGTCTATAAATGTGTTTCATGACCTTTTATACATGTGGTTTTTGAATAAATAACAAGAATCACAAGTTGTTACAAAGTTGGTGAAATTCGGATTTTTCCAGCAGAAACATTACATCAACTTTGAAAAATCATAACTAACTCAAAACTTAACGAAATGAGGTGATTCTTTTTCCAAAATTTAGATATATGTCTTCAGTAAAGAACAAAAAATTTTAATAATTTAATTCCAAGTATTGAGTCCCCAAATACTGTTTGCAAACCGAAAGGTCTAACAACTCATTTGTTGCATACATATGAGTTTTAAAGAATTATTTCTCTAACCTAAACACCTTGAAAATTACCATTTTTAGCTTGTAAAATTCTTAAAATATAATAGTTTCAGGATTAAAAATATCAAAGTCTAAATCGTTTTGTAGCTATACTAAACACAGCTCCAAAGTGGGACAAAAACCTCTCATACCATTTAGAACTCGGTTAAGTCCTTTCGAAGGTTGTTACAAGTCAACTTCTCGAACGTCACATTCACCATCACTACTTCCGTGAGTTTCATATCCCCTATTTTTGAATAACTATGTTATTTTTGGTGAGAATACATGCTCAACTTTTTCTATAGACACAAGTAGTTGAATCGTTTTATGTATTACACAAGGTTATTACTTCACCATCACCCTCAATCATGAATCGTTAATTACATCGTTAACGTGAATGTTATGGAAACATATCTATTAGGGTTGACGCCCCCATCTGGGTTGGTCGCCCCTTGTACACGGATGCATAATAATTTGACGATTCTTGATATTATGGTGTTAGATACAACATAGGGCATCAAATGTTAAGTTTTCGGGGTCATGAGGCTTATTCTAATACTTAAACTATTAATTCGCTTATTTTTACAAACTAAATCAAACTTGTGTTTCCATACATTGTCTATATTTATCGTGTAAAGCTATAAGCTCACCAACATTATTGTCGACGTATTTAGCATGTTATTCTCAGGACCATAAGTGCAAAATACTGCATTTATGGGTAACCTACAAGATTTTCAGGCTTGTGGAGTCATCGGACATTCCAAACACTATGGAGATTGATTTTAATAACCAGGTCAATTTTTGCCATGTATTTTAATCTCAATCATTCATGAACTCTTTTAGTGTTGTGATTGTAAAACGATATTTATATTCTATGTATTTTGAAAACGTCCCATTTAGAGGTCGTTCAATATGATTGTGAATTTGTTTCTGTGACGTCACGACGTGTTGCCAAGCGGGGTCTCGGGGTGTGACAAAGTGTATCTCAAATAGTCATTTACCATACCTAACACGTATATCTTGGTATTGATACTCTGAACGCGCATCGGTCCACACAAATCCATGTGAATTAGCTCGAGTGGCTTTGTAGTGTTTGACACATATTTTGGTTTGCGGGATGCCTTCTTAAATTTAATCTTTTCACAGGTAGCACATAGCAAATCTTTGTCAAACATCAGATCTGGTAGGCCCCGAACAAGTCGATTTGATGCAAGTTTGGTTATGTTGTCGAAACTCAGATGAGAGAATCTCTTGTGTCATAACGAAGACTTTTGAGATGTTGCTTTAGAAAGTAAGAAAATCGTCTTGTTGACCTTGACCTTATACAAGTCCAAGGTGTATAGGTTGGAGCGTCGAGTTACAGCAAAGATAGAGAACGAATGCAGCATCTCATGGTTTTGAATGATACCTCAAGTACTTTATAACACAGTTGGCCGATACTAAATAAGTTGTGACCAAGACCTTGGAAGTAATAGACTTGAGTTATTTAAAGATTTTCCATTTCGAGATCTCCATATCCTCGAATTTCAGCAACCCCGTTGTTACCGAATATTACAGAACCACCACCAATGTTTGTGAACTTTGAAAGAAGATCATTCCTACCAGTCAGGTGCCGTGAGCATCAAGAGTCTAATACCCACACACTATTTGCCTGAAAGCAAAATTCAATCAATGTGTATTGAATTGATGTACGAGTCCTGAACTGGTTGTTTAAAATCCATTCGAGTGAAGTACGGGTCCTAATCCGAGGTGATTAAAAACCATTCCTACAATATAGTTAAGTGACCTTTGGCACCCAAATTTTATGATATTTGGGTCCTGACGATTAGCA
The DNA here is from genome assembly GCA_020465985.1 of Centrapalus pauciflorus. Lineage (NCBI taxonomy): Eukaryota > Viridiplantae > Streptophyta > Magnoliopsida > Asterales > Asteraceae > Centrapalus > Centrapalus pauciflorus. The sequence goes on along the minus strand of JAANYP010000460.1, from coordinate 13,529 downwards.
TTACGGTAAATTTCTTAAGACCTGAACTGACGTCGGTTGCATATAAATGTTGGGAAATATTCTAAGTATGTCAAGCTGTTAGTTAGATTTCTCAGACTGTTAGTAGATTTTCTGTGTAAGTACAAAGTTCAAGCTGTTAGTTGAAGAAGTTTGAGCTGCTAGTTCAAAAGTTCAAGCTACCAGTGTTAAAGCTCAAGCTGCTCAACAGACAGACTTCAAGCTGCTCAACAGCTCAATAAACAGAAAGTGCTGATATTCAGGAAAAGATATATTTTGAAGATTCAAGCATATCTACTATCAGAGAAATCAGAGTTTATCAAGGAAACAAATCAGAAAGCAGTATATATACATAGTATAGGTTTTTCTATTGTAAGACTGCACGTACATGTTTATCATTGTATTTTTTGTCTTTCTGATTAAGTTTTCATAAGCCTCTAAGGTTGTAAAACCCTAAGAACAATCTGTGTTCTTCGTCTAATCAAACAGATTAGAGGTGATTGTAATCATTGAGATTGGCAATACAAATTACTTTTGATTATTGATTGTGTTTATGTGTTTATTTGTTCTGAAAGCTTCTCTTAAAACAGTTAAGTATTATTCTGCAAACTTCTTAATTGGACTTTGATTCAATACAAGGCTATTGGTTTATACTCTGATTAATTCAAACCAGTTAATCTTAGGTAGTGATTTTGATCTTGACAATAAAGTACACATAATGTCGTTGTGTGTAGGAAGATAAGACTTAGAAATCCATACAAACTTGTATGTGACATGTCTGTTAAAATCCTTCCTAACCTTATATTTAGGCTTTTGGCAGCATTTTTTTACGTTTGAGTACATGAGCAGAGTTTAACAATGTAGGCATAGACAAACCAAGTGGTGATTTAGAAAAATCAAGCAGCTGCTCAATAGAATATCACTTAACAGTGATATCATTAAAAACATCACATTTAGTCAAAGTAGTACTAGAATTTAAATCAACCACAGTTTTATCTTTGATTACATTGGAAATAAAAGAATTTGAAATAACATTATTTGGTCATGCATTCTTCAATTGCGATGCCTTTTTAGGTTTCGTGCCGTTAGGTATTACTCTTTAGTCTAAAATAGAACGATCACGTCTGTCAGTTTTAGTAGATTTAGACTCAATGATTGTTTAGTTTTGTTTTTGTTTCTAAGGATTCTTTTAGACCTGTTTACAGGAACAAGCAGAACTTTCGACAACTTTTTTGGAAGAATTTCCATCATGTTCAGTAACAGAAATGATCATTGGTGCTTTGCCTTTCTTTATTTCCAAAAGACGTTGCTTACGCTATTCAGAGTATGAGTCTTTGGCTTTAGACCGATATTTGTGATCAACCGTGGAATATGTATTGTTGGTGACAGAAACTTGTGAATTCAAACAGTTTGGTTTAGAAACAAGTTTAGATTCAAGCCCCTTGATGGTAGAAGTTGAGATTGGCAATACAAATAACTTTTGATTATTGATTGTGTTTATATGTTTATTTGTTCTGAAATCTTCTCTTAAAACAGTTAAGTGTTATTCCGCAAACTTCTTAATTGGACTTTGATTCAATACAAGTTATTGGTTTTTACTCTGATTAATTCAAACCAGTTAATCTTATGTAGTGATTTTGTAACATCCCATTTTCGAGATAATTGCGTGGAATTATTTTAGTGGATGTTTAAATAATTATTTTCGTGTTGGTCCAATGAGAACCCGATTAGTGGATTAATTATACAATTGAGTTCGTGGATTTAATTGGGTTAAGTGGATATTAATTGTGAAATTGGGGTATCGGGTTCGGAGGTTTTCGGGTTGAGTTCCGTTTGAAATTCTTGGGTTATGTCTCGTTGGGGTTCGTTTTAGTATTTGGGTTCCGTTAGGTTTATTTTGGGTCAGGTTCCATTTGAGAGTTTGGGTCGTAATTCGTTAAGTTTTCGGGATATTGTCGGAATTATTTCCGGGTTGAGTTTTGATCGGGCTTTCGGGGCTTTCGGTTAGGATTGATTTTGAATCGGGTCTTCGCCGGGGGTTTCAGGATTCGGTTGAGAGTGTTTCGAGTTTGAGTTAATTGAATTATTGTGATTCAATTATATGCGTTGGTTGAAATGAGAAATAACGAGTGGGATCTGTGTAATTTCAGGGACGAGTCAGCGAGCCGAGCCGAGTCAGAGATTCCGAGATTAGTGGATTGACCAGGTGAGTACCCGAGTTCTTTTCTAAACCGCGGGACAGTTTTCAGAGTCGTGGTTGTGTAGATAGTTTCGTGTATGTGTATATTGCGTATATTGTGTATTGTGAATGAGACAGGGACGCGAGCACAGGTATGATTCTATTCCTACATATGTGATATATGTGCATGAGATGAGATCCAGTCCGGGGGTCCGTGATGAGTTCCATACGGACGGTGATTCGCGATGGGTTATCGCGCGGGTTGACTGTCCCTAACAGTCCTTGGGGCGTGTATACACGGCAGGGCCTGCAGCCGGTTCGCGCCCGTGCTACAGGGTTGTGGCTAACCACCGGTGTACACGGTCGTTAGCTGGGGAAGGGTCCCCTTCAGTGATATTGTGTGCAGGGCTTCGGATCTCATGTATGTGTTCATACCTGTATTGAGATATTGATTGCCAGGGACAGAGATTGAGCTACTGTTGAGTGTATGTGCTATGTGTATGTGTGTTACATGTATTCTGTGCAGAGTCTAACCCTCGAGTACTCACGAGCTTTCGAGCTTACGTATTCGAGTCTTCCATGTTCAGGGCATCAGTGACAGGATTTGTAGCCGTGCTGGATGAGCTGGGATCGGGAATCATCTGGGGAGCTTGTGTTAATTTGTGTAATAATCTGATCAGTACAGCCTATGTTAGCACTTTTGGGCTTATGTAATCCAGTGGATTATGTGTTAATGATGTTTAATAAAAGTTTTAAATTGTCAGAGATTTCAGTTATCCTGTGACATGTGCATAATTGAGCTATTGCGATATTGCCACCTGTGTATTGAATTGACGTGGCATTTCCGGGTTAAGGGAGGGTGTTACAGCATGGTATCAGAGCTTGTGGTTTGAAGTCTGAGTATCATTAGTGGATGCTTAACTTAAACCTTGTTTCGATCCATGGGGGATCCATTGTGATTGATTTTAGTGGAATTAACTAACCTGGCTTAGTGTATAACGCTGGGTGGTCTATATATGGTTCTCAATTGTTTCGTTTTGTGCAGATAGTTATGGCAGGTCAGGGCGAGGGATCCGGCGCGGGCAAGCCGGAAGGGGACGAGTTCATTCGTAAGTCAGAGCTTCTGGGGGTATTGACTGAGTTTTACAGGCAGCAGAGAGGGCAGGAGCGGGAACAAGATCAGGGGGTGGGACCACGTGCTGGGAGTGGTCAGGATACGGGCACGGGTGCCTCTTCATCTACGTCTCGGCGAGGGGGTTCGTTTAAGGATTTCATGACTGGGAACCCGCCAGAGTTTAGAGGTGGGGGTGAGCCAGGGATGGCTATGGCATGGGAGCGTGAGGTGGAGGCTGCCTTTAGAGTTGCGCACGTGGAGCCGAGAGATATGGTCGGTTATGCGACCTATCTGTTGAGGGGAGGGGCGTCACAGTGGTGGCAGTCTATCGAGTCAGCCATGACTTCTTCCGCGGCGTATGCGATGACGTGGGATCAGTTTAGAGCCGTGTTCGAGCTACAGTATATTCCGAGAGACGAGAGGCGAGAGATGGAGCGGCGATTCCTGCATCTGCAGCAGGGTGAGATGACAGTGCAGGAGTACGTGGATCAGTTTAATGAGTATTCGCAGTTTGCTACCCATCACATCGCCACCGAGCAGCGAAAGGCCGATGCGTTCATTGATGGACTGCGAGCCGATATTAGAGAGTTCGTTGGGATGCACGAGATGCCTACATTTGCCAGAGCATTGGAGATGGCCCGCATAAGGGAGCGGGAGATAGCCAAGCAGAGGGAGGAGCCATCTTCTCAGCGTCGACGTGCGAGGACTCTTGAGCGGTCCTCGAGAGATCGGAGGCATTCTAGAGACGATTCCAGGGAGCGACGTTCGGGTCAGAGTCCGAGAGGTAGACGAGATAGAGACAGAGACAGAGACATGGAACAGAGGTTGAGTGGACCGGGGCGGAGCCAGCGATCAGATAGTCAGAGTCAGAGGCGGAGTTCGAGATATACAGAGCAGAGTCAGAGCAGCGTAGGGCAGAGGCCTCGAGATGGGGGCGATAGGGGAGACAGTTCAGCTGGAGATCGAGTGTGTTTGAGATGCAACCGTCGCCATAGTGGGCCGTGCGTGCCCAGGTGCTATCGATGCGGTCAGCGTGGGCATGCTGCCGCCACGTGTACTGTTCCAGAGCCGTTGTGCTTCCGTTGTGGGAGACCGGGGCACAGAGTGCGAGATTGTCCAGAGATGGGGCCAGCGATACAGGGTACGAGTTCCAGTGGGGCCAGAGCTGAGCCGTCGTCATCCGGTCGTCATGATTCTAGAACACGGGGTCGGGTCTTTCAGGCGACTACAGAGGAAGCTCGAGATGCTACTGATGTGATTCCGGGTATGTTTTTCTGAGCTTGCTTGAGTGTGTGTCAGTTGTGGGGCGGGCTATTGGGTTATGTCTGTGATAAGCGTATGTGTTCTGTTGTGTGTGACTGATTCGTTGTGTCCGTGATCGTAAAATTGGTATGCCTGGGTATGTGTGCGAAAGTGGGATATATTGTGGTAAGATGGGTTATCAGAGTTCTGGAATTGGGCATTGTGTCATGTTAGTGGATCAAATTATATGAATAATTATTGCGAATGTGTTTGTGACTGTGGGATTCAGTGACAGAGGGGCGGGATTGTGTGTATGGGCTGAATGGGGTCGTTATGTTTGGGGTATATATGTGAAGTCAATGTGCTAGATTCGGGTTTATTGCGATCTGGGCTTTCGAGTTCTGAATTGTGCTATGTTAGTGGATTAATCTTGTGAAGCTATGTGAGTTATATGAGTGATTATTGCGAATTTGTTGTGATGTGCTAGTGGATTGATCAATTCTGATAGTGGATTTAAACTCTTGTGTGTGTGCTATCCATATCTATGATATTGCGTTTTATGAGATATGTTTATCTGTTGTGGTGAAAAGAGCTGAGAGTTCTGTTGTGATAGTGGATTAATCTATTGAGAGTGGATTTAATCCCTTTATGAATTTAACCATGTTTATGAGTTTGCGTTTAGTGATTCGATGGAGATGTGTATTGTGTTAGTGGATGATCTATATAGAGCTATGCGAGTATGTGATGAAAGCGAGCAAAGATCGATGGATTAAGATAATATGTGAATTCGAGTGGCTTATGAAATGACGCCACGAGAAGACTCTGTGAATTAGGAGATTTAATTGAGCTATTAAGTGGATTGACTAACTGTGAAGCGAAGATATGTATTAGTGATAATTGTGTCATTCAGAGTTCAAATGCGAATTCATCAGAGTGTTGATCATTATATCGAGAGTTGTGAGTCAACATTTTAGGGGATTTGACTCAAGAGATGTGTATTGCGAATGACTTGCGATAGATTCCGGGGACGGAATCTTTTTAAGAGGGGAGGATTTGTAACATCCCATTTTCGAGATAATTGCGTGGAATTATTTTAGTGGATGTTTAAATAATTATTTTCGTGTTGGTCCAATGAGAACCCGATTAGTGGATTAATTATACAATTGAGTTCGTGGATTTAATTGGGTTAAGTGGATATTAATTGTGAAATTGGGGTATCGGGTTCGGAGGTTTTCGGGTTGAGTTCCGTTTGAAATTCTTGGGTTATGTCTCGTTGGGGTTCGTTTTAGTATTTGGGTTCCGTTAGGTTTATTTTGGGTCAGGTTCCATTTGAGAGTTTGGGTCGTAATTCGTTAAGTTTTCGGGATATTGTCGGAATTATTTCCGGGTTGAGTTTTGATCGGGCTTTCGGGGCTTTCGGTTAGGATTGATTTTGAATCGGGTCTTCGCCGGGGGTTTCGGGATTCGGTTGAGAGTGTTTCGAGTTTGAGTTAATTGAATTATTGTGATTCAATTATATGCGTTGGTTGAAATGAGAAATAACGAGTGGGATCTGTGTAATTTCAGGGACGAGTCAGCGAGCCGAGTCGAGTCAGAGATTCCGAGATTAGTGGATTGACCAGGTGAGTACCCGAGTTCTTTTCTAAACCGCGGGACAGTTTTCAGAGTCGTGGTTGTGTAGATAGTTTCGTGCATGTGTATATTGCGTATATTGTGTATTGTGAATGAGACAGGGACGCGAGCACAGGTATGATTCTATTCCTACATATGTGATATATGTGCATGAGATGAGATCCAGTCCGGGGGTCCGTGATGAGTTCCATACGGACGGTGATTCGCGATGGGTTATCGCGCGGGTTGACTGTCCCTAACAGTCCTTGGGGCGTGTATACACGGCAGGGCCTGCAGCCGGTTCGCGCCCGTGCTACAGGGTTGTGGCTAACCACCGGTGTACACGGTCGTTAGCTGGGGAGGGGTCCCCTTCAGTGATATTGTGTGCAGGGCTTCGGATCTCATGTATGTGTTCATACCTGTATTGAGATATTGATTGCCAGGGACAGAGATTGAGCTACTGTTGAGTGTATGTGCTATGTGTATGTGTGTTACATGTATTCTGTGCAGAGTCTAACCCTCGAGTACTCACGAGCTTTCGAGCTTACGTATTCGAGTCTTCCATGTTCAGGGCATCAGTGACAGGATTTGTAGCCGTGCTGGATGAGCTGGGATCGGGAATCATCTGGGGAGCTTGTGTTAATTTGTGTAATAATCTGATCAGTACAGCCTATGTTAGCACTTTTGGGCTTATGTAATCCAGTGGATTATGTGTTAATGATGTTTAATAAAAGTTTTAAATTGTCAGAGATTTCAGTTATCCTGTGACATGTGCATAATTGAGCTATTGCGATATTGCCACCTGTGTATTGAATTGACGTGGCATTTCCGGGTTAAGGGAGGGTGTTACAGCATGGTATCAGAGCTTGTGGTTTGAAGTCTGAGTATCATTAGTGGATGCTTAACTTAAACCTTGTTTCGATCCATGGGGGATCCATTGTGATTGATTTTAGTGGAATTAACTAACCTGGCTTAGTGTATAACGCTGGGTGGTCTATATATGGTTCTCAATTGTTTCGTTTTGTGCAGATAGTTATGGCAGGTCAGGGCGAGGGATCCGGCGCGGGCAAGCCGGAAGGGGACGAGTTCATTCGTAAGTCAGAGCTTCTGGGGGTATTGACTGAGTTTTACAGGCAGCAGAGAGGGCAGGAGCGGGAACAAGATCAGGGGGTGGGACCACGTGCTGGGAGTGGTCAGGATACGGGCACGGGTGCCTCTTCATCTACGTCTCGGCGAGGGGGTTCGTTTAAGGATTTCATGACTGGGAACCCGCCAGAGTTTAGAGGTGGGGGTGAGCCAGGGATGGCTATGGCATGGGAGCGTGAGGTGGAGGCTGCCTTTAGAGTTGCGCACGTGGAGCCGAGAGATATGGTCGGTTATGCGACCTATCTGTTGAGGGGAGGGGCGTCACAGTGGTGGCAGTCTATCGAGTCAGCCATGACTTCTTCCGCGGCGTATGCGATGACGTGGGATCAGTTTAGAGCCGTGTTCGAGCTACAGTATATTCCGAGAGACGAGAGGCGAGAGATGGAGCGGCGATTCCTGCATCTGCAGCAGGGTGAGATGACAGTGCAGGAGTACGTGGATCAGTTTAATGAGTATTCGCAGTTTGCTACCCATCACATCGCCACCGAGCAGCGAAAGGCCGATGCGTTCATTGATGGACTGCGAGCCGATATTAGAGAGTTCGTTGGGATGCACGAGATGCCTACATTTGCCAGAGCATTGGAGATGGCCCGCATAAGGGAGCGGGAGATAGCCAAGCAGAGGGAGGAGCCATCTTCTCAGCGTCGACGTGCGAGGACTCTTGAGCGGTCCTCGAGAGATCGGAGGCATTCTAGAGACGATTCCAGGGAGCGACGTTCGGGTCAGAGTCCGAGAGGTAGACGAGATAGAGACAGAGACAGAGACATGGAACAGAGGTTGAGTGGACCGGGGCGGAGCCAGCGATCAGATAGTCAGAGTCAGAGGCGGAGTTCGAGATATACAGAGCAGAGTCAGAGCAGCGTAGGGCAGAGGCCTCGAGATGGGGGCGATAGGGGAGACAGTTCAGCTGGAGATCGAGTGTGTTTGAGATGCAACCGTCGCCATAGTGGGCCGTGCGTGCCCAGGTGCTATCGATGCGGTCAGCGTGGGCATGCTGCCGCCACGTGTACTGTTCCAGAGCCGTTGTGCTTCCGTTGTGGGAGACCGGGGCACAGAGTGCGAGATTGTCCAGAGATGGGGCCAGCGATACAGGGTACGAGTTCCAGTGGGGCCAGAGCTGAGCCGTCGTCATCCGGTCGTCATGATTCTAGAACACGGGGTCGGGTCTTTCAGGCGACTACAGAGGAAGCTCGAGATGCTACTGATGTGATTCCGGGTATGTTTTTCTGAGCTTGCTTGAGTGTGTGTCAGTTGTGGGGCGGGCTATTGGGTTATGTCTGTGATAAGCGTATGTGTTCTGTTGTGTGTGACTGATTCGTTGTGTCCGTGATCGTAAAATTGGTATGCCTGGGTATGTGTGCGAAAGTGGGATATATTGTGGTAAGATGGGTTATCAGAGTTCTGGAATTGGGCATTGTGTCATGTTAGTGGATCAAATTATATGAATAATTATTGCGAATGTGTTTGTGACTGTGGGATTCAGTGACAGAGGGGCGGGATTGTGTGTATGGGCTGAATGGGGTCGTTATGTTTGGGGTATATATGTGAAGTCAATGTGCTAGATTCGGGTTTATTGCGATCTGGGCTTTCGAGTTCTGAATTGTGCTATGTTAGTGGATTAATCTTGTGAAGCTATGTGAGTTATATGAGTGATTATTGCGAATTTGTTGTGATGTGCTAGTGGATTGATCAATTCTGATAGTGGATTTAAACTCTTGTGTGTGTGCTATCCATATCTATGATATTGCGTTTTATGAGATATGTTTATCTGTTGTGGTGAAAAGAGCTGAGAGTTCTGTTGTGATAGTGGATTAATCTATTGAGAGTGGATTTAATCCCTTTATGAATTTAACCATGTTTATGAGTTTGCGTTTAGTGATTCGATGGAGATGTGTATTGTGTTAGTGGATGATCTATATAGAGCTATGCGAGTATGTGATGAAAGCGAGCAAAGATCGATGGATTAAGATAATATGTGAATTCGAGTGGCTTATGAAATGACGCCACGAGAAGACTCTGTGAATTAGGAGATTTAATTGAGCTATTAAGTGGATTGACTAACTGTGAAGCGAAGATATGTATTAGTGATAATTGTGTCATTCAGAGTTCAAATGCGAATTCATCAGAGTGTTGATCATTATATCGAGAGTTGTGAGTCAACATTTTAGGGGATTTGACTCAAGAGATGTGTATTGCGAATGACTTGCGATAGATTCCGGGGACGGAATCTTTTTAAGAGGGGAGGATTTGTAACATCCCATTTTCGAGATAATTGCGTGGAATTATTTTAGTGGATGTTTAAATAATTATTTTCGTGTTGGTCCAATGAGAACCCGATTAGTGGATTAATTATACAATTGAGTTCGTGGATTTAATTGGGTTAAGTGGATATTAATTGTGAAATTGGGGTATCGGGTTCGGAGGTTTTCGGGTTGAGTTCCGTTTGAAATTCTTGGGTTATGTCTCGTTGGGGTTCGTTTTAGTATTTGGGTTCCGTTAGGTTTATTTTGGGTCAGGTTCCATTTGAGAGTTTGGGTCGTAATTCGTTAAGTTTTCGGGATATTGTCGGAATTATTTCCGGGTTGAGTTTTGATCGGGCTTTCGGGGCTTTCGGTTAGGATTGATTTTGAATCGGGTCTTCGCCGGGGGTTTCGGGATTCGGTTGAGAGTGTTTCGAGTTTGAGTTAATTGAATTATTGTGATTCAATTATATGCGTTGGTTGAAATGAGAAATAACGAGTGGGATCTGTGTAATTTCAGGGACGAGTCAGCGAGCCGAGTCGAGTCAGAGATTCCGAGATTAGTGGATTGACCAGGTGAGTACCCGAGTTCTTTTCTAAACCGCGGGACAGTTTTCAGAGTCGTGGTTGTGTAGATAGTTTCGTGCATGTGTATATTGCGTATATTGTGTATTGTGAATGAGACAGGGACGCGAGCACAGGTATGATTCTATTCCTACATATGTGATATATGTGCATGAGATGAGATCCAGTCCGGGGGTCCGTGATGAGTTCCATACGGACGGTGATTCGCGATGGGTTATCGCGCGGGTTGACTGTCCCTAACAGTCCTTGGGGCGTGTATACACGGCAGGGCCTGCAGCCGGTTCGCGCCCGTGCTACAGGGTTGTGGCTAACCACCGGTGTACACGGTCGTTAGCTGGGGAGGGGTCCCCTTCAGTGATATTGTGTGCAGGGCTTCGGATCTCATGTATGTGTTCATACCTGTATTGAGATATTGATTGCCAGGGACAGAGATTGAGCTACTGTTGAGTGTATGTGCTATGTGTATGTGTGTTACATGTATTCTGTGCAGAGTCTAACCCTCGAGTACTCACGAGCTTTCGAGCTTACGTATTCGAGTCTTCCATGTTCAGGGCATCAGTGACAGGATTTGTAGCCGTGCTGGATGAGCTGGGATCGGGAATCATCTGGGGAGCTTGTGTTAATTTGTGTAATGATCTAATCAGTACAGCCTATGTTAGCACTTTTGGGCTTATGTAATCCAGTGGATTATGTGTTAATGATATTATGTGAAAGTTTTAAATTGTCAGAGATTTCAGTTATCCTGTGACATGTGCATAATTGAGCTATTGCGATATTGCCACCTGTGTATTGAATTGACGTGGCATTTCCGGGTTAAGGGAGGGTGTTACAGATTTTGATCTTGACAAGTGGTATCAGAGTCACAGGTCTTTCTTTGTTTTCAAAGTCAGAAGCTTTCTTTTAAAATTTTAAATTTTCTGCAATGGAATTTGAAAATAGCAGTAGTGGATCTGGGCAAGGACTCAAAGTGCCTATGCTCAAACCCACTGAGTTTGAGATGTGGAAACTCAGGATTCAACAGCATATTCAATTTATTAATTATGCCATATGGGAAGCTGTTGAATTTACTCCTGTAGTTGATCCTGAACTTGATGCTGAGGGCAAACCCATAAAAACTCCTCCAAAAACTGAACTTGAAAGAAAGGCTAGAATGAATGAAGTGAAAGCTCTTTCACTTCTTCAAATAGCCATTCCTAATGCTTATCAACACCAGTTTAAAAAGTTTTACACTGCTCATTCTCTCTGGATTGCTTTAGAAAAAAGATTTGCAGGTAATGCTAGCACCAAGAGAAATCAAAAGGATCTTTTAAAACAGCAGTATGAAAACTTTTTTGGTGGCAAAAATGAAAACCTCACTCAAATATTTGACAGGTTTAACAAACTGATAGGTGAATTGGAGAGTGCCAAAGTCTGCTTGGATCAAGATGAAGTAAACAGAAAATTTCTCAGATCTCTTGGTGAAGAGTGGACAGTTTATGTTGCACAATGGAGAACCAAAGACACTCTTGATGAAATAGAGCTGGAGGATCTTTACAACAGTTTGAGAGTGTTTGAAACTGAGATTGAAACTAAAAAGAAATCTTTTTCTTATAATCATAACACTGCTCTGCTGTCATCAGCATTAACTGATAAATCTAACAGCTGTGATTCCTTTTCAGGTGCTGATGGTAACTCTACTGATGTTCATTATGAGGCCTTTGTTGCCAATGATGGACTGTTTGCTTTAAATGCTGAAGATTTAGAACACATCCATCCAGATGATCTAGAAGAGATGGACTTGAAATGGCAGCATGCAATGTTGACTGTGAGGGCTAAAAGGTTTCTGAAAAGAACTGGCAGATCCAACTTCCAAGCCAGACCTGAAGGGAAACTAGCATTTGATGAATCCAAAGTTGAATGCTTTAAATGTCACAAGCTTGGCCACTTTGCCAGAGAATGCAGATCCCAAGGTCAACAACCACCAAGACCCCAGCAAAATACTCAAGCTTCATCATCTCAAGCACTTGTTTATCGAGAAGGCAATGTGTTTGACTGGAGTGATCAGACAGAGGAAGAGTTTCAAAATCAAGCTCTAATGGCAGAAACATCAACTGTAACCTCAACTGAACTACCATCTGAGGTAAATGCTAAACTTTGGTCTCAAACATGCAAAAATATGGTTAAAAAGTACAGAGATCATAATGAGAGCATGTGCAAAACTCTAGCTAAGATGGAAGAAAGGAGATATGAATATATGCGGGCCATAGAAGATCTTGAAAAACAGATCAATGACTATAAGGATAATGAGATTCAAATGGGACATGATAGAACATATCATGAGTGGGAGAAAAAGGAGCTGAATAAGAAAATAGAGTCCCTTAATAAGAAATTAGATGAGGCTGATCAGAAGGTGTTAGAAGCTAATAAGAAACTAGAATCTGTCAATATAGATCTAGGAAATTTCAAATTGGCAAATCAAAAGCTGGAACACCTAATGGAAGTTCAATTTAAAGATAGGGTAAAATCTCAGCTCAATCCCAAAGAAGGTATAGGATACAGAGCCACTCCACCTCCATACAACAACAAATACATTCATCCAATGAGTCAAGTTGTTGATAGGCTTGTCAATGAACCATTAGATGAGTCTATGACCACTGTAGATCCTGTTCTTGAAATCAGTCCTGAATCTAAAGAAGATCTCATTAAAAATGAAGCCTGTGATTGCAAAGAATCTGAGAAAGGACACAAAATAATGAGTGTACCCATAGCAGCCCCAAACTCCAGTACGAAAGGAAAAGAGAAGATGCGTGTATGCCATGCTACTCCCCAGCTTTCTGTACCTTCTAACTGTAACACTGCATCTTCCTCAAAAGGGAATAAAAGAGGTAAAAATGTTCCAATCTGCACATGCCAACAGCATGGTGTCCAAAAGTTTCCCAAACAACAACAAGTCAGGGGAAATCAAAGGAACAAGAATCAATTATGGTCTGATAAGACTGGTTCTCAAATCAAAACAGTCAAAAAATGTTTCCATTGTGGCAGGAAAAACCATTTGGCCAGACATTGCTTGTACAAACCATCTGTTGCAAAACAGACTGTAGTTCAGAATCGGGCATTTGTTAAAACCCAAAAAATCTTAAGGTCAAACCACCTGCTGCACCAGTTCCAAAGAACACAGTTGATCACAGGTTCTCCAAAATAAATAAGAAACAGTCCACACACCAAAAACAAGTTTTAGCTAAACCAAAATTAAATTTTAAACAGATATGGTGTGTTAAAGGTAAAAACTCAGGTGAAGCTGTTGATACAAATGTTAAAACTGCTAAGTCAAAGTTGAGACTGCTAGTGCAAATTCTCAAGCTGTTAGCACTACAGACTCAGTTCAGACTGCTGGGATCAAAATTGGGACTGGTAATGGATCATCTGAGACTGTTAT
>JAANYP010000459.1:153609-164293 GCA_020465985.1 Centrapalus pauciflorus | reverse complement strand
GACCTCTTTTGCATCGAGACTATCTAAGTTCCCATCAAAGCTTCCAGTTATATTAGACATTGAGACAGCCAGTAACAATTTCGTTATGGCTGATTCCGTTTACCGAAACTGCACTCTACTTGTAAATAACATCGTATTCAACCTCGATCTCATCCCGATTCCATTAAAAGAGTTCGACGTTATTATCGGCATGGATTGGCTAACGAAAAATGAAGCTACTATTGTCTGCAACCGCCGAATCATCCGAATCAAGACTACAGACGGCAGAGTATTAGAGATCAAGGGCGAGAAGCGGAAAGGTGCACATTGCTTTATATTTGTTGAAAAGGCGCATAAATACTTGTCTAAAGGTCATGACTCTTACCTTTGTTATGTTTTATCTGAATCTAACTCCGAAGCTCAAAAGAAACCTTTATCCGACATCCCTATCGTCTGTGAGTTCCCAGACGTATTCCCTGACGACATTTCCGGAGTGCCACCGGAACGACAAGTCGAGTTCAGTATTGACTTGGTTCCCGGTGCGGCTCCTATCGCCAAAGCTCCATACAGACTTGCACCTGCAGAAATGCAGGAAATGTCAAAGCAACTGCAAGAGCTGTTGGAGAAGGGGTTTATCCGACCGAGTTCTTCTCCATGGGGTGCACCAGTTCTGTTTGTTAAAAAGAACGATGGAACTTTCCGTATGTGCATCGACTACGCGAGTTACAAGGTTAACAATAAGAATAAGTATGCCTCTGCCGTCAGAATCGATGATACTGCTTTGATCAGTTACAAGGAGCCAGTTCACTTTTCGAAATAGAGTCTCCGGTCTGGATATCTCAAGTTAAAAAGTCAGAGAAGAAGATTTTTCGCAAAAACAGCTTTCCGTACAAGATTCGCCATTACGAATTTCTCGTGATGCGTTCGCTTGACAAATGCACCAGCGGCTTCATGTCGACCTCAATGAATCGTGTGTGCAAACCAAATGTTGGATAAATCAGTTTACGTGTTCATTAAGACGATATTCTGATTTACTCAAAACGGGAGGGCTGATCATTCTATTTTTTCCCAATCTGGCCGGCCAATTTGCTTAAGAGTTATAAGAAAAGAAAGACTTAACGCAAAATTCTCTAAGTGCGAATTTTGGCTCAGACAGGTATAATCTCTATTATATAAGTCTTGAGCTGTTTCCTTAACTATTCTATGATCCATTTCAGAATTTGAATTTCTATCTTGATTCTTATAGATCCAGTTCCTTGGCCATGTTGTTTCTGGCGAAGGAATTTCTGTTGATCCTTCGAAAGTCGAGGCTGTTCAGAAGTGGCAAACACCTCGCAATGCCTCAGAGATAAGAAGTTTCCTTGGATTGGCCGGTTATTATCGGCGATTCATAAAGGACTTCTCAAAGATTGCTGTGCCGCTCACAATGTTAACACGAAAGAATACTCCTTTCGTTTGGTCTGATAAACAGCAAGAGGCATTTGACATTCTGAAGCAAAAACTTATTCAAGCGCCGATTCTAGCCTTGCCAGAAGGTAATGACGATTTCGTTGTTTACAGCGACGCTTCTGGTACTGGCTTAGGATGTGTTCTTATGCAAAGGGGAAAAGTAATTGCCTACGCTTCAAGGCAATTGAAAGACTACGAGAAAAGTGCACCAACTCATGATCTTGAGTTGGCTGCTGTTACCTTTGCACTGAAGATCTGGCGTCACTATCTATATGGGACTCGGTGTCAGCTCTACACCGATCATAAGAGTCTCAAATACCTTTTCACTCAAAAAGATCTGAATATGAAACAGCGTCGATCCTTGGAGCTTATCAAGGATTATGATTGCGAGATCTTATAACATCCCGGCAAAGCAAATGTTGTCGCGGATGCATTGAGTAGAAAAGTGTATCCAGAAAAGTGCTGCTATGCCTTAACTCCAGTTATATTCTCTTCTGATCTTATTGAAGATATTCGAGTTGCTCAAGCAGAAGCAATGAAAGAAGAGAATATTGATTCTGAAAATCTTAAAGGGCAACTACAATTACTATCTCTGAACCATTTGGGACTTCACTGTCTCAAGGGAAACCGAATCTGGGTTCCTAAATATGGTTCTATTCGTAGCACTCTTCTGTCCGAAGCTCATCAGTCCCAATTATCTGTTCATCCTGGCAGCTCAAAGATGTACTTTGATCTGAAAGCTGACTACTGGTGGCCAGGAATGAAGAGAGATATCGGAAAATGTGTTGAAAGCTGCAGAATATGTCAGATGGTTAAGGCAGAACATCAGAAGCCCTTCGGAGATATGCAACCACTGCCAGTTCCTGAATGGAAGTGGGAGCATATAACCATGGACTTTGTCACAAAACTGCCAAAGACCAGGAGACAACACGACTCCATCTGGGTAGTCGTGGATCGATTAACGAAATCAGCACATTTTATTCCGATGAAAGAAACATATTCTCTCGATAGATTGGCGCAGCTATACATCACTGAAATTATTTCACGACACGGTGTGCCAAAGTCTATCGTATCAGATCGTGATAGTCGTTTCACGTCCAGATTCTGGCAAGCATTACAAGAAGGGATGGGTACTCGGATTTCTATGAGTACTGCTTATCATCCAAATGCAGATGGCCAGAGTGAGCGTACTATTCTAACTCTCGAAGATATGCTTCGTGCCTGCATTCTTGATTTAGGTGGTAACTGGGATGACCACTTGCCGTTGGTCGAATTTTCCTATAATAACAGTTATCATTCTACGATCAAGATGGCCCCTTTTGAAGCTTTGTACGGTCGAAAGTGCAGAACTCCTACCTGTTGGCACGAAACAGGCGAATCGCCAATAGCAGGTCCTGCCCTTCTACAGTTGACTCACGAGAAGATTCAACTTGTTAGAAGAAATATTCTTGAAGCTCAAAGCAGGCAGAAGTCATATTATGACAACCGACATCGATCTATCAGTTTTGCGGTTAACGATTGGGTGATGTTAAAAGTATCCCCAATGAAGAATGTGGTGCGGTTCATTAAAAGAAACAAGCTAGCTCCGAGATTTATTGGTCCGTTCAAGATCGTTGAAAAGATTGGGAATCAGTCTTACCGTCTTGATCTACCAGCGGACTTAGCTGGAATACATCCTGTATTCCATGTCAGCCATCTGAGAAAGAGCTTAGCAGATGAAAGAGAGGTTCAAATACCACATGTTAACCTGCAAATTGATGAAAAGCTTCGAGTGATTGAAGAGCCAGAACGTATTCTGGACACAAAGACTAAGAAGCTTAGAAATAAAGAGATACAGATGGTGCTCGTCCAGTGGAAACACCACAAAGGTTCGCATCAGTCTTGGGAATCGAGAGATGTAATGAAAGCAACTTATCCCAGTCTGTTCGAACGTAGCTAACTTCGGGGACGAAGTTTGTGCGTGGTGGAGCCCATTCTGTAACAACCTAATTTTTGATCTAGTCGTAAACTCAGTAATATTTTGAACCGATAATGCAATAATGTTGAATTATTTGAATTATAATTTAATTAATAATGAAATATTAATTAAATTATATAAATATTTAATTTATGAATTAATTAATTATTAAAGAAAACTAAATAAAAAGAGATATAATATACAAAAAATGAAAATGAGTTAGCTAGCAAACATAACTAGATGACGTATATAAACGAGAATCAACCTCAAAAGATCAGATTCGACTCTCTCTCTCTAGCTCTCTCTCTAAACTCTCTCTCTAGTTTCTCTCTAACTTCTCTCTAAGAAATTCTCCTAAACCGACCGTCCGATCATCGAGATAAATATACCGTTAGGAAGATCTCGGCGAATACTACACGGATATATCAATTTCTGCATGAATTCAGACGAATTGAGGTAAGTTTATTTATAATTTTACGTTTTATATATATATTCGGTATTTCGAATCTATTAAACTTTATGAAATTTGAAGCTATTTTATTAGATTTTAACTAAGATAAGTATAAGATAATTGAACATAGGCTTAATATTGATTATATATGTGATTTATGCTTTAGAAATTCAAGTTTTGAGTTGAAAATATGATCAGATTCGAGAACATTATGATCAGATTCGAAAATACATAGAACAGACTCGAAAATCCATGATCAGACTCGAAGTGGATAAAATTCGAATCTAATCCACCCATAGATTCGAGATATGCTTCGAATCTGTGTGGGATTTTTCGAGTCTATGCATAGTTCGAATCTAATCTCCATATGTGTGTGTGTCTCGAATCTATCTATTAGATTCGAAGGGGGTTCCATTTCGAATCTGACTCTCTATATATGAACTTATCTTGCTCGAATCTAGCTAGTTAAACTCGAAGTATGTATATATTTCGAATCTACTCTTTAGATTCGAATGACCCTATTCGAATCTGATGCCTTTATTTCGAATCTGATGCCTTTAAAATTAAAAATCTGATTTATTCCAAGCTTAAGATGATATATGAACAAACAATTATCAGAATCAGATAAAATACAAGAATTTAAAGACTAAAATGATAATGATAAAATGATGAAAATGACATGATATTATCATGTATGATTTTGAACAGGTTCAGTATAATCTGAACAAAGACTTAAAGACTCCAAGAAGATAGACTGACAGAGATAAAATCCTGAGATAACTCAGGTGGCAGATTCTTATATCTGTTTGACCAAAGACCCAAACTGTGAGTTATAGATATTCAAATTGAACATGCAAAGATCCGTTTGAGATATATTGATGCTGTTACATTATTTGACATTCATTTATCAGCTGGATTGAGACCTGTGCACACCATGGATGGGTGTTGCCCAGTGAATCATGATAGCTATTTGCTTATCATTTCATATTGCATTTATTAGCGCTTCAGACTTTGCTTTATGATTCGTTGCTATCATGACTTCTAAGACTTATGCTCACTACATTGATCAGATTTGATAAGATTTATTCAGCTTGACTAGCCCTTATGGTCTATTGTTCTAGACCCGGCTATTTCACCAGTTCTTATGAACTTGGTAATGACCTCCGATGTTCGGCCATGTTGACCTACTGGTAGCTAGCCCAGTATGTGGCTGATCCCCACGATATAAGCGTGAGTGTGGTTTGAACATCATCCGATCTTAAGATACTATATCTCAATCATGATGAGGGCTGTAGCGGCAGCCAAGACTTATCACGCTTAGAATTATGACTCCGCTTGACACGCATGTTAATATTGAAAATCTATAAACTCACTAAGCTTTGCTTACAGATGTTGCTTTAATATTTTACAGGAAAAAGCAAAGGAAAGTCACCTGCCGGACCTAGTTCTTAGGTCTTACACGATCAAGACAGAAGTATCATAGACCTCTACTCAACGATCTCGTTTTGGTACTAATTGGATGATGATATTGTGGTGATCTGGGTAGATTTATTTTGATAATATGATGACATGAATTAGATTAGACTTGTGCCCTTTATAAGTTTAATTTAAAATTGGTAATCTGTATTAAACTTAAACCCTAATAATTTGTTCTGTAATTTAATTTTCCGCATTAAAATTACTCTATCTTAGTTTGGTTGATATTGTATTGCTATATGTGGGACCTAGACTGGTGAGAACTGCCCCGGAAGGGGTGGTCTTCACAGTATGAGTTTTACCTTTTTATAATAAAACATCAGCAATAATATAACAAATATTCTTTTAAATTATGTTATATAAAACGATACCTCTAACCCGGTTTTCACACGGTATATTCTCGTGCCAAAACCCCAAATTTAACTTCAATCATCCCAACTCGATATTGATAAAATAAATAACGAATAATAAATTTTCACATACCCGTCACAAAATAAACATGATGCTACACATATTGACAGTATAAAATAAATCATCCAAGTACAAAAAACAATTTATAGACTGTAAACAAACATTTTGATCTGATTATCAAATCTGGCATAAGCTCTTAATTTGCATATATCGTGTTTTATAAATTCTATACATAATATAATTAGGGACATCCCAACGATTTTAAATGTCATGTGCACGTGATTACAAAGTAGACATGTGTAAACAAAATTTGTATATAGTGTAATGGTCATTTTGAAACTAAAATATAACAGGTAAACTATATATATTCATGAATGACAATATATTATGCATTATATTGTATTTCATAGTTTTGGGTTATTGTAAGAACCATTAATTCTGTGAGAATGTAAGAACACACCAAAATATAAAAAATCATACATCATATGCATAAATTTATTATAAAATAATAATATTATTACTCTTAATATTTTTAAATATAATAATCTAATATTAATTTTACACATGACATTTTAAAATTTTAATTTATGCAATAAATGCACAGATTTATACATAGAATGCATATAGATTAGAAAATACATAAATTGTAAAATATTTTACACAATAAGTATAAATTTTTACACAAAATACATAATTTTGTACATCAAAATGTATAAAATCATTTAAACAAAAAAAACTAATCATTAATAAAATCTAAAGTTGTATCAATACAGCTTAATATTCAATTATCTTATATTTTCAAGCTATAATGGAGAATTAAGTATAAGCTAAAATTAGAAAAAAAAAAAAAAGAAATACAACAATCATACAGTTATTGTATTTCATGTTTTATGATCTAAAAAACCAAAAAAAAATTATTTTCATTTTTCGTTTCTTCAATTATTTCTAGCAACCGCAAACCTAACACTTTGAACATGCAAGATCAATGCATTATGACAAATGATCCATGTTTGTTGAGGACCAAATCGAATATTTTTATGTTACGGTTTCATCTGTATTTTCAACTCTATTAATTTTTATAAAAGCACGGTGATTCATATGATATACATAATTCAGAAGGAAAATCACTTTTTTTTTTCTTTTAACAATTATCATAGGGAAAAATGTTTACATAAGTTACTATTGATCCATTCAAGGGTGCTATGTATATTCATCATTATTAAATTTTATCTTTCTGGTTATATTAACATCAATATTTTGATGTTGTAAATACTCATATTTCTTAAACTTTTTAAAATTTTTATTAGGAAAAAAAGAGAAATGAAAGATAAAACATAAAAAAAGAGAGAGCCTTTGGCATGGGAGAGGCCGAGCCAGGGGTGCATCATTGGGGTCGGCTAGGTGGGGCGGTGTGTCCTTTGGTCTTGCTAGGACGGGGCGAAGCCATTCATCGTTCGGAATAGGTGCATCGTATCTAGGGGTGGCTATTTTGACCCAACGAGCCAAACGGGTCGAACAGTTAAATGGACACATTGTAAAAATCTAAGATTGAACATGATTTTTTTTAAAAAATGAAAATTTATAAAAGGACGTATTTAAAAAATTGTTTTTTGAAAATTTTTTTAAAATTATGTAAATTCTATTACTTTTAATCGTCAATCCATTTAACCCGTTTGTTTGAATGAGATCAAATTGACACCCTTGATCCTACCCCCTAAGATATCAAAACGTAGAAAAGTAGAGAAAATGTTAAAAAGAAAAAGAAGTCATTGTGATCACAGATGACAATCATCACCGTTCCAGTAAAACGCATAGTCGCATGGTTTACTCTCCATTAGACGCGAATAAAACGATGACGTTTAGGCGGTTTTTAATTGTCCGTTTGGTTTCGACCTCTTTTATCAACACCAGTTACCTGGCGGGCAAAAACCCTAAAAAACATTCCTCCAAATCTGAATCCAAATTCCATTTTCACGGTGCGCTCAATAATCCTTTCATTATAATCTTGATTGATCTAACTTCATAATTTTTTTGAATTTCGTAGAAACCTAACGATCTGTAGTTCATCTTTCATCCATGTTTTGTTAACAGAGTATAGTCGTACATGTATACAGCTCGGTTCTTGAAGTAAAATTTCGAATTTGATATCTGTTTTATTTTCTACATGATTTGTCAGTTTCGTACCCAACAATTGCTGTATACTGTAATGAAACGGCTCACTTTATAAGTAGAAAGTTTTTCTCAGTTTGATTTTATTTGAATCTGGATATATGGTCAGTTCTTGCTAACTAGAACAGAAAATTCGGAATCATATGAAGCACAATATATTAGCAGTGTTGAATTAGCCTCACTGTGTGTGTGTGTGTGTGTGTGTGTGAATTGAATGTTCGTGCATCACCGGTTTCAGAGTGATATTGTTCCCATCCTCTCCATCCAAAATGAAACGGGGGCTATATGTCTTGGAGTTTGTTCGAAATTTAACAGGGCCTTCCTTATTAGAAGTAATTAATATTAACTTAGATTTGCTTTTTTTTTTTATTAATGGAATTTAACAGAACATAAACGCTGGAATTTATATTGATAACAATTAATTACCAATGCTATCAATCGAGCCAGTCTAATTAGGGTGTCTGTCAACCCTCGCATGCAACCTATTTTCTCAACTCTTATGTTCTAAGCAAAATGCTTGTTTATATCGGATGCCGGGAGTTTAATATAAAGAAAAAAAAATGGACAAACCGTGTTTGAATGTACCTAACTAACTTGGGCCTGAGAAGTTGTAATAAAATGAAACTACTTAACATGAGATGCTACACTCTGCATCGACACGTGAGAGAAAAGCCTCTCTCCCCAAGATCAAAGTAACTGTTTATACCCATTCATAATGGGGAGTTCATGGTTTTATGGGATCAGCATGAATGTCTAGTTCATAACATCATGCCATCACCAATTTACAATCACTTCCTTTTACAAAAGGCATGCCTTAGACCCATAAATTACTTGCTTTTGTTACCAAGTTTTGTCTATAAGCCACATATATTGACATTAGCACCATCTTAGTAGTTACAATTCATCATGTTTGGTACATTACGTTGATTGACCTTTTGGTGTTTTAGAATTTCAGTTATTCCGGAGTAGTTCAATACTTCAATCCATAGTCATCAAATCATTCTGTTGATGTGGGGGATCAACACATGGACTTGAATGCCTCGCCTTTACCAGAGGAAGATGACTCATTACGTTCAGATACCGCAAAACATCTGTTCACTGGATATGAGAAAGTAACCAATTTTGAGACCATGGACCAAGTACTAGTCTTTATGCTTCCTTTTGCTATACATATGCATCATCATATAAAACTTTTGCTAAATTTTATGTTGCTTTTTTTTTAAAACCTTGTTTCACTTTACATATTTCACACAATTAAGTACAACATATTCCAAGAGATTAATTTGATATAAATTTTTTATCATCAAATCAGGTTTGAATCTAGTCATGCAAAGGAAAATTTACTCATGTGCAGTATACAATTAAGATATAATAGTCTTTATGTTGGTTTCCATTCAACTTAGAGGGGCTAAATTGAAGATTCTACTGTCTGAATGAAACAAAGCTTTGTGCTACTTTAATGTTAAACACATAATTATGATCCAACAATTTATCTATTGCTTTCTTTAAAGTTTCTGAGAAGGATTTAAATTGAAGATTGCATTTGTTTCAAGAAAATGAGTACATGTGTATTATGAAATGTTATACCTTGGATTGGACATTTATCCTGACATGGATTTAGCATGTGTTTCAAACATATACTACTTAAGTGGCACATTTCTTATAAGCATTGTAAGAAAATCTGAGTGAATAGTTGAAAATATTGGTGAATTGGTGTTCAGCGTCCAACTCCAGGAATGCTGAAAATATGAAAATATGTGTAAATTGTGATTATGAGAGTTTATAATAACATGTTATTCAACATAGGAAACTTCTTCCACTTGGTTCATAAAATCACGTGGAGAACTTATTTCACTACTAGATGTATCCGTGTTTAATATTTACCAATTGCCACATGTCATGGTCTCTAAGAATTGCCTGTTGCTTATTTGTAAGCAATGTGATGATTAATGAGTCGGCTTTTCTAATATTTTTTCAGTCACCTTGATGTTATTTTTTAAGAGAAGCTTAAAGAAATCACAAAAAAAAAAAAAAAATTCCTTCATTTCCCTGATTTTTAAATAATGCATATAGGCTTGTTGCTGTTATAGATGCACTTAATTTTTTTTTTCTAAAACTTTCTTTTAATCTCACAGTAACGTCAAAATTTGATCTCAGGGAGACTTTATCTTCTTTTCCATCTTGAAGGAGTTTTATGAAAAGAAAGTGATGTAATGATCAATTACTTTTGAATTGCTCCTTATTTGCATATGCTTGACTTATCGACGTGAAAACTTAGCAGATATGTACTCATTGGCAATTGTTCTATCTTAACTTTTTTTGTGTGTGCAATAATCAATTTGAGCTGTTCTGTTCTGTACTGAAACCAATTTTTGGAGTTCTAATGGCTGATCTCAAATGTTTAAAGCCTCAAAAGAGAGGACATAGTGGATCAAAGAGAAGATATGTGGACTTGGACCCGATGCATACGTCCCAACCATCCACGCGTAGTATGGGATCCCATAGTAATAACAATGGATCTTATGACCGGTATAGTCTTCCCCCAGGTAAATTGAGGATGTGTTTTCCTTGTATGGAGTGTGTCTGCGTATGTGTGTGTTTTTAATCACGAAAACGTGCTCTCAATACTATTGGTTTTTTTTATATTTTAAATAAACCTTTTTTCTTGATTTGAAAGATAGAGAAATCCACATGCTTTCTAGATAAACTTGGATATGAACCATTATTTATTCCTTGTTGGTTATGGTGGAGCAAGCAGATTTTTTTTGTCATGACTTCCACCTTCCCACTTG
>JAANYP010000459.1:0-145088 GCA_020465985.1 Centrapalus pauciflorus | reverse complement strand
ATGTCAAGAATCATGTATATATAAAAAACTGATTTTTACTTTACTGTAATGTTGTAATTTTAATTTCAGGCAAATGTACTGTAAAAATATATAGTGATTTTTGAATAAGACCAGCTTGGACCCTGGTTATTGCAAATAGGGGGAGATTGTTAGGCACAAAGGCCTTAGTCAAACTGTTCTAACATCTGAGGGGGAGATTTTAATAATCAAACCTGTTGTGCATTTGAAGGTTGAATTTAAGCCTGTTTAATATGCCTTATTGAAACCTGAAAAATGATTTGCATATCAGTCTAAGCTGTTCTATATGTTGCAGTGTTTGCAACTAAGACAGTTTGTCCAAGCTGTCTGTCTGCTGAACAGGCTGGACATAAACTGTCTACGCTGCTCTACACTGTTGAGCAGCTTGGGCATTTTTAAAGTGTTCTGTTCTTTGTGAACAGAACCTGTTCTTTGTGAACAGGCTAAACACTTTATGGAATTGTTTCCAAGTCATCATGTATTGTTTTTGACTACAAGATAAGTTTACAAAGTCGAAGACAAAGTGGAAAACAGAACTGCTCAGCCTGCCCACGCTGTTCTGTAACATGAAGACAAAAGGTTATTTGAAAAAGGGTGACAGACCTTTTTCTTATATCAAAATAGGCCTTTACAAGGAAGAAAGACGCAAAGTTGACATTCCTAAATTAGTTAAAGGCAATGCAACAGTAGACAAAGTAAAAAAACAAAAGTTCTGCACATGTGAAGACAAGTCTGCTTTTCAGAAAAGTGCAGAAAAGGTTATGTTGTCTTTTCAACAAGACTTTTCCTTTTCATTCCGTCCAATGAAGATGTTTCTCTTAGATCCTCTAAGTGAGTATAAAAGGAAGCTTCTAAGGTCAGAAAGAAGTGTGAAGAAAGCTAAGTGCTGAAACCCCAAGAGTGAACGTGCAAGTGTGTTTTCATGCGTGCAAGCCTGCTTGTGTAATACAGTTTCTTTGTGTCTAAGCTGTTCTACATAAGCTGTCCCTCTGAGTCTTGTAAGCACAGTGAGTGCTTCTTAGTGAGTGTATTCATTGTAAACTAGTTTGAGTCTGTCTTAGACTAGTAAACATACTGTTGTATCTGTCATCTCAGCTTGAACTATTCCGCATTCAAGCTTGTTTGTAATTAACAAATTGTTGATAATACATACAAACATTGAGAAAAGAGTGTCTAGTTTTTAAATTGCTGTATTCACCCCCCCTCTACAGCTTATAACTATATACTTTGGGAACCTCTCGGGACCTACAACAAAGTTATACCACAAGCTGAATAGTGAGCTAAAGTCCTCTGGGTTAATCAGAAAATAGACCTAAGTAGATGGTCCAGCTTGCTCTTTACCTTTGCCTGTAAAATTGTAAGTAGCAACTGTAAGCTAATTGCTTAGTGAGATAACAGAAATGCATGATGCATGTAAGATATGTGGCTAAAATAGTTATGCCTATAAAGGCTGCTCAAATATCATGCTTGCTTGCTTGTAAATGCTTATACCAGAGTGAATGCTTGCACAAATTAAGACATTGCATGTTGAAAAGAAATGCTACCACTAGGGTTACCGCTTCCGATGATCAGTTGGTGATACGAGGCTAGCTACCCGCATAAATGCTTGGGATAGTAGTAAGCATCATAATTGCTTGCAGAAATATAAAATGCTCATGAAATGCACTAAGAAAAGCTCAAACAAAGCTTGCTGTATAATATGCAGAATAATAAGCAGATAGCAATAATTTATGCATAAATAGAACAAATGTGAAATTGGCTAAGCTGGGCACCGCCTGTACCTCAGTGTTCGCCTTCACTCACATAAGCTTTATTGAAGGTCAAAGAAGACATACAGAAGCAAAGTATGTTTCAATACACAACATACATGTAAACATGAATAACTATTACTCACTGTACTGTAAATGGTTGCTTTGGCTTAATAATGCTCTAAAATGCTTGCATTGGCTTATCTAGACTTTAATTATGGCTTTTAGCTCTTGATTTGTATAATTGACCTTGACATCAGCTATCAGGGCTTTGAGGCTTTACTTTGAATCAGTTTGGCTTTGCATTATTTTTCTTTGACACTTTAAATAAGCTTTTATACACACTGGCACTAAACTTTGACTCATAACCGTACTATACACTTTAACTACTGTCTGGTGTGCAACGAAGTGTCTATAATTTACATTACAGAGTATATAGCAAATCAATAAAACTTGCTTATAATTTGAAAGGGCTTTGAACATAAATTATTGATAAGTGTTTTGTAGTTTTTAACGACAATTAAGTTTGGCCAATGACCACTTTATTGTGTTCATTCAATATATATATATATATATATATATATATATATATATATATATATATATATATATATATATATATATATATATATATATATATATATATATATATATATACATATATATATATATATATGTATATATAATCATTCAGGATCACACACATACATATCAAGCATATATGTGTATGCGTGTGTGTGTGTGTATATAGCATATATATCCAAGATACAAAATTCAAAGAGATAACATGGTTGCTGTGACTGTTTCACTAATTAGTTTATGTAGGTTTCATGTTATCAAAAGGTTTCGGTAGTCAAAAAAAGGGGGGGTTCAGTATTCATCATTACCGGTACTTCTTAAGGTTTCGGTAGGACTCGATGATTTCCAACAGTATCGAAACTTGTATGGTTTCGGTAGGCTCAGGAAGTTTCGGTAGTTACCGATACTCAGGTGGGTTTCGGTTCTTTTAGTTGGTTCTCGGTAGTTTAGATGAGTCTCGGTGGGTTTCAATATTTGTCAAGGAGTTTCGGTATATATAGGTAGTGGGTTTCGGTATTACCGAAACTCACAAGAGTTTTGGTATCCATCTTCATGCAAACACACATACACGATACACATACACTGCACACTTTAACACATAAATTATAACATGCAAGGGTTTTGTTTAATTTTTTCAACACTAATCATAGCTTGTTTTAATGTTTTGAAACCAATTTTGTGTTCTTGAAAACCCAAGAAGTCGTGGCTTCATTTGAACCAAAGAAAGAATGAAAAGCTAGAATTACCTAATAAAACATGCAAATCTTTGTAGGTTGATGATACTTGGAACTTGCTTGATTGATTCTTGTCTTTTATTTGAAAGATTGAGGAGCTTGAAATGGATTTGAAGCTGGAGCCGTGTTGTAGAAAAGAGAGCATTGAACTTAAAATCTTGGATAAAATAAGCAAATGGCCCTTAAATTGGATTTTCTCAAAGTTTCATTTTTCCCATTTTAAGCACCAAAATTTTGTTATTTCATTTAATTTGGTTCTTATAAATAATTCATCATACATATTTTACTTGATTAAGTAATTTCCAACACTTAATTGCATTATTTAGCAATTAATTTTATTAATTCCACAAATTACATCATAAAACGCAAATTGCAACCATAAAAGCATGAATTAGAAAACAAGTTGTTATAGTATGAGCCCACCACGCTTGCACTTCGTCCCCGAAGTACATAGGGCTCGAATGAAACCTACATAAACTAATTAGTGAAACCGTCACAGCAACCATGTTTATCTATTTTATTTTTGTATCTTGGATATATATGCTTTATACACACACACACACACACACACACACACACACACACACACATATATATATATATATATATATATATATATATATATATATATGCTTGATATGTATGTGTGTGATCCTGAATGATTTTTATATATATATATATATATATATATATATATATATATATATATATATATATATATATATATATATATATATATATTGAATGAACACAATTAAATGGCCATTGGCCAAACTTTATTGTCGTTAAAAACTACAAAACACTTGGCAATAATATATGTTCAAAGCCCTTTTAAATTATAAGTAAGTTTTATTGATTTGCTATATACTATGTAATATAAATTACAGACACTTTGTTGCACACCAGACAGTAATTAAAGTGTATAGTACGGTTATGAGTCAAAGTTAAGTGCCAGAGTGTATAAAAGCTTATTTAAAGTGTCAAAGCCTTCAAAAATAGTGCAAAGCCAAAGTGATTCAAAGTAAAGCCTCAAAGCCCTGATAGCTGATGTCAAGGTCAATTATACAAAGCCAGAGCTAAAAGCCAGAATTAAAGCCTAGACAATGCAAGCATTTCAGAGCATTATAAAGCATAGATAAGCCAAAGCAAGCATTTACAGTACAATGAGTAACAGTTATTCATGTTTACATGTATTTTATGTAATTGAGACATATTTTGCTTCTATATGTCTTCTTTGACCTTCAATAGAGCTTATGTGAGTGAAGGCGAACACTGACGTACAGGCGGTGCCCAGCTTAGGTAGATTTCTTATTTGTTCTATTGCTATCTGCTTATTATTCTGCATATTATATAGCAAGCTTTGTTTGAGCGTTTCTTTGTGCATTTCATGAGCATTTTATATTTCTGCAAGCAATTCTGATGCTTACCACTATCCCAAGCATTTATGCGGGTAGCTAGCCCCGTATCACCGACTGATCATCGGAAGCGGTAACCCTAATGGCTGCATTTCCTTTTCAGTGTGCAATGTCTCAATTTGTGCAAACATTCACTCTGGTATAAGCATTTACAAGCAAGCAAGCATGAAATTTGAGCAGCCTTTATAGGCATAACTATTTTAGCCACATATCTTACATGCATCATGAATTTCTGTTATCTCACTAAGCAATTAGCTTACAGTTGCTACTTACAATTTTACAGGTAAAGGTAAAGAGCAAGCTGGACCATCTGCTTAGGTATATTTTCTAATCAAACTAGAGGACTTTAGCTCACTATTCAGCTTGTGGTATAGCTTTGTGATGCCTTGAGATCTGGGTAGCTGCTTTTATCATTATTGTGATGTAATAGCACTTAGTATTGTAACCTTGTAGCACGTGTAGTGCATGACTTATTGTAATACTTTATTTAGATTTATGCAAGCTTTAGACTTATTATGATTATTATGTCAATTGTTATTTATTCCTGGGATTATGCAAGCATGCTTAAAGCAAGGATGTGACAACGCACAAGCAGGGATCAGCCGCATACGGAGCTAGCTACCCATAATATGCTCCATTATAGTGATTGTCTGTCAGATTTGCTCAAGATTTTCACCATAGAAGTCAAAGAAAGCTCATGCATGCTCATTGATAATGCTAATGCAGTGCTCATGCTCATGTGCTTGTGTACAATTAACATGCTCATCTTATGCGTGCTTTATGATCAATAATGCTTTGAGGAGTAAACAAATCATGCAATAGGGTTAACAGGGCAACACATGCCTCGGTGTTAACTATTGTTCATTAAAGCTGAAAGACTTCCAATAAAACTTAAAGAAACAAAAAGAGTCCCAAATTATATAAAATGCCTATAAACATGACTAAATATAACTCGCTGGTACTGAATGTGCTCAATATATTCTTAGATAGGATCGAGCATTAATGCCCAAATATGCTTAAGGATTGCTCAGATATGCTCAAGGGGTGCTCACTCTGCTCAGAATTACACAAAATGGCTCGGGGTGCTTTCGAGGCTCAACTTAGGCTTTAAATTGCTAAAAAAAAGCTCAATTATGCATTACTATATATGTGTGTGTGTGTGTGTGTGTATAGTATACAACTCAAACGTGCTCATAGTTGCTCAATCATGGTTCAAAAGTGCTTAAAACTAAAATTTCCACTTTTCCATTGGACTCAAATTCGACTCTATTGGACTCGAAATTCGACTTCTTTAGACTCGAGTTCGAGTCTATTGAACTCGAGCTCGACTTGGTTCAGTTCATTCACTTGGCTGAAATTTTGGCTAACACATTTCTCGACTTCATCATACTTGAGCTCGAGTCTGAAGGACTCGAGTTCGACTCCATTGTACTCGAGTTCGAGTATTAAGGACTTGAGTTCAACTTTACCCGAAATATCAAAGATACACTTCAAATTTAACTAAGTTCACATTTTTAAGACTTGAGGTTGGCTTGTGTTGAACTCGAAATCTCGAGTCTATCGGACTCGAAATCTTCATAACTTATTTCCAGATTTGAAATTTCTAAGGTGCTATTTGATTGCATAAGAGGTTAATTGTCTGATGTCTGATTCCACTTCTGATTGATGGGAGGTGGTCCTGATAAGATACTAAGATCTGATAAGAGAATTCAATAAGTCTGTTTGTTTTATAAATTATCTGATTCTGTTATTTTTATTAATTTTACATATTAATTCCCAAAACCAAACAGATATCATTGATTAAAGTCAAATATCAAGTAATAATAATATCATTGAATCAAAGTGATCTATCGAAACATTTAATATCATTCAAATAACATTAACAAGATTTAAGTAAGAAACCAATTCAAGTTTATAAGTTATAATCAAGTAACATAAATGCATTCAATAAACATATAACCAACATGCTTTCAAGAATCAAATAACTATTAAAGTTTATAAGTTATAATCAAGTTTATAAGGTTACGTTTATTAACTTCCAAATAACCTAAGTTTATAAGTTATATAGATATGTTATTGAAAAATAATAAATTTTATCAAAAAGTGTTGGAATATTTCTCGTTATAATAAATATGGTAAGAGGTAGGGTAGGGGTGGGGTAGGTTGAGGGTGGGGTGGGGTAAATAGGGTAGGGTAATGGTGTAGGGGTAGGGTGGGTAGGTTGAGGGGTAAGGTGGGTGGGGATGGGTAGATTTGAGGGGTAGGGTAGGGGTGAGGTGGGTAGGTTTGAGGGGTAGGGGTGGGAAGAGATAGGGGTAGGGTGGGGTGGGATAAGGAGGGGTGAGGTGGGGTGGGTAGGTTTGATGGGTTAGTGTAGGGGTGGGGTAGAGTGGGATAGGGTAAGTATGGGAGTGTGGTGGGTAGGGTTAAGGGTGGAGATGGGGATGGAGTGTTATAAGTAAATTAAGGGTAGTTAGGGTAGGGTGAGATTAGGTGGTTGAGGGTAGGGTATGTTGAGGGTGGGGTGGGGTGGGGTGGGGTAGGGGGTAGGGCGTTTAGGATAGGGTAGGATAGGGGTAGGGTGGGTGAGGTAAGGTATGGGGGTAAATGTAAGGGTGGGGTGGGGTGGGGTGGGGTGGGAGAGACGTGTATTTTTTTTGTGTGATAAGTGGTGATAAGAAGCATATCAAAGTCTTATCCTGATAAGACATGATAAGAGAATTTTGACTCTTATGTCTTCTGCATATCAAACGTACTTATCAGTATTTCCTCTTACCGAATAAGAGGTTACCTCTGATAAGAGTCTGATAAGTGCTATCAAACACCCCCTAAGAATTCGAAATACCATAAATCCAACTTCTAGCTCATTTTGTCAGTTATAAACCTGTAAAACCAACTAATAAATAAATAACAGCAATTGCATGTTGATTTCCAACACTTACACATGCATAAATTGTCCATTTTAACATAAACACACCAAGAACAACATTAAAACACACACTTAAGCTTAAAATCATACCTACATTCCAGATTTGTTTCAAATATGTTTAAACACTTCCATAAGCTCCAATTCTCGATTTCAAGCTGATAAAATACACATGTAACTTAAATTAACCATTAAAATCATACCATCCCTCGGTTTTTCCATAAACCGGACTCAAACCCCTTAAAACACAAATTTCAGTAACTTTTACCTTGAATCTTTGATAGTTTGATGTTTATAAACTTTCAAATACAAATTTTAAAAAAGTTTCCAACTTGTTTTTCTTCAAATTCGGTCACAAAGTAGAGAGAGAGAGAGAGAGAGAGAGAGAGAGAGAGAGAGAGAGGAGGAGGAGGAGGAGGAGCCGATTTAGAGAGAGAAAGTAAAAAAGTTTTAAGGCTTGGAAATGAAAAGTTTTCATCACTTTCCCCGCCTTTTCATATCAAATTCCAAATGATACACTTTTGGTCTTTTCACTTAAATCTATTTTTACTTCAAACTCAAAAGTAAGGTAAGTAACAATTCACATAATTAACATAATTAGCTCTTAATTAAACTGAACTTTTATGATTCCAACTCAAATATTTTAACCAACCAACTTTCATTAATAAATTATCTTATTCAAGCTTACAATGAATGGTCAATTTTCAAGCTTAACGTCTGGGATGTTATAAATAGATTTACATATAATAGGTATGTAGGTCTTACAATGTTAAATGTCTCGTAAAAGTTTCCCGACCATAATTCATGTTCCAACCAAAAGACATAATTCATTTCGGGACTCCGTGAAGTCCAGAGTTAGTTTTAGAGTCTTGAACCCTTTATACCCTTCCATTATAAAGGTTAATCATGTATAATATCTCAGCTTACCTAAAACTAAAATGAAATTTTTTAGCATTCAAGCCTGCCAATAAATCTGGCAAGGTATCGACTCGCCGAGTCGATCAACTTTAGATCGCCCCTATTTCAGATATTTCAACTTTGGATTCCACAGGATCAGACCACATCCAAAGTTCGAATCTTTTAGCCATCCGAATTTCAGACCCAAAGCCATTCAAAGTTCGGATCCTAAGCCCATTCGAAGTTTGGTCCTTAGCCTGAAATCGCACCATCTGAAAGCGACTCGTCGAGTAGAGCACATCTATGCACTTATGCCCCATGGGTTTGATACCCACAACCACCAAATCTCTTCTACATTTAATAATAATAGTTGGAAACACTTACCCAGCTTATAAAAAGACACTTATTTTCAACATCAAAAACATATTTAAACACCCCCAACAATTCCAGGGTTCATTTGAGCCCTAGAGAATTTTGAGTTTCAACAATACTTGATTTATATATACATATAAGGACTCCAAATAATGTGATAAACATCATAGTTTAACATTTTTAAGGTTTGAGTCATTTAATCAAGTTTGAAAAAAAAAACCCCCATATTTTGGTTCATATTCTTTAAATGAAGAAAATGAAAAGGAAGAAAAAAAACATCTATTCTATCTATACTATTAAAATAGTAACTAAATGTCACATGACATGCTCTCATTTAATTTGCCACATGTCGCTATCCCCTTTTGCCACGTCATTTACTGATTTTAGTTTTTAAATTTAAAGCAAATCAAATCTATGTAAATCTAATATGGATTAATTTAATAACTAACTAACTAAAATCGAGCAAACTTTATTATTCATATAATTATTATATAACTAAAATTAAGCAAACTTTATTATTCATATAATTATTATATTTTATATATATATATATATATATATATATATATATATATATATATATATCAATTTCTAAAATTAACACATGTAATACATATATATATATATATATATACACACACACACACACACACACACTATTAAAAGAATAACTAACATGCCACATGACATGCTTTCATTGAATTTGTCACATGTCGCTCTCTCCTTTTGCCACGTCAATTAATGATTTTATTTTTAAATTTTAAAGCAAATCAAATCCATCTAAACCTAATATGGATTAATTTAATAGCTAACTAACTAAAATTAAGCAAAATTTATTATTAATATAATTATTATATTATACGTATTTATAAATCTATTTCAATAATTAACCCATGTAATACATGTGTATTAACCTTGTAGGGTATTATACCTTCAATGACCTAAAATCTTCAATATAACTTGCAAATCTCATATTTCACATTACCTAATTAATACTCTTCTTTTTTTTTCACTTTTTTTTTTTGGCTAAAGAACACGCACACACAAATGTTTGTGTGTGTACAATCTCTATATATGGAAAAGGGAAAGATATTTTCCTCCTTTTTTTTTTTTACTTATTTACACAAAAACCCTTTCTTTTCACCAAATAAACTACATAAACCACATCTCAATTAAATTAGTTATACAAATTATACTACTTTTTGTTTTTTTGGTATTTATTTAATTTATTCTTCATAGGTCACAACTTCATAACTTTATAATTAAAATTTTATATAATTTATTATAAATTCAATACACTGTAAAATTACCAAGAAATGATATATAAAATACAAAATTTGACGATAAAGACATTGTAAAATTTTTTACCCTGAAAAAAGATAACGTAAAAATCAATTTTGACCGAAATAGGACATGCAATTCAAATTCTAAGCCAAAAAAGATAATCAAATGTTATTCTTTTACTAAAAATATAATACCCCGAGAATTTAACAACAATATTTAAATAATAATAATAATAAATACAAATAACAACATAATTTTAACTTAACTAAATATTACACTATTTCAGTAAGATAAATAAACTGGGCTTAAATAATAAAACAACTAAACGAGCCCAAGCCCGTTTACTAATTAGGGTTAAACTAGTATTAAATAAACTAATAACCCTTAAACAAATCAGTTAAACGAAACCCTAGCTGCCGCCGTAAACTATTGTCCAGTTCGTCAAGAAGCAAATCGGACTCGTGTTCGTGATTTTTCTTCAACCGAGGTAACAATCTTTACTAAACTATCACGTTCTTGCTAAGCTTGTAAACATGATGTTTGTATCTGAAAAATATTAAGTAAACCAGATCTATAACGTAATAAAAGATAAAACAACGAACCTGTTGTTAGTTTTAGCGGCGGTGATGATGGTGGCTTCGTGACCGGCGGCGCCGCACCAGGGACGACCGCAATGGTCCTGGTCAGCGGCGGCCGTTGAGGGCTGGAGATGTGAGATCTGAGTGAGCAGCGGGGTCGAGAGAGTGTGTGAGCCGAGATCTCGAGCGGTGGAGATGGTGGTGCTGTGATGGCGGTGGCGGCGCTAGGTTTTAGGCCGCTGCCGTTGTGGGGTTGCACGAGCGAGAGACGGAGAGGGAGAGTGAGTGAGGGAGAGGAGACGAGAGCCGAGAGGAGTCGGCGTGGTGGTTGTTGCGGTTGGTCGCTGGTGGACGGCGGCGGCGGTCGCCGGAGGAAGAGCAGAGCAGAGAGAGAGAGTCTAGAGAGAGAAAGTGTTTGACTGAGTGTGTGTGGGTTGTGGGTGAATGGTGTGTGTGCGTGGGTTTTGTCCGAGAAAAAGGGGAAGGAGAAAAGAGGTGGAAACCGGGTTGACCCGACCCGACCCGTAAACTTAAATAATTAATAAACCTATATAATAATAAATCTAAATTGTTTTATACTTTATATAATAATAAAATCTAATTTGTTTTATGCTTTAATTCTTTTACAATTATTATTCCTATTAACTAAAGATTAGTTTTTGATCTTTTAATAAACCTAATATATATGTTGGAACCAATTCTAAATAAAATAATTAACGGCTAACAAATCAATTAATTATTCACGGTTAAATCTACGGTTAATATCAATTAAATGTTATTACTAGTTATTCAATGATTAATTAAATACCATACCCTAAAATGAAATAAATATATATAAACGACTTAATACTTAATTAAGGTTCACTTATAAGTTGATTTAAATATTCATTGAGACTAAAATAAATATACTAAAATTATATGCAGTTGAATACCGACTAAAGTATAGATAAATTACATAATTAATTATTGGAACACCGATTCGATTAATAAAGGTTAATGAAATATTTTAAGTTGAACCAACAATAATTGCGAACCGAACTTAATAATTATTATTAATAAAAGTATGTATTAAAATAGTGGATTGGGTAGCTAGAAGACCAACCTAGCTGAGTTCTAATTTAAGTTCGTTCTTATAGATCGAATCGATTCGTAGCGGATTAAATCTGTCGTCGTGATTTTTGCGGAGCTGCTATTAAGGTACGGATCCCGTACTTCTTTCAGCGTTACTCTTGAGTTGTTTCGTTGTGTGAATTGCATGCTAATACTTGACAGTCGAACTTTTATATCTCGTGTCAGTTTCCTTATTTATATTATCGAAAGCAAATATCGATTTTTATCGCTCGAAAACATTTGCGAAAAAACATACTTTGAAACTGATTTATGGTTGTTATGAAAGTTGATGATGTTGTGTAAAATGTGGCCCTTTTGTTATTGAAATGATTATTTAAAGTTGAGATGTTTATGCGGGCCTTTTGTTATGCTTGAACCCTAGAGATTAGACAGGAGCTAGGATTACCGAGTGAACTACCTGTGGAGGTACCACAGGCATGCCATTGCGGCACCAATGGCATGACACTTCCGTAACAGTGTGATCGGTTACGGCGTCTCCCTTTTGTTGTGATTATGATTATGATTATGAATGATTGAGATTATGTTTATGATCGATGGAGATCATGTTAGCTCGGGATATGAGCTGTTGATTATTTCAGGGAGGCGTATGGATGCATCCTAGGCTATGTTATGAGATTTGCGGAAGTAAGGTGTAATGCCATACACCCCTTCCGGCCAGATGCACTGAGGTGGCGCACTCAGTGTAGTCTTGTTGTGATTATGAGATTGGTTATTGTTTATGATGTTAGGCCGCTCGGTAAATATAACCCAACCCTTGTTGCTTCAGCCATTATATTCTTTGTTGATCTGGTGTGGAGGTGGATATCTGTTTTAAAGAAAACCATTTTCAAAACTTTTCTTTTAAAGAAACTTATTTTCAAAACATTTCTAAGTCTTTAAATTCGTATTCGTTGCACTTGTATTCGATCTCCGTACTGGGCGTTTGGCTCATGCTGTGTTCTTTCTTCCGGCAGGTACTCAGGGGTGATGATGGGCAGTGTGCAGAGAGTTGACTATTGGAGGATTAGAATTATGATAGATATTTTATATTGCTTTAATAAATAAAGATCGTGAACGTTAATTAAGTTAGTTTTGCTTTATTTTGTTATTTGAGATCTGTTGGAATTTATGTTAAGTTTTGGAAGTTTAATGAATTGTTTAGTTTGCTTTAGTTAGATGAGGTAGTTTATTAACATCGCCGGTCCAGTCGGGATCGGGGTGTTACAAAAAAATAACCATAAAACTAAAATTTAACATTTTTAATTGGTCATAAATACTTTTTTTTTTAATCAAAATTGAACTTTATGTTATTTTTCTTGACAAAAAAATTTTTCATGTTATCTTTGTTATCAATTTTTGTATTTTATGTTATATTTTTTAATAAATTGGCTAATGAATTTACAAAAGGTTGTAATTTGAGTAAATTACACAAATGGTCCCTGTGGTTTGGTGCTTTTTGCTCTTTTCATCCCTCAAACTTTTTTTTTTTTGCACCAACAGTCCCAAAATCACAAACCTTTAACCCTTTTGGTCCCTGCCGTCAATTAGGGCCGTTAGGCCAGTTAAGTCACAAGGGCAATTTCGTCATTTTCATCTCAGGGACCATTTACGTAATTTTCTAATACTTTATTATTTCTATTTTTTATTTTCTAAAAACAACAAACTTTATCCCTTTTTTTTGTTTTGGGATGCAGCTAGACATATTTGCTAATCAAGGGTCTTCTTTTGCAGAGATATGCTTCCATTGAATCATCATCTTCGTGTGGTTGGTACCTTTTGTAATGTCATGTATTTATGAATTTTGGAGGCTGCCCTATTATACGTGTATCCTCATCTATATGTATATGAGTATATCCTCTCTCTCTCTCTCTCTCACTCTCTCTCTCTCTCTCTCTCTCTCTCATATTGACTGTGTGTGAATGCACAAAAGAAATTCAACGAGTTAACAAGGAATTATTCAAATTGGATGATGCGGATATGAGCAAAGGATGAAGGATTTTTTGCTCCCCAAAAGCTGCTGCGTCAATAACAAACAATAGAATTATGCGTATATATGAAAGATTTGATTATACACAGCAGATTCAGCCAGGGAATCTAAGGTGTTGGGTATAGGTTTCAATGGCGACAGATGATAATCAACGAATCAAATGAAAGAAAGAAACCAACCGACCACCACGAAAACCCACCGACGACCACGAAAACCCACCATCACAGTATTTAGATCCAAAAGACCCACCGACCACCACAACCACCATCGCCGCCGCCGCTCCAATACAACGACGTCGTTGGACTACCACTTTGTTGTTCTTTCCTAAAACCACTACTGATGCCAGTAGGATTGGTCGATGACCATTTCTATAAAAAGAAGGAATCAAACTAAGAAGAATTCATAGGACCTGGAGTCACCGGAACCGGACTAGGCGGACTAAACGCCGGCGGGGGAGTACTATTACCCCAGGCGGTGGCGGAATTGTCGTAATTACGAATGACGTCGGAGTTTGATTAGCACTTGGCGGTGGTGGTGTGTAACATCCTCGGATTTAATTTATTGTAATTGGGATAATTAGATGAATTTTGTATTAAGTTAAATTATTGATAATGATTATGTATTTGAATTTATGGAAGTTGGTTGCATATTATGGAAATTTAGAATTTTTATTTATTAAGTGAAAATAATTATTAAGAATGATCATTAAAATGTTATTGATGAAAATTATGATGAAAATCAGTATTTAGATAAACTAGTTGAGTTGAGGGACTAAAGGTGTTAAAATTTGCAATTGTGAAATAAAAGACCAAGGGTCTTTCATATTCAACCAACACACTCTCTCACTAAACTCTCATATCTCTCTCGGCTCTCTCTCTAAAAGAAAACAAGATCATAAAAGCTTGGATTTTGAAGCTGAAAGTTTGGATTTTGATTGCATTCAAGGAACTATTACTACTGAAATCATCAATTTGAGGTAAACATTTCATTAAATATCGAAATTT
This sequence comes from Centrapalus pauciflorus, assembly GCA_020465985.1. Classification (NCBI taxonomy): domain Eukaryota; kingdom Viridiplantae; phylum Streptophyta; class Magnoliopsida; order Asterales; family Asteraceae; genus Centrapalus; species Centrapalus pauciflorus. The sequence continues at coordinate 130,436 of JAANYP010000459.1, read as the reverse complement.
GAAGGTTTTTGGTTCGGTTCTTATAAAATCCGAATTCATAGAATTGGGGTTTAAATGTTGATGCATGTATGATATTGTTATGAAATCATTAAAATCGAGTGTTAGAGTTGATATATATTGAGTTTCAGCTTCTGAATCAACCTCTAAGTACGATTTTTAGAGATTTGTGTGTGTTTTAGTGTGTGTGTTCGTTGGATGATGAAAAGGGTCAAAAAGGATTGAATTTAGTATGAAAGCATGTTAATGTTAGTGTTAAAATGCTTGAAATTAAGTATATTTAAGTTGGTATAAATTATTTCATGTATTGAATTAGTACCAAAAATGAAGGAATTAAATCTGGAAATTTTATAAACTTAGAACAAATTCGAATGGGGTGGGATCCGAATTCGGATCCGAGATGAACTCGGATCTGGTCCGAATTCGGATGAGGCCCGGATTTCTGGAAAAATTAATATATCAAAATATTTCTAAGTATTGGAACTTGGATGGGGGTCTGAATTCGGTTGGGGACCGAATTCGGATGAGCCCGAACTTGTAATATAATCAAAAATGGCAAAAATATTCTAAGTGTTTGAATTTCGGATGTGGTCCGAATTCGGTTGGGGACCGAATTCGGATATGGTCCGAACTAGCATGTGGTCCGAAATAGGGCTTATATTGGGACCGAATTAGGGTTTATATGAGAACCGAACTGGGGGTCCGAATTCGGGTGGGGTCCGAATTCGGACATGGATCCGAAATTGGGATCAAAAATGGTAAAAAACTTATAAAAATTAAGTTTTATGGAATTAAACAAGATATTAACACAATGTGTTGTTACAAATGACTTACAGGTCCCTTGTGGTGTTGTTTAACCCACAGTGGGGTACTTGGTTGATCCGGTTGAAATTCCGAGGAGAAATAATATTGCTAAAAGATTAATAACGCACCCACTGTGAGTACCTTTGATTTTAACATTGCTGCATCTGCATTATGTTTGCATTGCCTGCTGAGGCATGTTGTTTCATATTCGTTTGGCATTCTACTAACATGCGTATATGTTGATGCACATTCATACTTGTTGCATGTCCGTTCATTTGTTGTGCATCCTTTCGATGGACCTGCGTGGTCGCATCTGTACTCTGATGTTACTGTGCTATATGACCAAGAGTTTGACACCTCTGTGGTCAGGATAGACAGTAGGTCATCCCCGATGTAATGTCTGCCTCAGATGGTTGGTTATTCTTATGCCGAGTGTCAGCTCGAAGGAGCTGCGGCTCGGGTTTGCGTACTTGGAGTACGTGTGGGGTATACGGTATGTGTTACCGCGGTTACCCTGGGTGGCATCATAATGATTTGTAGAATGTGTAAATTCATATGGTATTCACTAAGCTTTAGCTTACCCCTTTAGTTGTTGAATTTTTACAGGAAAAGGGAAGTCTACAGCTGGACCATCTAGCTAGGAAATCTATTGAAGTATTTGAAGATTTCTACCGTTTACTTTGGTATTTGGTTTATGAAAATTTTGTTGTAATGAATTTGGGATAATGTATTAATTTGAGTTGGTAGACTTAGACGTGTAACCTTTGTAGCACCGTAGGGTGTTGAACTCAGTTGTAATACTTTTATTTATGTATTTTGCTTCCGCACTTTAATTAAGTTATCAGATCATTAAGTTATCTGTTTGTTGGTGATTAATCCTGGGTGAATTGTAATTGGTGGTTAATGTGGCAAGGGTGTCACAGCGTATGGTATCAGAGCAGTAGTTTGAGATTCAAGTGTCCGTGAGGTCTTGGTCTCAAACATTAAGTGTTGACATGTAGTGATACTAAGTAATAATCTGAACTAAGATAGGTTACGATCTAGTAATCATAAGAATATTGACTATCATACGGGACAATTGGGTGGTGTCTATAAATAAATGACATATTACTAAATAAGTTATATGTTTCATATTTCAGAACATGTCTGGAGGAGGAATGACACCAGAAGAGACGAGAGAAATGATGCTAGCCATGATGGCTGAGCAAAATCGGATGATTCAGGACCAGTTTCGGGCTCGAGATGAGGCTGAAGCTAAACGAAGAGAAGATAAGAGAAAGAATAAGGAAAGAGAGGGAAACGATGACGAGCAAGGTGACAACACTGGGTCATCAAATAAGCCCAGGGGTTGTCGTTTCAAGGACTTTAAGGGAAATGGAGCAGTTGAATTTACTGGATTGGGTGATGCTGTTACTGCACTGGAGTGGATAACAGCTACAGAAAGGACTTTCCGAATCAGCGATTGTGCTGAGAAGGATATGGTCCGATTCGCTACTGCCATGTTCACCAAAGACGCAATAATGTGGTGGAACTCGATGGTGAATGCGTTAACCTTGGAAAGAGTATCTGTTATGACATGGGCTGAGTTTACTGATATCTTCACTCAGCAGTATTGCCCGGCCGATGAGCGCCGAAGATTGGAGGCTAAATTTATGACGCTGATTCAGGGGACTAAGTCTGTGTCCCAGTATGCCGTAGAGTTTACGAGGCTGAGTTTGTTCGCGCCTCATCAAGTGGATACCGAGGAGAGGAAAGTGACCAGGTTTGAGGCTGGTCTTGATTTGGAGATTCGAAGGGTGATGAGTAATGTACGCTACCCCACGTTTGCTGGTTTACTGGAGGCCGCCAGGAATGTGGAACAGATCTTGGGTATGTCGGGATACGTGATGGGGTCCGCTGCTGCTTCAGTCAACCCAACTCAACCTTCACCACCGAAACGCCAACGCGAAGGAGGTTATTCTGGTTCTTCACGATCATCGCAGTACTCGCCGCAACAGTCCTTCCGTCGACAGTCTAGTTCTTCCGGTCGTGCTCGTGCATACTCTATCAACACCGAGCCACAGTATTGTAACAAGTGTCATCTGGAACACTTCGGCAAGTGCACCAACGGGCGTGCGTGTTTTTGCTGCGGAGAGTTGGGCCACTTTCAAAATGAATGCCCACGGAGATCTGATGCTTGCCATAAGTGTGGAGTATGGGGGCACTATAGTCGGAATTGTCGAAAGAATGCTCCAGCAGTTGCTGCTCCAACATCAACACGATCTTCAGGAGGTTCAAGCGGTGGTTCAGTTAACCGAGGTCGGGGTCAGTCGCAAAGGGCACCAGCTCGTGCCTTTCAAATCACTGCAGAGGAGGCTAGGGAAAACCCGGAGGTGGTCACGGGTATGTTTATTGTAAACTCTTTACCTGCAAGAGTATTATTTGACTCGGGTGCCAATAGATCGTTTGTATCTACTATGTTTGCACAACAACTTGCCATGCCTTTGTCTAAGCTATATACTGTACTTGATATTGAAACTGCTAGCAACACCTTAGTCAAAGTAGATCATGTTTATCGTAACTGCACTTTAGTGATTGAAGATGTAGTCTTCAATCTGGACTTGATTCCGATAGACTTCAGTGAATTTGATGTGATAATCGGGATGGATTGGTTAATTGAGAATGAAGCCCACATAGTATGTAAGAAGCGAATGATAAAGATAACTACTCCAGAGGGGCGTGAGATCTGCATTTATGGGGATAGGAGAAGTGGGGATCTGTGTTTGTTGACTGTTGCAAAAGCTCGAAAGCTTGTTGCAAAGGGATGTGACGCCTACCTGGCATATGCTATAGATGCCAAGGCTGAGAAGAAGACGTTGGCCGATGTGCCTGTTGTTTCACAATTCCCGGATGTGTTTCCGGAAGACTTGTTTGGCGTGCCGCCTGAGAGACAAGTGGAATTTAGAATTGATCTGATCCCTGGAGCTGCACCGGTAGCTCGTTCTCCTTATCGCCTTGCCCCAACCGAGATGAAAGAGATGATGACACAACTCCAGGAGTTGTTGGACAAGGGCTTTATACGACCAAGTTCATCGCCGTGGGGAGCCCCTGTTTTGTTTGTGAAAAAGAAGGATGGTACAATGCGAATGTGCATTGATTACCGGGAGTTGAATAAACTGACTGTTAAGAACAAGTATCCGCTGCCGAGGATAGACGATTTGTTCGATCAATTACATGGGGCGAGTGTCTTTTCTAAGATTGACTTGAGGTCGGGATATCATCAGTTAAAAGTTAGAGAGGAAGATGTGCCTAAGACAGCTTTTAGGACACGTTACGGGCATTACGAGTTTCTGGTCATGCCTTTTGGGTTGACCAATGCCCCGGCTGTTTTTATGGATTTAATGAACCGAGTTTGTAGACCGATGTTAGATAAGTCGGTGATTGTGTTCATCGACGATATTCTGGTGTATTCAAAGTCTGAGGCCGAACATGCTGATCATTTAAGGGAATTGCTGGAACTGCTAAGAAAAGAGAAGTTGTATGCCAAGTTCTCAAAATGTGAGTTTTGGCTACAACAGATTCAGTTTTTAGGGCATGTGATATCGGGGGCCAGAATTTCTGTAGATCCAGCTAAAGTAGAAGCGGTGAGAAATTGGGAGTCGCCTCGTTCAGCTACTGAAGTCAGAAGTTTTCTGGGGCTGGCGGGCTACTATAGGAGATTTATAAAGGACTTTTCGAAAATTGCCGTTCCTTTGACGGTGTTGACGAAGAAGAATGCACCGTTTGTATGGGAAACTGTGCAGCAAGAAGCATTTGAGATCTTGAAGAAAACGCTTAGCGAAGCACCGATACTTGCTCTACCGGAGGGCAATGAGGATTTTGTAGTTTACACTGATGCTTCAAGACTGGGGTTAGGCGCTGTATTGATGCAACGTGGAAAAGTTATAGCTTATGCTTCGAGACAGTTAAAGCAACACGAGAAGAATTATTCCACTCATGACTTGGAGTTGACTGCAGTTACGTTTGCATTAAAATTGTGGAGACACTACCTCTATGGAACTAAGTGTCAGTTATACACGGATCATAAGAGCCTGAAGTACATATTCAGCCAGAAAGAACTTAACATGAGACAGAGATGTTCGATGGAGCTAATAAAGGATTATGACTGTGAAATCCTTTACCATCCTGGAAAGGCTAACGTGGTAGCCGATGCTTTGAGTCGCAAAGCATATGCCAAGGATTGTTGTTACATGTTGACATCTACTATGTTAACATCCACTATTATTGATGATGTCAAGGCCGCTCAAGAGGAAGCCTTGAAAGACGAGAATGTTGGTGCTGAAGATATAAGAGCACAGATTAAGGATATGGAAACAAGTGAATCGGGTTTGAAAGGTATATATGGGAGAATCTGGGTGCCAAGGTATGGAGGCATGAGAAATGTGATAATAGAAGAAGCTCATCAGTCTAAGTTTTCCGTACATCCCGGGAGCACAAAGATGTACAACGAGCTGAAAGCGGACTTCTGGTGGCCCGGATTAAAGAAAGATATCGGACAATACGTGGAGAGATGCCGAACTTGTCGGTTAGTGAAAGCCGAACACCAGCAGCCTTACGGTAGTTTGCAACCGCTTCCCATCCCGGAATGGAAGTGGGAGCATATCACTATGGACTTTGTCACGAAGTTGCCAAAAACTAGGCGTCAACACGATGCAGTTTGGGTCATAGTGGATCGGTTAACTAAGTCCGCACACTTTATACCGATCCGGGAAAGCTATTCATTAGAGAAGTTGGCTCACATTTACATGGATGAGATCGTCGCTAGACATGGAGTACCGAAGTCCATAGTATCAGATCGAGACAGCCGATTTACTTCCAACTTCTGGTCGGCATTACAAGAAGGGTTAGGAACGAGGATTGCTATGAGTACGGCTTACCGTCCGCAAACCGATGGTCAAAGTGAAAGGACTATCCTGACACTTGAAGATATGATGCGGTCGTGTGTGTTGGACCTTGGTGGTAATTGGGATGACCATTTACCATTGATAGAATTTTCGTATAACAACAGTTACCATGCGACAATCAAGAAAGCGCCGTTTGAGGCATTGTATGGGAGAAGATGTAGGACTCCTACATGTTGGAAGGAAACCGGTGAAACGCCGATTGCTGGGCCGGCATTATTGCAAGAATGAAAAGATTCAATTGGTAAGACAGAATATGAAGGCGGCCCAGGATCGCCAAAAAAGTTATTACGATAGAAGGCACAAACCAATCAGCTTTGAGGTAAATGATTGGGTGTATTTGAAGGTGTCACCTATGAGAGGTGTTACACGTTTTGTAAAGAGAGGAAAGTTGGCTCCGAGATTTGTTGGGCCATTTAAGATAATAGAAACAGTTGGAAACCAGTCATATCGTTTAGAGTTGCCGGAAGAAATGTCGGGCATACATCCGGTGTTCCATGTGGGAAATCTCAGGAAGTCATTCACTGCCGAAAATGAAGATTGGGCAGATCACACTGAATTGCAAATTGATGAAAGGCTCCGGTATGTTGAAGAGCCGGAATGTGTGTTAGATACGAAAGTGAGGAAATTAAGAAGTAAAGAAATTGAGATGGTGCTTGTACGTTGGAAGCATCACAAAGGAGCGAATCATACCTGGGAGCCTAAATCTGAGATGTTGAAGAAATATCCGAAACTGTTCGAATCCGAGCAACTTCGAGGACGAAGTTGAGCGTGGTGGAGCCCATGCTGTAACATCCTCGGATTTAATTTATTGTAATTGGGATAATTAGATGAATTTTGTATTAAGTTAAATTATTGATAATGATTATGTATTTGAATTTATGGAAGTTGGTTGCATATTATGGAAATTTAGAATTTTTATTTATTAAGTGAAAATAATTATTAAGAATGATCATTAAAATGTTATTGATGAAAATTATGATGAAAATCAGTATTTAGATAAACTAGTTGAGTTGAGGGACTAAAGGTGTTAAAATTTGAAATTGTGAAATAAAAGACCAAGGGTCTTTCATATTCAACCAACACACTCTCTCTCACTAAACTCTCATATCTCTCTCGGCTCTCTCTCTAAAAGAAAACAAGATCATAAAAGCTTGGATTTTGAAGCTGAAAGTTTGGATTTTGATTGCATTCAAGGAACTATTACTACTGAAATCATCAATTTGAGGTAAACATTTCATTAAATATCGAAATTTGAAGGTTTTTGGTTCGGTTCTTATAAAATCCGAATTCATAGAATTGGGGTTTAAATGTTGATGCATGTATGATATTGTTATGAAATCATTAAAATCGAGTGTTAGAGTTGATATATATTGAGTTTCAGCTTCTGAATCAACCTCTAAGTACGATTTTTAGAGATTTGTGTGTGTTTTAGTGTGTGTGTTCGTTGGATGATGAAAAGGGTCAAAAAGGATTGAATTTAGTATGAAAGCATGTTAATGTTAGTGTTAAAATGCTTGAAATTAAGTATATTTAAGTTGGTATAAATTATTTCATGTATTGAATTAGTACCAAAAATGAAGGAATTAAATCTGGAAATTTTATAAACTTAGAACAAATTCGAATGGGGTGGGATCCGAATTCGGATCCGAGATGAACTCGGATCTGGTCCGAATTCGGATGAGGCCCGGATTTCTGGAAAAATTAATATATCAAAATATTTCTAAGTATTGGAACTTGGATGGGGGTCTGAATTCGGTTGGGGACCGAATTCGGATGAGCCCGAACTTGTAATATAATCAAAAATGGCAAAAATATTCTAAGTGTTTGAATTTCGGATGTGGTCCGAATTCGGTTGGGGACCGAATTCGGATATGGTCCGAACTAGCATGTGGTCCGAAATAGGGCTTATATTGGGACCGAATTAGGGTTCATATGAGAACCGAACTGGGGGTCCGAATTCGGGTGGGGTCCGAATTCGGACATGGATCCGAAATTGGGATCAAAAATGGTAAAAACTTATAAAAATTAAGTTTTATGGAATTAAACAAGATATTAACACAATGTGTTGTTACAAATGACTTACAGGTCCCTTGTGGTGTTGTTTAACCCACAGTGGGGTACTTGGTTGATCCGGTTGAAATTCCGAGGAGAAATAATATTGCTAAAAGATTAATAACGCACCCACTGTGAGTACCTTTGATTTTAACATTGCTGCATCTGCATTATGTTTGCATTGCCTGCTGAGGCATGTTGTTTCATATTCGTTTGGCATTCTACTAACATGCGTATATGTTGATGCACATTCATACTTGTTGCATGTCCGTTCATTTGTTGTGCATCTTTTCGATGGACCTGCGTGGTCGCATCTGTACTCTGATGTTACTGTGCTATATGACCAAGAGTTTGACACCTCTGTGGTCAGGATAGACAGTAGGTCATCCCCGATGTAATGTCTGCCTCAGATGGTTGGTTATTCTTATGCCGAGTGTCAGCTCGAAGGAGCTGCGGCTCGGGTTTGCGTACTTGGAGTACGTGTGGGGTATACGGTATGTGTTACCGCGGTTACCCTGGGTGGCATCATAATGATTTGTAGAATGTGTAAATTCATATGGTATTCACTAAGCTTTAGCTTACCCCTTTAGTTGTTGAATTTTTACAGGAAAAGGGAAGTCTACAGCTGGACCATCTAGCTAGGAAATCTATTGAAGTATTTGAAGATTTCTACCGTTTACTTTGGTATTTGGTTTATGAAAATTTTGTTGTAATGAATTTGGGATAATGTATTAATTTGAGTTGGTAGACTTAGACGTGTAACCTTTGTAGCACCGTAGGGTGTTAAACTCAGTTGTAATACTTTTATTTATGTATTTTGCTTCCGCACTTTAATTAAGTTATCAGATCATTATGTTATCTGTTTGTTGGTGATTAATCCTGGGTGAATTGTAATTGGTGGTTAATGTGGCAAGGGTGTCACATGGTGATGCAAGAGATGCACCAGGAGGTGGCGGAGATAGATTCGTACTTGATCCATAAGACGACTGGGACGGCGGTGGCGGTGGCAATGGCGGCGGTGGCGGAGAGCCGGACATGATTTGCCAGAGCATATATGTGATTTAGGATGAACTGTGGAGTTTAAAGCTGCATCCCAAAACAAAAAAAAGGATAAAGTTTGTTGTTTTGAGGAAAAAAAATAGAAAAAAAATTAAAGTATTAGAAAATTACGTAAATGGTCCCTGAGATGAAAATGACGAAATTGCCCTTGTGACTTAACTGGCCTAACGGCTCTAATTGACGGCAGGGACCAAAAGGGTAAAAGGTTTGGGATTTTGGGACTGTTGGTGTAAAAAAAGTTTGAGGGACGAAAAGAGCAAAAAGCCCCAAACCACAGGGACCATTTGTGTAATTTACTCTTGTAATTTTGTATGATCGAGTGATCGACCAATCCGACCCGATCCGTAACCTAGGTCCGATTATATGTTTGTTACCTTTTCTTTCTCTCCAAGAAGACGAAATACGAAAGCTTTATAGAAAGAGAAACAGCCTTCCCTTTCTCCCCTGAGTTAACGATGGCGACGCCGATGGCCGAAGACACTAGTTTTGAAGACGATCAGTTGGCATCCATGACAACCGAGGACATTCAGAGAGCTTCTCGTCTTCTTGATAACGAGATTCGAATCCTCAAGGTTTTTCCTTTTCTTACATCTATCCGACACGACATTCACACATATATGTATATCTCTACCTTGAAATCGATTGTTTTCTTAATATTATCAGGAGGAATTACAGAGAACGAATCTCGAATTGGATTCGTTTAAGGAGAAGATTAAGGAGAATCAGGAGAAAATCAAACTCAACAAGCAACTTCCGTACTTGGTCGGAAATATTGTTGAGGTACTATCATCATTTCGTTGTTTATATTACGGATCCTTTGCATTGATTCTGCTGGATTAGTTAGTAGGTTTGCAATTATGATGAGTGGTTAAGGAAAACCGTAGACGCATAGTGATGGCACAAAATTAGGGCTATCTAAATGATAATTGTGGGAACTGGATAAGTTTTGAGATGTGAACTCTGATTAGTGTTCTGAATATGAAATTGATCTTAGATTTTGTTTTAGGTTGTATTTTTTGGGAATTTTATTATCTGGAAATACATGCCGCCTTTGAAGAAACTAAATAGGTTTGATTCTAATAGCTGTTAAATGATCGCTATAGATATTATAAGGCTTATGCAATTATTTAGATTGTATGCGTGGAACAATTTAGCTATAATTTTTGCGAATGTACTTGTGTTTTGTGCATCGAGAAGTTCAAGTATGCTTTAATTCACAAGCGTCTTATAAAATGCATTGGTTCTTACTTTTTAATTATTGCTATTATGAGTTTAATTTATAAAATAGCGACCTGCTTATACCTTTTGTCATATATAAGTATATAACAATGTGCTTTATTCTTTTACCATTCAGATTAACACACTTTATGGAAATTCATGTTCATAGCAATATATAACCTAAAAGTTAAAGGAAGTCATTGCTATAAACCCATAAAAAGTAGGTTGTTATAGTTCACATTTAATCCAAATATATGTTGCTGCGAATGATCAAAAGACCTGAGCTTGTTGCGATAAGTGGTTAAAAATGGAAAAGGTACATTCCTATGGATGTGGTAAACAATAAAATTTATTGATATAATTAATAAAATGATGAAAGTAGGTTGCTATATTGTGCATTAACTTTTTTTTTCCTCTTCCAAATGTCTAATGTGCCTAATAATACTAATTTCATTTTGGATGCTTCAGATTTTGGAAATGAATCCAGAGGATGAAGCTGAGGAAGATGGTGCAAATATTGATCTCGATTCACAAAGGAAGGGTAAATGTGTTGTGCTAAAAACATCTACTCGTCAGGTAAGCCACGATACATCACATGTGTAATATATGCAGCTATGGTTTTATTAATTTCTCTCCATATTTGGTTGCCTATTTAGAAAATATTACATGCTAAATAGCTCTATAGACTTACTTTCAATGTTTTGAGCTTGTTTTTATGAATATTTGACATTATTTTATTCGTGGCAGACTATTTTCTTGCCTGTGGTTGGCCTCGTGGACCCGGATAAACTAAAGCCTGGTGATTTGGTGGGTGTGAACAAGGATAGTTACTTGATATTGGATACGTTGCCATCTGAATATGATTCCCGAGTCAAAGCCATGGAGGTTGATGAGAAACCAACTGAAGATTATAATGACATTGGAGGCCTTGAAAAACAGGCAAGCTTTCAATGCGTGTAAAGTAACTTCAAGCATACGCTTCATATAGTGACATTCCCTGATTTGTGTTATCCATTTCCATTTCGGATCTTTTCTATGTGACAGATCCAAGAGCTAGTTGAGGCTATAGTTTTGCCAATGACCCATAAAGAGCGGTTCCAAAAATTAGGGGTCCGTCCACCAAAAGGAGTGCTTTTGTATGGACCTCCAGGGACTGGAAAGACCTTAATGGCCCGTGCATGCGCTGCGCAAACAAATGCCACTTTTTTGAAGCTAGCGGGACCCCAACTTGTTCAGGTAGCTTATCTTGTATGCTTGCAATTGTTAGGGAGGTACCGTTTTGCATTTTCATACCTAGTTATGCTGATGAATCTTTGTTGTGGTTGTGTTGGGTAGATGTTTATCGGAGATGGTGCGAAGCTTGTTCGTGATGCATTTCAACTGGCAAAAGAGAAATCTCCTTGTATCATTTTCATTGATGAGATTGATGCCATTGGTACAAAACGGTTTGATAGGTATATATCATTGTTCTGTTGGCAATATTTGACCCATCAATAGCGTTTATCATAAATGATTTCGTTTCTGTTGGAGATGAGTGGGTCACACGTATTCCTGAGACTAGTCTTGTGTGAATGCAGTGAAGTTAGCGGAGATAGGGAGGTGCAACGAACTATGTTGGAACTACTTAATCAGCTGGATGGCTTTAGCAGCGATGAACGGATAAAGGTACTCACGTGTGAATGTCATTTTTGTTCATGTTAACTTCAGTTTGTAATACGTGTGGTTTCTTTTCTATGCGGGAAAAATGCAGGTGATAGCTGCCACAAATCGTGCAGATATATTAGACCCTGCCCTCATGCGATCAGGTCGGTTGGATCGTAAGATTGAATTTCCCCATCCTACTGAGGAAGCAAGAGCCCGGATCTTGCAGGTGTGACTTTAAAGAAGTGGTTCTTCGTTTTACACGCATTAATACATGTCCGTTTGTTGAACTATGTTTTTGTGAATGTTGCAGATCCACTCGCGAAAGATGAATGTTCATCCAGATGTTAACTTTGAAGAGCTGGCTCGGTCTACAGATGATTTCAACGGGGCACAATTGAAAGCTGTTTGTGTGGAAGCAGGAATGTTAGCTCTTCGACGTGATGCGACAGAGGTACTCTCCCATCTTTCTTATATGAATAGAAGACAATTTTCTGTTTTTTAGTAAAACTGTAAACAATGCGTTCATTTGATGAAAACCGGAGTGTTTTTGGGTTTCGTTTTTGACGAAAACAAGGGTTTTATGAAAACATGTTCACTTGCATATTTTCTAAAATAAATTTCATTTTCAAATTTTATAGTTAAATGTTACAAAATAATTTAAACATGTTTTCAACCCTTTTCTAACTCAAAACGAAAACACGGAGTTTCAAGTTACAATATGAACGCGATTTCAGAATTCTCAATTGTTTTTGAAATACTAAATCTAAAAACATTTTCTTGAAAATTGAAATTGAAAACAAATGAAAAATTTTCGTAAAGTGAACGCAGAAGGGGTTTCTTGAAAACACATTTTATAAGCAAAACATAGAAGCATTAAAAGTGTTTTTTTTTTCATTCAACTATCCCACAAACTCTCTCTACAAAACCCTCAAGTCTCTCGTTTGAAAATGAAAACGTAGTCTGAAAACATCAAAATGGTGTCTTCAATAGGCACTAGGCAGTTATAAATTGCGAACTGAAAACATCTAAAAACAGTGGATCTAAACGTGTTTTCTGTAAACGCTTGTTTTCGACAAAAATTGGTTCACTGAACATGTATGTCCTTAGGTTTTGTAAAAGACTAAATCGTTTACTAGTTGTTTTCGTAAAAGTGAAAACTTAATAAAGATTCACTTGTGTCTTCCAGGTAAACCACGAAGACTTTAACGAAGGGATCATCCAAGTTCAGGCTAAGAAGAAAGCAAGCTTAAATTACTATGCTTAAGATGCGATTGATTTTAGCTGTAAGAGTTCACACCATCTTTCTTTCTATCTCTCTCTCTCTCTTCGTATGGCGTTGCATGAGATTGTGCACCGGTTACTTTTGTATGGTTGATTCAACGGTCGGAACCATTGCATGTATGATGCTACTCGTATACGTTTGTTTATTTAGCACTGTTTTATTTCCCGGGAAATGGTTCGGTTTGGTTGAATGTTGTTGAACCTACAGAATTAAACTACAACTGTCGAACCTTCCACCAAACTATGCTACGAAGAAATATAGCTATAGGTTAACCCCAGCAGAGGGGGGCTTGGGCGTCGGAGACGTTGACTAAGGGCTTGTTTGTTTTTAAAAAAAGATATTTTTCACGTTATGTCTACCCGACAGAAAGACATTTGTAAAAAAATGTTTGTTTAGACAAAGAGAAGGTAAAAAGCTCCTTAACAGACATGACAATGAGGCGGGTCGGGATTTCGTATCCTCTTCCCATCATGTGTGCCATCCTCGTCGGGAATGACAAAAGTTGGTTTTCTTTTCTTGCTATAAATAAAACCAACTTTGATATTGGTGGAGCAAAATAATCCATAATGTTTTTGTAACATTGTTTTTCCCAATTTTATTTCACACTCAATAAACGAGGATTTCTAAGCTCTAAATCATGAAAAAACCCCTAAAGGGTAAGGTTATTTTTGGCAAGCTCTAAATCATGAAAAAACCCCTAAAGGGTAAGGTTATTTTTGGCATTCGTACGAGACAATAAATGATGATGAAAGACTCCCCTTCTTTCCAAATCACCACTGCCACTGCCACCACCTCCTCCCCACACTGATTATAGCCAAAAGTGGCAACAATTTTTTTTTTTTTTTTCTTTTTGTGCATTTTTACCGATTATAACTATTATTTGTTTTTTATCAGTAATAGTAACAACTTTTGTATTTCTCTATACTAATTATAGACATTTCTATCCGCTAAGCTGTTTAACAAGTTAACAACTAAACACTCCCCTTTTTGTAACCAAACACCCTTCATCTTCAACTAACTTCTCCAAAAACATAAACATACAAATTCACATAAAAAATCCAAATTAACTTGAGATTAACATATAAATCGATTCTAGAATAAAAACACAAATCAAACTTCAAAATCAAAAGGGATTTGCTCAATGTATCGTTCGTCATGAAGCACTCTCCATCCCCCGACTTCTTCATTGTCTTTTCTCTAAAAATCCCAAATGTGTCTTTTTTGCGGATAAATAACACATTACATCAAAGCCGTCAATTCCTCCTAATCCGAGCCACATATTTTGATTCGGGTTTCTAGCAACTTCTTCCATCGATTCAAAGTCATGAAAACCCATGTGTGTGTTATTGTTTAAGTGGTTTGACTTCGTTTTCTATTCTTTAACGATTTTAGGGCTTTGATTTCGATTTTAATGATTCATTTGTTTGAAAGCTTAGACAGAGGAGTTGAAGGGGTGGACTTGCTTGAGTTTGAGGATGAATTGATGAAACTTTCTTGTCTCATCACACTCATAGCTGTACGGAAGAAAGTTTAGCGGAGGTGGTGGTGGTGGTGGCGGCGGTCTGAAAGAAGGGTTCTAGTGGAGTCTTTCATCGTCATTCATTGTCTGTTACAAATGTCAAAAATAGCCTCCCACTTTTTTTTTTTTTGAGATAGTTATGCATATGGGTTTAATTCATTTGACATTTAGAATTGTTTTGATTTTTGGTTGATTTTAAATTCATTGCTGTTATCGATAATTATATAAAACATATTGTTATTTTTGGTAATAAAAAATTTTATAGTGACCTGCTATCTGCTGAACATGTTTTTGAAGGTTGTCGTAGCTATAAAAAATAAATAATTTAACGATAAAAGTGCAAAAAATCATTGCAATCTTTGGCAATTGACCCGCCATTTTTTATTTTTATGAAATTGGTTGTTTTATAGAATCAATTGTTGTTATGAATCAGAATCAGATTTTTGGAACATTGAAATCTTATTCTTGTATATTAATCCAAATCAAATTGTTTATGAAATCTTGATTTCTCATTTCAGATTGATTTCCCTGTCATTGGAGAAGTATAATCATCTTTTCATAAATTTTCATAAAAGAAAACAACCTTCACAACTAAAGGCTTTTAGATTTAAAGATTTTAGAACATCTTTTTTTTATTGTAGACACGAAAAAAAAACCATAAACTTCTAACTTGTTAAAAAACAAACAACACCTAAGTTGATTGTATAAGATCCTAGGAAAACGATGATATGGTTGCAAAATGAAACAATCTATATCGACTGAAGGAGTAATGGTATGCTCCACGGGCGCCAAAGAGATAAAGTTTCTTGCGTTGAAGAAACCCGAATGATTTTAGGGTCCGCAGGTTGACAAGTGAAATAGGTTCAAACGATGATTCTTGTAATCCTTGTTTAGAAAGTAATTCGAAGGCGAAATCATTTTAAAATTGGGTTTAATATGGAAAATACCAACATGTTTTCATTTTTTTACGTTTTCGTCATTCAATGTTTTTTTTTCCCCAGAAAAGTCCTTAAGTTAACCTTTTATTTTTGGTTTAGTGAAACTTAACCATTAGAACCTGGTTTTTTAGTCTTTAAAAACCCGGTTTTTTAGTTTTTAAAAAAACCCGGTTTAGTAATTATAATCGGGCTCTAATAGTCAAATTTCACAAACTAGGATAAATTTTTTTAACTTGAGGATTTTTATGGGAAAAAATAACATTGAGGGACAAAAACGCAAAACCATGAAAATATGTTGATTTTTTTTCATAATAAACCCTTTAAAATTTTGTTTATCAAACAAGGCCTTAAAATATTGAATCAACCAAAATACAATGAAACTAACCAAAAGAATTAGAAACAAGTATAGATAAATCCATAAGTTTAAACCATATAACAAACTAATGATGTGGTTTAATCATGTTTATGACAACTGAGACAAAACACTTAAAAATCCAACTGGTGGAAGTTTTATACGATATAGATGGCGAAAGAAACGATTTTTAATTCAACACTTAACCTCTTTGAGTCCGTACGCGAAATACAGGAAAGTTGGATCGGTTGCACCTTCCTTGTAATACGCAAAAACCATCGTGCTATCATCGTGCATGCTCTCTCCTACGAAACTACACAAAGCAATGCTTACCAGTTACTAATCAAATTCCATCTATAAACATAAGAGATTAAAACTTCAATACTTACAGTTGAAGGTCACCGAGCTTCGACAGAAGGAATTTGGTGGCTCCCTCAATGTTCTTCTTAAAAGACTCTTGCTTTTCGGGTTCCAACTTTGGTGTCAACAATTTGATGTACTTCTTGATGTAGGCAACAAATTGTCTCTTGTCGAACGGTGGTTGCTCCTTTAAGATTAGTGTAATGAATATATGATATAAGAATAAGAAGCTTGAAGAATTAAGGGAAAATTATCAGGAAAAGTAATATAAAATATAAAATTTATCAATAAAGATATCGTAAATTTTTTTTTGCCAAGAAAGGTAGTGTAAATTTCTAATTTGGCCGAGAAAGGACATGAAATTCAAATTTTAGGCCAAGAAAGATAATCAAATATTATTCTTTTACAAAAAAAAAAGAGCATAAAATTAAAAATTTATCTTCTTAATTGGTCAACGATCCCCTTTATTGTCAAATTTGAATTTTATGTTATCTTTCTTGGCCTAAAAGATTTTACATTACCTTTATTGTCAAATTTTGAATTTTATATTACCTTTCTTGATAATTTGCCCAAGAATTAATGGCGTAAGATCGGGAACATACCTGAAGTCTGAAAGTATCAACTATATCGACAACCTTGACAGCTTGGTCGTCTACACCTTCATCATCTTCACCACCTTCAGCCGAAGGATTAGCACCAATGTCTACACTAACAGCACCTTGGACCACCCACTGATGAAATATAGAATCGAACAACGAATTTTCTTATTAATGTTCGAGAGAATAAAAAAAAAGGTAATCCACCCTCTGAGGATCCTACCGAATGTTTGAGAGAATATGAACTAAAGTATTTGAAGTTAATCAACAAAGTGGTTTTTTTTACCTTTCCTTCTACTTCCCATAGCATTCCATTCTCAATTTCCTTGTACGGAAACGAATCAGAAAGAAGCTCATCACCTGAAATTCACGAGTGTATTAAGCACAAGAACGCAAAGATGAACTTCGATCCTAACTATTCCGGTCATCCCAGAAAGTCAACCGTTTGACTAGTTTCAAAAGTCAAAGGGTCTCTAGAGGTCACTTTTAATGTGACCTAGTTTCAAAAGTCAAAAGTCAAGTGTCAATAATTATGAACATAAATTTGTATGATTACATTACATAAATAAGTAGTAAAAATTCATTTATAGGAATGCTTGTAGAGTTGTAGCTCAAAAACTTAAAACCTTAACTGTAAGGTTTTAGTCACTGTTTTGAAACTGGTTTCCTAACCGGTCGAACCAATCTGGTTTTTGAAATTGTTAGACGGCCGGTTTGACATCCGGTCCGGTTATAAAACCATGGTTTTGGTTCAAAGAAGATCAGTTGCTCACAACATGATAATACAACAGGGAATATTTCAGTGTGTGTGCAAACAAAGAAAACACTGTGAGCAACTGATCACGGCTACAGGCAGATAGCGAGATTGAAAAATGCTGATCGCTCAAAATCACTAATGTTAGCGATACGCATGGTGCAAATCAGCATAATCTTGCACGGTTTGGCATTTAAGTTCAAACACAATCGTCTCATAATACAGACTAATGGAGGGGTTTGGTTCGGGAATGAAATTCAAAGGAATTGAAATTTAAATTTTAGTTATTAGTGAATTTGATGGTGAATGGTAAAGAAAGTTTTTAGTGTTGGTTCATGTATGAGTTGCTAAATAAATAAAACTTAACTCTTTATTTTTCTCAACAAAAGTTCCAAACAAGCTAAATATAAATTCCAAAGTATTTTTCACAACATTCACATAAACCAAAATCAAATCAGGTGAAAGGACGAGAAAAAGAAGAACCGGAAGCCGATCAAAATACCATGGTGGACTAAGCTTTCGGATACTTAGCGCGTTTGGTTCACAGATTTTTATTTTAGGATTTGCATTCCATCAAAGGATTTGTATTTTCCAGTAGTTTTATTTATTAGGATTTTGTCAAAGAATTCACATTATCCTTTAGGGTAATTTGCTAATCTAAAATATACAAGGTACCTGAAATTTATAATCCTAAGAGGGTGACTGGATTTTTAAATAACATAGAAACATGAAATTTAAGAAGAGTTTATTATGAAAAAAATCATCATATTTTCACGTTTTTCACGTTTTCGTGAATCCATGTTATCTTTTCCATAAAAGTACTCAAAAATATTTATTCTTTTTCGTTTAGTAAAACTTAGACATTAAAACCCAGTTTTTCAGTTTTTAAAAACCCGGCTCACTGATTATAACCGAGTTCCAATATTCAAATTTCAGTAAACCAAAAAGAAAAAAATTAAATTAGGGACTTTTATAGAAAAAAATAACATAAATGGACGAAAACGCAAAAAACATACAAACACGTTGGTTTTTCAATCTTAAACTCATTTAAGAAATAATGAGATTTTAAATCGTTAAACAACTCTGCAAACCAAATACGTAGTTTTAATTGCAAATCCTAATGAACTCAAGAAATCCACAAATAAAACGCCCGTTCGGAGCTTTCAACAATGCTCTACTTTACAGAACAAGGATGCCGAGTTGGCAACTCGTGGACTCATTAAGCACCCTGACACACTAGCCGCAGATGTTAATATTCTGAAATTTCTTCCATTATAGATTACTTTTCATTTAATCATGAAAAAAATAAATCAGGTGAATTGATGAAAACCCTAATCAACACAGTAAACTAAACATACACATCTACAGCTTCATAAATCATGAAATTGAGGAATTACGAAGAAAAGCAACGAATTCATGAATATTAATCAAACTATGAACTATAAACACTGAAGAACACAATAAGAAACAAATCATGAACATCAATCAAACTACAAATTACAAACACTGAAGAACACATTCACATCAAATCAATGAATCATAACCATATTCTGCGTAGTAAGAACGCAAAACGAACAAAAATTATGGAATTCTTTTCACAAAATTAATGCAAACAAAACTTCGTAGTAGAAATTCGTAATAAGATGCTGAGTGTTACCCGTTAGAAGATCCTGATAAACCAACATGATTCGAGAAATCAGTTTTTTGCTCTGAAAAAACTTTGAGAAAATTTGATGGATGAGAGTGGAGAGGTGACTATTTATAGATAGGCCGACTTTATGAATTGACTAACTTACCCCTCATGGCATTTAACTGTCAATAATTATCAATAGAAGAACAAAGTTACAAATAAACCCCTAGTGTTCTGTTAAACATAAAAAAATACCCCTTTTGTTTTAGTAAATTCAACTTTAAACCACTTATTGGATTTTAAATTCATCAATTGATGTGCATGATTTTAGATGTGAGTGTGTGTGATATATACCATCATGTCTTTTAGGAAAAACTTGGTACAATAAAATCCAAAGAACAAATCATATGAAGTTTAAATTTTTTTTTTTTGGGTTAAGGTCTTACAATAGCAACCTACTTTTGAAAATGTGTCGATATGGTACGTCTACTTTTTTAATTGTCTATATGGTACATGTACTTCAATTTTCTGTATCGATATGGTCATTCTACATAATAGAGCCCGATTTTTACATACGAAACAGGGTTCTAATTGTATGAAAAAACAGGGGTTTATTAGAAATATGGTCATATCGGTATGAAAAATTGAAGTACAGATACCATATCGACATTTAAAAAAGTAGACGTACCATATTGATAAATTTTCAAAAGTAGTTTACTATTGTATGACTTTACCCCTTTTTTTTAATCATGTCATAAGATTTTAATTTTGTGTTTGATTCAACAAGACGTCATTGTTTTATATTTGATTTTTGAATTTTATCAATAAGAGACAGTCTCGAGAGTTGATAGAACACTCAATAAAATTGTTTGTTCTTAAATTTACAGATGTCTATTCATAAATGTTTTTTTTTAATTTAATTCTGAAAATAATAAAAATGTTTAGATTCATCATTCATAAATATAAGATTTGATTTTTCTATTTTTTAATCATAATTAAAAATCACAGATTGTTTGTGAAAGTACCAAAATCCATATAACAATCACAATTCGTCGATTAAGCCATATTAAAAGTCACATATCAATCCACAGAGAAAACAAAATGAATGATCGAAAAATCATAGATCCATTCACAGATTGAAAACTCACACATCGATTCCTAAAAACAAACCAAATCGATACACAGATTGATTCATGATGTGAACAAATCTGGGTGAAGAACACAAGAAGAAGCAAAGTGGCGGTGACAGTGGTCTTGACTCTTCAGACGACGGAGCAGCAACACCATTGCAGTGGCGGACCCAACCACCAAATGGACCCGTTGCACACATTTTCGTCGCGTTCACGGTTCGAAAATTAAAATGATTATTTTGAACGGGTTGGGTAAACACATGGATATTTATATTTTAAAATTAAATTTATAATCTTAAACTAACAAATAGAATAATACATAATACATAAAAATATAATTTTTTATAAAATACAAGTTATTATGTTAAGAATTTACCTCTCACAGTTATTAGAGTCTTATGTATTTCCTTATATTAGATGGTTTCCATATATTAATATTTTCTTATATTAGAGGGTTTCCATATATTAGTATTTCCTTATATTAGAGGGTTTCCATATATTAGAGGGATTAGAGTGTAATTGTATCTCTTATATAAACCTTTGTAATCAGTATTTTATTTATCATAAATCACAACAACAATTACAAATTATTAAGTTTATCTTGGTATCAGAGCCTAGGATTCCTAACCCTAGCAGCCACCCTGACAGCCGCCTGCTACAGCAGCCATAGTGCCACCTAAAACCCTATAACCCTTCGCTCGCTTGGTTTTCAGGGCTCCAAAACAGATCCCTCCTTATTTATTTACTCCCGCCACTGACACTCTATTATACATGTTTGTCTATGTTGATGACATTGTCTTGATAGGTAACAACTAGCAAACAGTTGATATAGTGGTCCACAGTATCAGCTAATCCTTTCCCATTTAGGATCTGGGATCCCTATCCTACTTTCTCGGTATTGAGGTCACCAGCATGGGTACGGATATGCTACTTTCTCAGCAGAAGTACACCCTTGAGCTTCTTCAACGCGCTGGCCTTTCTCAGTCTAAACCGGTTCCTTCTCCCATGACTACAGCTGCTAATCTTGCTCTTGGTGATAGCTACTTTTTCCGACCCAGTCAAGTATCGTCAAATTGTGGGTGTCCTACAGTATGTCAACTTGACTCGTCCGGACATTACCTTTGCCGTTAACAAAGTCGCTCAATTTATGCATTGCCCTACTGAAAATCATTGGTCGGCTGTTAAACGAATTCTTCATTATCTGCAAGGAACCTCTACTTATGGATTGCGGCTTCGGCGTGACTCTAGCACACTCCTTTATGCCTACATTGATTCTGCCTATAACTCTATTACAGGGTTCTCAGATGTTGATTGGGCTGGTTGCCCAGATGACCGTCGATCCACTGGGGGATATGCTATCTATCTAGGTTTAAACCTAGTATCCTGGTCTGCACAGAAACAGAAGACTGTCTCTCGGTCATCAACGGAATCAGAATACAAGGCCCTAGCTAATACAGTTGCTGAGCTAACTTGGCTTGAAACACTGTTGCGCGAACTTCAAGTCCCTCTTAAGAAGATCCCTACGCTATGGTGTGATAATATTGGCGCTACCTATCTTTCTGCCAACCCTGTGTTTCATGCCCGAACTAAGCACGTTGAGGTCGACTTTCACTTTGTTCGAGAAAAGGTTGCAAATAGGAAACTCTCGGTCCAGTTCATAACCACCGATGATCAGATTGCAGATATATTCACCAAGCCACTTCTTTCGCAGCGTTTTATGTTCTTACGATCCAAGCTACAGGTCGTTCCCCGGCCTTAGCTTGTGGGAGAATATTAGAGTCTTATGTATTTCCTTATATTAGATGGTTTCCATATATTAGTATTTCCTTATATTAGAGGGTTTCCATATATTAGTATTTCCTTATATTAGAGGGTTTCCATATATTAGAGGGATTAGAGTGTAATTGTATCTCTTATATAAACCCTTGTAATCAGTATTTTATTTATCATAAATCACAACAACAATTACAAATTACTAAGTTTATCTACAGTTAATCTATTTGACTTTTCATATTTTGGAATCGATCAATAAAAACTTCATTTGTCATCACAGAAAGTATTTTATGTTCAACCGCACAAATAAGAACACCGTTCAAAAATTTACGCTCTCATTTTTGCTTCCGCTGCCTTTTTTTTTTTCAGAAGTGGGTTAAGGCTAAACGGGTTAAAGGATTGAGCTTAGAAATTATAATTATTATTGAGT
Organism: Centrapalus pauciflorus; assembly: GCA_020465985.1. Lineage (NCBI taxonomy): Eukaryota > Viridiplantae > Streptophyta > Magnoliopsida > Asterales > Asteraceae > Centrapalus > Centrapalus pauciflorus. The sequence continues at coordinate 107,955 of JAANYP010000459.1, read as the reverse complement.
TTGAAATTGAGTTAAATAATATTGGGTTTAAAACGGATATTGGGTTAATGGGTTTAGAATTTAGGATTGGGTTTATTGAGTTTTTTAATTTTTAGAAATATTATTGGATGTTGTTGATTTATTGAATTAATTACTTATTAGTTATTTAGGTATCAACTTATTTTTTGAGGTATCAATTTATTTTAAAGGGCAAATTACCAAGAAAGGTAACATAAATTACAAAAATTGACACTAAAGATAATGTGTAATTTTTTAGGCCAAGAAAGATACCATAAAATTTAAATTTTAACAAAAAATGGTATTGATGGCCAATTAAGAATGTAAAAATTTAATTTTATGTTTCTTTTTTTGGTAAAAGAATAAAAATTGATTATCCTTCTTGGCGTAAAATTTAAATATCATGTCCTTTTTCGACCAAAATAAAATTTTACATTACCTTTCTCGGCCAAAATTTTTTTACAATACCTTTATTGTCAAACTTTACATTTTTCTTGGTGATTTTCACTATTTTAAATAAAGTTGCACACATCATTTTTTCGATACTATAAGTTGCACACATAAAAATTCGTCGATTGCACATATAAAATTTTTTCACTACGAAACGAAGTTATTTGAGAGGGGACCCGTTGCATGGACTACCCTCCTTCCAATGTAAGTCCGCCCATGCACCAATGGCGACGATGACATGTTGTTGTGGTTGAGAGCTACGGGGGGTGATGAACTTGGGGTTGAAGGTACTAAGAGAGAAGCACGGACAGTAGCAGCGGAGGACGAATGTCGTGGTGAGAGGTAGCGGTGGTGGTGGCCGCGACTTGTTGCTGTTGAGTGAGAGCTTCTGGTGCATGTAGGTGGGATATATCTTATTGATAAGAGTTGCTTTAAAGTTCTTATTAAAAGTTCAATAAGAGTGCTTGATTTGTAATTTAATAAATGTCTAATTGAATAAATTATCAATTTTAATAATTAAAATATAAAATATAAAATTTAATCTATTTTTATCTTAAATATATACATATGTTAATTTGATTTATTTTTCATTTAAAAATAATCATATAATTTTTAAAAATAATCACCCTCGTGGGCTTCCACTTATATGATTGAAGACCACACCTAACCCTACTTGTAAGTTGTTTGTGTTCGTTCATTCTTTTCTTTTCCAGTCGTTTCCACTTTCCAGCCTCCATATCTTCTTCTCATCTCTTGCTTTGTTCAACGAAAAAGAAACGTGGGTTGTTGCTGAAAATCGAAGAAGAACATGAAGCTGATACGGGGGCGTCGTTCGGCGGCGAAGACATCGGAGGGAGATGGTCGTCGATGAAGCCATAGACGGGGGGAGATGGTCGTCGATGAACGGGGAGGGGGGAAGGTCATCTGCGTCACAGCGATGATAGGTAAGGGATCAGAGAGGTTTTTTTCTCAGGTTGAATAAGAGACGGTGAGAGGTTTTTTTCTCATTTACGCTTGTTGCTTTCAAACAATCTGATCGTCATTTTCCCTTACTGAATGGGAGAAATGAGCCCAATCAGAGCCCATTAAGTGGAATCAAACAAAGCCTAAGAGTCATTATCATAAAAACATATCAAACACATTTATCACCAAATACCCTTACCGAATAGGAGATTACAAGAATTATCAAACATGGCCTTAATTTTCAATGGAAAAAAAAAAAAAAACTTAACTTTAGGAATTTTTATATAAAAACCCTCAAACTTCCTTGTTTTTTTTCGAAAACAACCTTAACAATTTATCACTATCCACTCAATCCAAACAGTCAACCCATACACCTCCTTCCCCCAAAGAACTCTCTTTGAATGATCAGCTTTTTGGGCTGTCCAGCAAAGTGGGTTCTTTGGAATCCTCCATGACCTCCCTTCCATCCATTATTTCAGACTCTGTATCTGCTCAGCTTCAGGGGTTTCTTGATTCATTCAGGACTTCTTTTCCAATCCCTGCTCCTCAAACTGAACACTCCTCTCAGCTGCTTGCACTCACTGCACAGCTGCGACAACTCTCATCCTCCCTGTCCTCAATTCTTGCTCTTCAACAGGACTCTGTGTCCAACCTGGCAGCTGTTTCCCAGCAACTGTCAGGTCTTGCTGAGACCTACTCTACCACCTTACCCTCCACTCTGGCTTCTTTAAATACCTTAGTGGTATCTCTGTCCAATTCTGTGTCCTCAAACTTTGATGATATGCAAGATTCCCTTGAACTAACTCTTGCACATCTTCAAAGTTTGGTGTTCACAAAATCTGACAGGACTGCTATATCTCAGCTGTCATCCCTTGCAAACTCTCATTCCTCTTCTCTTCAAACCTGTGTTACCCAGCTAGCAGAGGTCAAGGACAATCTGGCTTTCTTAGTGCATAGCCTGGTTGGTTCAAGGCCTGCTGCCAAAACTGTTGCTACCCAGCCTGGTGGATCCGTTCCTTCAGGCAGAACTGATGTTGAAGGCTCTGTGCCATCTCCTTCAAAGGGGGAGAAGAAATCTGCCTTAAAGACAAAGTCTAAGGGGGAGAAATCTTCATCTCCATCTAAGGAGAAATCAGCCTCAGTGGGGCAAGCAGCAGGTCTTTCACAAACTGGCACTGTTGCAGGTTCTTCCAAAGTCTCTGAAACTGCTCAGCATACTCAGGTTAGATCTCCAAACCCTGCATCATCTAAGGGGGAGGAATTCATTCCTGAGGACAGGCCAAGCAGGAGGAGACATTTAATTTTGGAACAAACTGAGGAAGAAGAAGAGAAGGAAATGGAAGTTATTCACTCTAGAGCAGCAAAGGGGAAAGGGAAAGCCTATGTGGACACTGACTATCTCAAAGCTGCTCAGCTCAAGTTTGATAAATCCCAGGCCAAAGATATGGGCGTTTCTCTAGAGACTTATTATATGTTCAAACAAGAGCAGCTTGAGATTCTTAAGAGACAGAAGAAGGAAGCAACCTCTGCCAAAGCTGCCAAAGCCTTTGCAGACAAGGAGGCTAAAAAGATAAAAATGTCTTCCTTGGATGTACAAAGGAAACTAATGGAGGCTGCAATTGAGCCAGTGGTTGGTAAAGAGGGAGAGAAGGAACATAGTACACAGGTCTTAGTGACCAAGTCAAAGCCTGTATCCTCATCAGATAAAGCCCAATTCCACTTTGATTGGCAAGGAAGAAGTTCGTCGATGTTACCAATAGAAGACTTGCCAAGGAGACTATTATCTAGGTGCTGAGGGTCCTGAATGGGAAGCTTATGAGTCTGCTGATGTTGCCTGCATGGGGTATAGGGAATGGGTTGAATTGGCTGTTGCCTTGAGCATATCAAAATCTGATACTGCTAATACTGTCAGGGCATATGTCAAGACACTGATGGAAAAGGTGAAATACCTGGGCTTGATCCCTGAAGAACAAATCAAGGGTACCTCACTGGTGGAACCCAAGATTAAGCCCAGGATGAAGAGAAAGGATACAGAGCTTGAAGAGTTAAACATGATGATTGAACAGAGGATGCACGCTATTGAAATCAAAGGGGTAGATCACAGTCTGCCAATAGGAGTTGAGACTGAGGAAGACAAATTCATAGAAGAGCCTGAGTTAGGGGTGTTCTTTGTGAACCCCTTATCAAAGAAAATGTGTTTCCAAAGGGATTCTGATCTTCATAAGGCTGGTCTAAAGCAGGTCATAGCCTTCAGACTCTCCAATACTTTTGGACAACACTCAAGATGAAGAGTAGTAATCTGGGAACAGCTCAAAGGCTTCTATGGAAGAGGAGAACTTCAACATCCTGACTTCATGTTCCTTAGGCACGAAGTCAAAGAAATTGAAGAAACTATGGAACATTTCGAACACTTGTTTGAAGATAAACCACATCTTGAAGGTCCATCTACTATTGTAGATGAAGAATGGAAGTTGTCCATAAGTTGGACAGGCTTACCATTATTTGCTTCCAACATCAACAGTCCAAACTTGTTGAAACTTTTCATTGTACATATGTTGTAGTTTATTACATCAGTTGTAATCTATCTTATTACATTAGTTGTAATTTACCTTAGTACATCAGTAGTACTTCTGTAAAAACATGTGTTGTTTACATCAATGTCAGTATATATAAACTGATCTTTTACTTTACTTCAATGTTGTACTGTTACTTCAGCAAATGTAATGTAAAAATATATAGTGATAGTTGATAGTATCAGCTTAGGCTGATTATTGCAAATAGGAAGAGATTGTTAGGCACAAAAAGGCCTCAATCAAACTTGTTCTATATCATAGGGGGAAATTATTAATCAAACCCCATTGATACATTTAAAGGTATAATTTAAGGCCTCTTAATGCCTTATTGAAACCTGAAAAGTGATTTGCAATATAAGTCCAAAGTTGCTTACCCTGTTGCATTAGTTGTAACTAAGACAGATTGTCCAAGCTGTCCTAATCTGTTGGACAGGCTGGACAAATACTGTCTACGCTGCTCATGTCTGTTGAGCATCTTGGACCAAATTTAAGTGTTCTGTTCTTTGTGAACAGGTTATATACTTTATGGAATATGTGTCCATTTCATCATGTAATGTCTTGGATAGAAGATCAGTTTACAAGTCGAAGACAAAGTGGAAAAACAGAAGCTGCTTACACTGCCCAAACTGTTATGTTTCATGAAGACAAAGTGGATATTTGAAATGTGTGACAGACCATTTCTTATATCAAAATGGCTATACAAGAAGAGGAAAGGATTAAAGTTGACATTCATCTTTAAGGTAAAGCATTCTGCAACAGAGACAAAAAGGAACAGACAAAGATTCTGCAATATAGGGACAAATGTTGTTTTGTCAGAATGTGCAGAAAAGTAGTTTTGTCTTTTTGGAAAGACTCCACTATCTCTGCATCCAATGAGGAAGGTTCACCAGTATTCTCAGAGAGAGTATAAAAAGAAGCTTCTAAAGAATGTGAGACAACTAAAAGTGAGATATTCAGAACGTGCAAAGAAGTGTGTTTTCATGCATGCACAGTCTGCTTAGAATAAAACAATTAAGTGTGTCCAAGCTGTTCTTGTTCAAGTTGTCTGTCTGTCTTGTAAAATTAGTGAGTACATCTTAGTGAGTGAATTCATTGTAACTGATCTGAGGGTGTCTTAGATTAGATGTTGTTCTGTCATCTCAGTTTGAACCATTCTGCTGTTCAAACTTGTTTGTAATTAACATTTGTTTATATATATATATACATACATACAAACATTGAGAAAACTGTGTTGAGTTTTTAAAAGACTGTATTCACCCCCCCCCCCCCCCCCTACAGTTTACAGCAACATACTAAAAAAACCTTTTGGACCTATAATAAAATTGGATATTAAATATTAATTTAGTTAGTTTGATACTTTAATTTATTAAACTTACTAATATAGACTTTGAATTAATTTAAGTAATTTCATCATGTAGAAATATAATAATAATGTTTATACCAATTAATTAGCATTCTCTAGTTCACATATAATTATAATAAGCATAACTATTAACAATGTCAACTAATTAGCATTTTAACATCATAAATATCAATTATGTATATACTTGAAAAATGTTTCTTGTAATATAGGAGTAGGACATAACATTAAATATGAGAGAATATAAAAATAGCTCAATAGATATATAGAATATTTATAAAAATTAAATTAATTTAAAAAGCCGGTTCGGTTTGGTTTTCTCGGTTTGGTTTTGAGAGGGAATCCGAAACCAAACCATTTACTCCGGTTTTTTCGGTTTCAGTTTTTTGGGTTTTTCGATTTGGTTTTTTGGGTTTCCGGTTCGGTTTTTGCTCACCCATAGGATATGGCATTAGTTTGTTTTAACAACTTTATTGGTGGCGTGTGTGACCACAGACGGAACCCAAAAAAAATTTCAATCGCTTTGAGTTATAGTCTAAAACAAAATCCAATTTTAAACGGGTTTCACTTAAATTATCTGATACTACATTTGGCAAAAAAAAAATTATCCAAAAACTATTCATAAGTGGGTTTTGCTATATTAAACCACTCACATCAAAAATAAAAAAACTATTATTAAAGGCGGTTTGCTAATCTGTGTCAGAGATAACAATGCAAACAACATTTAAAAGTTTTTCAAAAACACTATTTATGATGCATTTTGCTAACATGTGCCATATTATTTTTACGAGTAAATTACAGAAATGGTCTCTGTGGTTTGTTCAAAATTATGGAAACGGTCCCTCAACTTTCAAACTTGCAGTGACGGTCCCTCAAACCACTTTTTACTTGCAGAATTGGTCCTCATGTTTCTAAATTTTTTAAAAATGACAATTTTGCCCTTCTTTTAATTACAAGTTTGGTAATTTCAATTTTGGTCCCTTTTCTTAATTTTTCATTTTTGGTTTTAAATTTGAAATAATAATTTAGTAATTTATGATTTTGATTCATTATTAATTATATTATTATTATTATTCTCATTATCATCATTATCATTATTATCATTATTATTATTGTTATTATTATTATTTATATCTATTTATTTTGTAAAATAAATCTATATTTCTTTAGTAAAAATTATTTTTATTTATATACTTAATTAGTCAAGTTATGCATCTTTTTATGTATTCAATTTATTTATTAAAGTTTTATTTATTTATCTTTTATTAGTTAAACTATTTGTATAATTTTATCATTTATACTTTTCCATCAAACTATTTCATTACGTTGATAAATTTTGATATGTAAATTTTGATTTAAATATAATAATTCATTACGCGATGATTTTAGTTTACAAATACTTTGTTACGCTAATATGTTTTTATTTAAATTTATGGAAAGTATAAATAATAAAATTATACAAATAGTTAAACGAATAAAATATAAATAAATAAAATTTTAATAAATAAATTGAATACATAAAAAGATGCATAACTTAACTAATTAAGTATATAAATAAAAATATTTTTTAGTAAAGAAATATAGATTTATTTTACAAAATAAATAGGTAAATATAATAATAATAATAATAATATAATTAATAATTAATCAAATCATAAGTTATTAAATTATTATTTCAAATTTAAAACCAAAAATGAAAAATTAAGAAAGGACCAAAATTGAAATTACCAAACTTGTAATTGAAATAAGGGTAAATCGTCATTTTTAAAAAATTTAGAAACAGAAGGACCAATTCTGCAAGTAAAAAGTGGTTTGAGGGACCGCCACTGCAACTTTGAAAGTTGAGGGACCGTTTCCATAATTTAGAACAAACCACAGGGACCATTTCTGTAATTTACTCTATTTTTATATTAGATTAATATGCAGTGTTTTGTTTATTGTGAGTTGTTTGGTTAGACAAATATAAAGAGAATAACAAATAAATATTCATAAAGAAATATCAAATAATTATAAGATTTGAATTAATAAACATAAATAATGATGAAATATTCACAGAAGCAATCTGTAATGCTGATTTTTAGAACCATCTCAAGTAATGGTTTGACGTAAAATTTTATCCAGTAAACGATTTTAAACAGACGTGAAAGTTTATAATTTTTAAAAATTAAATATAATTATTCGGTTTATTGCTTAATTTTAGTGTCTTGGTTTATTTTATTATTTACATCGAAAGATATCTTAAATCATAACTAAAATTAAAGAAACTATTAGTCATACTCAAAAATGTATTTAGTACTTCATTTATAATATTATTATTGATTTAAATGTCATAATCAAAGTTTAAATTTTAAAATCTCAACGTAACTTCAAATATAAAGTTCAAATTGTATGACCAAATTGAGTTATAGGTACCTAGAATTGACAATTAACACATTAGTTTTCAAAAAAGAGTTTCCTAAAGATAGATGATACTTTGTAGTTTATTTTTTTTAGTATAAATTATATTTGAATTGATAACCATAAAAAATTTTGTTGTTTAAAATTTTAAAAAAAATTATCGTAAGTTATGTTTGACATTCTTTCTTAATTATTTAATTAAAAAATATATAGTTTTATATTTGTTGCAACGCACAGCAATCACAATACTTGTTATTAACATTTCTAATATTAAATCAAAATTTTCAGTCTCAATATCAATATAATTTACAAACCTAACTTTGTAATCTCAATCAAACCAACAATATGCAATTAATAAGTTAAGACTATAAATTGTCTTACAATATCTTCTTATTTCCTAATTAATTACATGGAAAAAATATTTAAAAATACTAGTATTTAATTCTGTTAGTTTAATTTTTAGAAATAAGAAGTTCTTAATTCAGTGATCACATGAATGGAACTAAATTCGTTCCGGAACGCGAAACGAAAACAGGATCGAGGATCGTTGATCTTTAGATTTCGGTACGAGGGGTAGTCTCCTCCGGAACACTATTTCGGTACGTGGAACGTTGTACCATGTAATGTGGTACGATGACCATATATTACTAAAATATATAATCTTATAATTTATATAAGTAAATACTAAGGAGCAGAATCGCAGATGGAAGAATTCGCGCCAATTGAGAATTGGTGGCAATTGATGATATGGAACTGTCAATATGGAATTCTGGATTCTAGAAAGACGTTTTCATTGCAACTGATTTCGTTCAAATTGAACGCTGAAAACAAGAAAACCCTTCGATTTATGTGTTCCTGATTTCAATTGATAGCGTCTCTTCCATATCTGATCCAAGTCAAGAAATCGTGTTCCAAAAATTAATGGAACGTACCACTACATCAATCGAAATCGCTCAAATTACAGTGCGGGAACGTGAACCATAGAGCAATTAGAACGCGATTGTACCGCGTTTGGGAACGCGCGATCTGGGATGAGGATCGTGGCATACCTAGCGATCCTAGTAACTATGGTCTTCACTCTTTACTTTCAATCCGATTTTGATCCGAAATCAATTTCCATCCGAATATCCAATTTAATCTTCGGTAAAATAATAACATTCTGACTTAAAAAGAAACAACCCATTTAGTTTATTGAAATTTGGTGTAATTAAAAAGGAAAGGAAAATGATTGCGAAATCTAATTCCTTCGTAGACATTTTAACAAACCAAACGCTATTTTGTTACAGATAAAAATAGGTCGCCAACGATGAAAATCCCAAAAAACATCATGACTCTAACATAGTCGCTCATCCAGACAGTAACAACAAACCAAGAACTTCCTAACACATTACGTATGGTCCGGAAAAACGAGTTGTAAGATTGATCGTAAAACGTCACAACGAGACGTGTTTCATTTAAATTCCAATTCCCAAAAACTCAAATTTAATCTCCCTACATAATTCATAAGCAACTAGTACAAGATTCAATATGTTCTTATAAAAGGCTACCTAAGTGCCACACAACTGCCATCTATATCTCAAGTAAGACTCAACCAACAACCACCGACACTTTGATACTAAAGTACCATTTGATGGTATGTTTCTTATGCAAATCACTCCCTTTAACCCTTTATTAACGCCTTCGTGCTAGAGCATACAAAACCCTAAGCCGTATGAAGGGTAAGATCAACTATCCAAAGTCTTTTTCTTTTTGAAAATGGCAACCAACGCTACGCTACACCTACTTATCCTACACCATCACATTGTCTTCGAACCCATAACCACTTGGTTCCTAGTCTGTTCGAAGTGACTTACAGTCGAGATAGCCTAAAGACAAACAGATGATATCTACGGTCCGAGGCATAAATTAAGCAAGAAGTAATCAATTCTATATGCATGCTGAAGTAAGAAGATTAGTTGCGGAATTAAGGCTTTGTATGTATGTATGTATGTATGTCTTTCAACACAATAACGTTATTTTATATCTCCACGGGCAAAGAAGCCAAAAGTCCATCACACAACCCAATCAACAATGCAGCAACACATGCTGCGAAACGGACTCGTTTCAAGGCCATTCAACAGCAACAAGCACAAGCCTTTGCAACCGGAGAGCAAAGCCTCGAGCTGTTGACATTAAACATGTAATCGTTTTTTTCTTAAAGACTTCACCAATAAGTTTTTCTCTCATCATAATTCGTTTTCATGAAAAGCCGAATAAACAACTTCCTCTTAGGATCGATAATGACCTTGAGATGGACTTCTCTCTGAACCATGTCTCTGCCGGAAGATGCCACCAGAGCCACCCCCAGCCTGATGGATACCCCACCCTGGGTGTGGTGGATCCCTTTCCCATGCATTGTGGAATGGGTTCGGCATCGAGCTTTCTGCTTCCTGAAAGTTTCTACCAGTTGATGAACCTGAGGTTGGAAGGAAATAGATGCCGCCACGAAGCTGGTCTGAAGATGACCCTACCTGACCGATTTGGGCGTGACTGTTGGATCTCCGTGATCCAGATACAATAGGTGTGCGCAGGCCAGGTAAATTGCTGGGTTGCTGAAAATAGGCCTGAAGGGCCTGGGACCTCTCACGAGCCCGTGCAGCACTCCCAGGATAAGGATGAATCATCGAAGAGCCAACCGAGCTGGGAGGAGCTCTAGCACCAGAACTGCTCAAAGTACAACAGACATCACTCAACATCACATCAAAGTTTTATCGTCATCACAAAACATATTGATGATAAAATAAAAACACAAATTAAAAGAAGACTACTTAAGTGCTTTACCTTTGGCCCACAAGGAATGGATGCACGTAAGACCCTGATCTTGGCATATCAGCATTAGTCCTTACTGGCCTTCGGGGCATCACAGACGGCATGGAGGGTTGGTCAGTAGCACCGACACGATTGCTTGAGGTTGGAAAGAGAGAGTGATAACGGACATCCATGGTGGGCAAAGCATAAGAATTCGGTATTTCACTCGATGCTGATTGGCTGTTCCATTGATTATTATAGCTAGGACCATCAGCAACACTCGCACTGGAAGTCGAGGATGAAGATGAGGGATGAACTGGTTGAACATAGGCAATATATGGACACAGATGAGTAGCAGATGATACAGCTGCATGTTCAGTAAAGATGGCATGTTGTCCAAGAAGATCATGGTCTGCAAAAGATGTAGAGAGAGAGAACAAGAATGAAAGTATTCCCGTTAATAATGAAGTTCAGGTGAAGTTGAGGTTAAATCATATAAAAACTAAAAAGGAATAGGACATTACATGCAGTTGTTGGAAATTCCCCATCACTGCAAAAAAAAAAAAAAAAAAAAAAAGTTATTAATCAATCAGTTCATAGTGGAAGTTGCTTGCATAAACTTGCAGACCATCATCCTGATCATGTGCATACAGACAAACACATGTGGGGACACTACACATCTAAAACAATTAGCTTCCAATCCAAAGATTCATGGACCAGATGGGGGTGATGGGGGTGCTATAAGTAAAACGTGTTCTGCCTAGAATAAGTAAAATGAGCATTTTCCAAAATTATTATGAGATATGGGGTAAAAAAATCATCAGATGATATGCTCTAATTAAACTGTTATGCCTAAAATGGCCACTCGGGTCTAGAATCATTCCTGCATCTTCTAAAAAGGTTGTTCAAATCTCTTATCCAATCTTATACTTCATTGTAACGGTGGTTGTTACTTCAGTATCTTTCTAGCAATTACTCAACAATAATAATAAAATATTGTTTTTTCCATCTTTTCATGTTGCTGATATCTAATTTCAAATTGTTTCATATCTATATGCAATTCAGCATCATGCCCAACTTCCAATGTCATGCAAAGCATTTGAAACACACTGAACTGAATTTGATTAGCGAACGGTTTGACATGGATCAATAGATTGCCGTTCACAAAAAAGGATGTTGAGACTACAATTTTGTGGATGATGCGTCTTGAATGGATTCAAACTCCATTGTGACATTGAACAAAACATTAAGTTTGAAAGGTATGTAGAATCCAAAGGTTTTGTCGAAAGGAGAAAGAAATTTATTCAAGAAATTATCAGAAACAAAATGGAATAGGCTATCTAATCACACACAGGCTCACAGGGTTCTTGTTCATTTAAAGTTCATAAAACAAAATTGCAAATTTCATTTGATGTTTACAAAACCACAATAACATACATGCATTCGTTATTTGACTTTATTGAGGTTGAACTTTCATACATTATAAAACACAATTGCTAATTTTTATTTTATATTTTCAACCCTTTTTTTACGAAAGGGAAACAGTTTTGTCAACAAGTGCTATATTTTTTTGTCAAACAAAAACCACAATTCTAATTACATTACAAAAACCATGACTGAAAACAGAAAACGTAGGTGGTACCAAACAAAAGTGGGATCATCAACGTCTGGGATGAAACTCAAGGTAGTCGTTACATTATTTCATTGCTAAAATGGTTAAAATAATAACCTCAACTAATCCACAGAAGTTCACATAATTCAATATGTTCGCAAAAAAACACTGAACCAAACTCGGATAGATAACAGGTTCAATTTGGTTAGCTAAACATGCATTTTGTGTTCTAAATTTCAATTTTACTTGAGATCAAGGAATTTAGTTGAGGTCTGGTAACTTGCAAGTCTAGTTTCAAGAATAACACATAATTATTAACATAAAAGAGGAGTGAACAGTATTAGAAAATGTCAAATGAGATAGCTCTACAAATTGATGACTCCAACTAGTATAAAGGCAACAAAAACTAAAGCAACTACTGATTTGATGCATAATGGCCGAAACACAGGACTATTAGATTGCAGTTGAACCTGAAGTAATACAAGGCAGATAGAGTTGAAAAGTCCCAGAAAAATAAAAACAGAGACGATAAAACAAGTGGGTATATGTGCTTACTCAAAAGAAGCAGCAAGTCGAGTAAATCCACCAAAGGGGCACCACATCGACTGCAACAAGAAAAAGAAAAAGCACCAGTGAAGATTGCAACATATGTGAGAGCGTACAGTAGGCATCAAGAGTAATTTGCATGGAGGTAGGGGATAATAAGAGATTATAAAGCAGTATTCAACCACACATCTTAGTAATCCTAATAATGGGGATTGGGGAGAGCATAAAGGTACATCTTTCGGATATGATAGATTCATAATAACAATTAATACTCGCAACACCTAAATGCATTTATTAGGTTTGATAAAAAAATATCAACAGCTTCCCTTGCATCATTTAAATAAATAAAAAAAAGGTTACCTTGAAATGCAAAAGGTTATCTACGGCACTGCATGAATGTATGTGACAGACTGACAGCACATTGACTAATGTTACCGCAAACCTAAAAACCTTATAGGTCGCAAATTGTTCACCCAAGGTTCTAGATTTGTGTAAAGGGAGCATTAAATGGAGCTCCAAACCTCACACTACCTTTAAGGGAGAAGACCAAACATGATGCACATAACAAATTTCAAAGAGAAATAAATATGGATCAACCTAAACATGTGAATATGTGATACAAACTGGACGAAATAAAGGGCAGGGGCTGCTACATTATCTATATTAGATATTTAATTATTGGTAAGTATCTAGTTTGCATATTTGAATGGTTTTCCTTAATTCTAGTGGTTAGGAGGCTTATAACTTTATTTAAGGGGATAGGGTTAGGTCGATGAGGGAGAGGAGAATTTGGTTTTCCTTTTGCATTTTCTTTGTTTAGGAGATTACTGGGTCTGAATTCCAGGAGCTTGTTCTTCAACCATTCGATTTCGGGTGTGGTTTATCAATAATATTAGTCTATTAGTTTGATCCATATCAAATTGGTATCAGAGCCGTCATCTTGCAACCTGAGACTTTTTCTGGGCTACCATGCCGAAAATCGCTGATGCAGAGCACGATTTGGTTCAATACAAAGCCGAGGCGGGGAACAATTCGAAAAGCTGGAGAATGCGATTGACTCACTGAGGACTGAGTCAGAAAAACGACATTCAGAGATGATGAAGCTGCTGCTGCAGCAAGCGCAGGACCGCAAGGGGCAACTGGCGGCGTCCAAGCCTCAGCCAGCTTCTCGTCGCTAATTTTGAGGAGCAAGGGTTTCCCAGTCCACCATTCCAAGAGGTAAACAATTCTTATTCGGGTCACATTCCGATCATTACTAGTCAGGGTGTAACTCATTCGGATCCGAGTTTTTCTTTAAGGGGACGAAATCTTTTCAAAGGGACTGGAAACTTTCTCAAAAAGACCGGAGAAGTTTCACGTGGCCCGAAATATTCCTATATGGAACCATCAGGGCAGCCACTAGGAGGCAGCAGACCAAGCTAGGGGGGCCATCAAGTGAACGGGTCTGGGTACCGGGGACGGAATATCTTTTATGTAAACTGAAAATGCCTTTGTTTGCCGGTGAAGACGCATACAGGTGGGCTCGTATTGAACGTTTTTTTTATATTCAGAGGTTTGTAACTACTGGGAAAAAGTTATGGGCGGCTGTACTGTGTATGGAGGGGCAGGCTTTCGTTCCGTCAATGGGAAAGGTTGAAAAGTCGTCTTTTAGACCGGTCTCAACCGTCCCACGAAGGCGATTTGTATAAACAATTTCTGGCAGTCAAGCACGAGGATACGGCACAAGAGTATGTGGGTCAATTTGAAACTTTAGCGGCTCAGTTGGCGAGGATTCCTAAACGGATTATGGAGGGAACATTTTTATTAACGGGTTAAAACCAGAGTTATGGACCTCAGTACGATTGTTACACTCAAGCCATTAAATTGGCTATTACGATAGATGAGATCCGCTTAGGCAGTGTGACGGAGAAAGGAAAAAACTGTCGTTAAAGAGACGGTTTTTAATATTGTATTTAATGCAATCAACATCAAACACCCTAACTAAGAATCAGTTTCCTAAGCATCAAGGTAAGGATTCTAGAAAATGAAGATAGTAATTTATGCAAACAAACGAAGCATCTGATGCGAGGATTGCAGCCGTATGAAGAATGCTAGAACAGCGAAAATGAAGAATTTGTAACGAAGATGATGAAATTGTTTAATTATTTTTCAATTTTCTACCATGGCAGAGTCGATGTTTGCCTGTTTCTATCTTGATAAACCAAAATGGTGATACATGATAGTGTGTCCAACTTTAGTAGTTTAGTACCTTTTTTTTTCTTGAAATATTGATGAGGTCACAACAATTACCCACGTTAAACTTATGATAAAATGACTCATGACTCGACTCGTAAAGAGTCAATAAATGACTCGTGAGTTATGATCCGAGTCACAAGCAATTCCAAGTCATAGTAGCAAGTCAGATCATTTTGGGTATCATGTGACTCGACTCGCACGAGTCGACTCGTGATTCGTACGAGTTTAAAAACTATGGTCTAAACTCTCAGGTAACACTACATTCAGAGTTATACACTAATGACTGAACATGACAGACAATTGTCGGAGGCTTTTTCCCTCGATCTCTTGTGGTAACAATGACAATGCCTTCAATGAACACTATAAGAATTTATAGACATTAGAGAATAGTTAAGATGAGCATTAAATGGGCAGTATATACAAACATTATTCAGGCGAAGCTTTGAAATTTTACTAATATCCTCCATGATGATATTGACATAAAATCTATATATCTATATCTATCTATACTATTAAAAGAGTAACTATACTCATTTCTGGTGAAGCCACGTGTCGTCACCATGGATCGACACGTGACATTTATAGATTTTAAAAATGATAAAGAAATTTAAATCAAATCTATTTAAATCTAATATAATCCACTTTTAAATTCAAATCAAATCAAATCAAACAAAATCTAATACTCTACTAACATATTACTTAAATCTATCCAAATCTAATATAATCCACTTTTAAATTCAAATCAAATCAAATCAAACAAAATCTAATAATCTACTAACTTATTATAAGATAATATAATAAAAGTTTGAAAAAATATATAAGAAAATAATTACTGTTCATATATATTTAGAAATATACAAAATTAATAGGTCATAATAAATAATAATATTTTCTTATATACTTTTGTTTAAAAAATAATATTTATATCTTTATCTTTTTATTTATTATATTTATATTAATTAAAATTATCCGCGTAATACGCGGGTAATAAACTAGTATACTAATAAAGGAAAACAATTTGTGCCACATGGCACTCTCTCCTTACACCAAAACAATATTTTCCCTCCTTTTTTTCCTTAATTAACTCTACTACTTATAAAATTTAATTAATGTTTTAAATACATCTTAGAATACGATTAAATACGGAATTAATTTATTTAACTTCTATAACTATGCTTAAAAAAAGAAAAATATTAGTAACTTAGATGTTTTTCTAGAAATATATTGAAATAATTTTTTTTAAATCTTAGTTAAATCTATTTATTATAATAATAGAGTATTAATAAATCATATTTCAAAACTTTTTATTTATTATAAAATATATATAAATATTATGTTTTATGTAAAATTAAAATTTCAAATTATATCGATTAAATATATATAAATTCAGGCATAATCTTTTTTTTAAAAATGTTTAAAAAATAACCATTGTTCATGAATATTTAAAAAAATGGATAAATAATATATATGACAAATAATTATACATTCATTTTTATTTTTTATAAGAATTAACATTATATGTTTTAGTTTTAAGTTTACATACGTTTTATCTAACCAATTGTTTATTAAAAATTATTCACATAACACGTGAGTTCTTAGACAAGTAAAATATGTATGGGTTCGATAAAAAAACCCAAATATCAAGTTCGTTTTATTACTTTTTTTGAAAACTAAAGGTTGGTTCTGTATATAAAACCCGAGATCAAAATGTTTTTGACGATATATATAATGCAGTAAAAAGATTTTATTGGATCGCTTGATCTCAATAATTCTACATAAATATGTCTTTCCGGATCCACCCAGTCGTTACCTTTCTATAGGTCTATATTTCATCATCCATCATTGTGGCATGAGAGGTAAACCATGATATATTTGTATATATTTTTTCAGTGGGTATAATCGCATATACTTAGAAACTACACTATATTCAAAGTATTTGGTGTTGAGTTTGTGGAGCCTGATTTGCCCTTAGACCTCACTACCGCTAAGGATACGTAGCAATGGGATCAATACGTTTCTTTCATCGGTCCAAGTTTTCTCTATATATATTGAGCCTATGTAATTTTAACCCTACTCCAAAATCAATACAAGTGACTCACTAATGTGGCCATGGACGTAGGTCATTACACCCTCCATCCAATTCAGGTGTTCCATTTCACTTGCAACATATATTAAGAAATGGAAAACAAAGTGCATCAACTTAAATCAATCCTAGTTTTGTAGCTTTAAGCCTCGTTGGCACAGAAGAGAAGAAACAGACTGAACCTGCTATTTTACCTGTTATTATTGTAAAAGAAAATAAGATGGATATGGATCAGTAACATATTAACACTATGTCCAGATCGAGTGATTCTAACACATTAACACTAAATAATTACACATGACGAATATGGATAAGTAACGCTTGATTGATGGAAGAAGTTGAAGAAGCAAAGGATAAGATGTTGAAAAAGCGACGCTAATTGCCCTAGAGAACGAGAATGAGGTTATATAATTTCACATCATTCAAGTCCTTGCCAAAAATAGTATGAAAGGGTAAAGGTTTGGTTCATCTTTTACTAAAGTTCTTGTCAAGAGAAATCCATAACCAGAAGAATATAAAAACATGACACCATTTTCAAATTGCACATACACGGGATCTGATGTACTAAAGCTGAATTGGGAATTCCAAATGGTAATTATGAATATATAAAGATTAAGGGAACATATATCAAACTAAAATTAAAAAAGAGGTGCGTCTTACTGATTCAGAATAGCTTAGATCATAAATATCTTCATCATGGGAGGTCCAGTCCTCCATGCTGAACTCGGGATACTGTCGGCAACCATTCGCATAAAGCCACTGACCTTTCTCAATTTTCCTGCAGTTGGGGCATTGCATCAATCCCTTGACATTAAATGCTGAACCAATGCAATCTGAAACAAACACAAAGTAAGAAACCATATATGAGTTCTCCACCCGCTTTTCCACCACAACTTTAGACATCAATGATAATAAGCTTGAACATTGAATCATATATATGATCCTCAAAACAGAATACAAAACCATGGCGCTTTTTCCTAAAGACAATTTCCTCATTTATTAATCATAACTAGAGATAGATCAACTGTTCTGAAGTTAGATTCTGCAACATGGACTTGCATAATTAGGAGTTGCCGTACAAATTTCTAGAATCATTAATCATATTGGATCTTAAATTCTCTTCAACTTATCCAAATGAACATAATATTTATATATGCAAGAAAAAGTAAGCATTCAAGTCACATAAAAACCAAAATATACTTGAATTAACCACAAAAATAGGTATTTTGTTCCATTAATTATTGTTATGACTCCATTAAATACCAACAAAGAAACATTTCTGTCAATGTGGCTACAGATAACCTTTCAGGTCAAGACCCTGCCCACAGATCCAGAGTAGAATTTCATCTGGCTAGAACGATTTTGCCAATATGATGACGAATGAGACAGCATACTAACAAAGACAGAAGATCAACTGGTAACGAAATATGTAAGTGATCATGAAAGATTCAGCAAGGATATCTGGATGCATGATGAGCTACACATAAAAATGACGTGGAAACTCTTCTTCATTATGACATTACTGAGACTGAAGGCCGTATTCAACATAGATGCAGATGAGATATTACTTAAGCGATGACAAATACAGGTTTCAAGTGTCACAATACTCAAATAGGTCCAATGCTGCAAAAATTCCGACAATGGGAGAACTGTCCTCAGTTGGACCAGGCAATTTTGTAGCACCTTCAGATATAGTTCTACGACTATGAGAGTGCATTAACCATCATATTGATTAAATCAGCTAAACATTGACAATCGATATAGATAATGTTAATAAAGAAGAGGAAGAAGCAATTGTCCAATGGCAAGAAGCAACCAATCACAAGGAACTCCTCACCACCAACCCTATGCAGCTCCTGCACCCAATAAGACCACTATCGAGCAAGCAAAAAACAGTACAACACTCGTTCCTCCTCAAGAAGAAATATTGAAGGATCTTAAAAGGCCTGTCAATGACATTCTACATTAAAGTAATGAACCAGCCAACAACGCATAAAAACAAGAACAAATGAAAGTTTTCCCATAAACCTATTAAACTTCCCCAAATCTTCAAACTATAAGCTACTTACAAGGAGACACCTCAATTTCAGCTAATAGGGAAAGTTACTTCAGCAGAATTGCATAAGTCCAGGACTGTTTCAATCATATAAAAGCTGTATCTCAGATATAGGGAACTATAGTAAGTTATATCCTGACTTTCTTAAATTGCCATAAGAGTCCTTGAACTTTGTACAAAATTGCAAATCACACCATAATGTATATAGTGCTCCTGATCTTTCTGAAATGGAATAGAAAACCTCTGACTTTCTACAACATCAAATTTGTGTTTCATTCTAGAGTTTCTCCAAATTTCCAAACATAAACAGATATCATCAAATCATCACAAGAAATTACGGTGTAAAGCCAAAAGTATCACAAGATGAACAAAATATTGTGATATGATCATCTAATAATAGCACTTGACGAAAAAATCTTAAAATTATATTATCCACAAAAATGAAAAACCTACCATTCAACTTAGATGAACCAGTGTTTAAAAATCCCTGTCCCCGAACAGGGCCACTTAAGCATATGCCTGAGCATTTAGGGGGTCCCACTGCTCCATTTGGCTAAGGCTGCTTTATTATATGCCCCTATTGCGACTATGCCGATCTTTATATGTTTTGGCCACGTGTGTTCCCGCTAAGAAGAAGGTTTGGATCTTTAAACCTTAAGATGATGCTACGTATGTGGATGTGACCTATGTTAGGTCCATAAGATAGCACAGCTTTTGGTGTTCTATGATTCACCTGCTAATAATAAACCTAGGAGTAAGCATCCTTAACCACTTCAGTTAGTATATAATTACTGAATTAAGCTAATAGGAGTGAAGGGTGTCTTTACAACCTTTTCTTGATTTATGACACAAAGAAACTAGAAATGAAAGCAATTGTACCAAAGCTTCAAAATTAGCATCAACCTTTAATTCTTGAATATTTACATCATCTGAAAGTAATTACAATTTATATACTAAATAAACCATTTACATTTTCACAAAATCATCAACTTAATTACCACTTAAGTGATTAAACCCTAGAAGGTCAATCAACCACCTAGCTTTGTTTGAGGGTCTTTAGAAACCATAATGAACATTAAGAAAGTAGAAAGGATCGAAGATCGTTGATCAATGATCATGTTTAAACCACTCAATTGTCAGAAAACACAGGAGACGGATCAACATCCAAGTTGGGCAAGAGACGATTTCATGCCATAATTGACTCAAAGATGAATGATGAATGAAATCAAGAACATATACAACAATGAGGAACAGGAAAGTATTTAAGCTCACAGAGCACAACCTACTATATTCATCCTAATGGGAAATTGAGGATAAAAACATCTGGAAACGTGCAGGGTCAAGGTGACAACAGCACACTAAGAAAGGTTGAATCAATCAAAACAATATTAGAAACTTTTCACAAATCTCTAACAACCTCAATTCTCGAGTGAAGCAAAAGAACACAAGCAAGCAAGTGATATGAAACTTAACTAAACATTATGTTTCGGTCAGTGGCTATGTTGGCTTTTGGTTAGCTGTGATACTATGTTAATATCTAGAGCGAAAAAGTATGTGCGATAAAAAGTCAAAAACCATGAATATATGAATGCAATGGATGCACAATGTGCCTAACAGATAAATGTGATAAAACCCTTACTCTAACCTATACTAAGTACTCATAACTCACAAGTCTATCTACTAACATAATTTGAAGTCTTTCATATACCACTTGCCAGCCTACACAAATCTTTATTAAGGGGAAACCAGATAATCAATTCCTAAAAGTAAAAGCATTATGTGCTGGTGACCTGTTGAACTCATTTGGCGATATTCTTAGTGTTTTCTTTATATAACACCTTCACCTGCCTATGACATATGTTAACTTTAACTTCTACTATTATCAATGTATCAAGTTGGTTTGACAAACTTCCTCCATAAGAAAATGAAAGCGGGCTAGTGATTGCTAGTTTTCTCATTAGAATATAACATTTGCTACCAGCCTACCACATTATCACATGCTTCATTGATTACCGCTACGTCCTGATTAGCTCCACGTGCATGACGTAATTTGTTAACTACACATTAATTTATATAGAAATATAGCATATCCCATTAAATGCACCCAATATCCACAAAATATAAATGTCAGAATCTCTAGTTTTAGACTCATATATTCCCATCAAAAAGCACCTTTCAGTCACTGGTTTTTCCTAAATCCCACCACATTTGTATTGAGAGTTATATGGTAAGCATCCATATATAGGCCTTTTGCAACAACAGGTATACCAAGGTTTTAATATTATACCCTGATATAAATAACCTACCAGACACATGAAAACTTAATAAAGTAGCAGTAACGTTATGTTGCTCAAAATGATGAAATCAGAAAGAAAAAAAAACATGTTTTCCTAGTTTTATTTCTTCAATATTCCGAAAAGAAAGTGAGAACCTGGGTGTATTTAGTTGATGGAAATTGAGTTTTTTCCTTTTAATTTTCACCACAAACACGTTAAATCGTTTGTTTCCGAAAATAGTTTTCAGACGACGAAAGTTCCATTTTCAATTTATACCTTTGAAATGGAAAACATCAAATTGATTTTTCCACTTCAGTTGTCCATCCCTTCATGACCCCGACCAGACCTCCAACAACCTAGACCTCAGACTGCCAACCATTGCAACCACCACCACTCGGCACCACTATCCATCGGAGACCTGTTTTCTCACTCTTTCTCTCTTTTTCTCTCTCCCCTTTGCTCAACACCACTATTGTTCTCACTGCCCTTCGCTCGGTGTCACCACCATTATTCTCTCTCTCTCCCCCTCCTTCACTCAGCACCACCACCAGGCCAAGATTTGAGCCCTAATTGATTGCTTTCAGCCTATTACCTCTCTCTCACTCGTAGACATCTTCACCGATCCATCTTCACTGCTGGCTCCCAAGTTCTGTCTACTTCTCAGCCTCAAATTCCCCCTCTCACGCTCTCAGCCTGGTTCCTGACAATTTCTCCACTCATCAAAAAAAAGATTATCTGCCTTAATCTGTCGATTTCTCACCAATTTCTGCCCTAATATTTTTGTTTCACAATTTAGAAAGCTAATTGCATTCAAACAGGCTCTCTAAATTAAAAGTGGCTTCCTACGGATATTAAATGGTTTTCATTTTGTAGAGAATCAGAGATAGAAAAATAGGGAAAATTTTCATTTGCTAAAAAGCGATTCACTTTCAAGTTTCAACTCTGACCATTAAGCATTTATTGTAGTAACCACAGAAACACTGTGACCTCACTGGTTCAAAGAACAACCTACAGCGACTTGTCAGCAGAGCAAAACCTTAAAAAAAATGATACATATGCGGATCACGTGACTCACCCCAGGTTACTGTATACGTTAACTATAATCCACCAAAAGATGCAAAGGTTCATATATTCAGACTCTTCACCCATGCACATAACATCCCAAAATCAACAAGCACAGGGTTTAGTGAAGAAAGTAAACGCAATCTCTGATTACAGAATAGCATTCATGTTGATTACTTAACATAAAAACATAAATCTTTCACTAAAATTACTTCTAGATCACCAGATGGTCAAGTATTTCGTAACGTAACTTCAAAATAACTCCCCAAAACACCATCAACTGATCAAGTACAAATTGAGCATCCTTGTTACACATATCATCAAACAATCCCTACCCACGAGCAATCAATAACAAAAATGCCCCAATTCTCTATATCGTATTACAACTAAAAACTTTTTAGATAAGAAGCTAATTCCCAATTTCCAAGGTTCACATCCAACAAAAAATACCAAATCAAGTTAAATTTGCAAACAATTCCCAATCAATTCAAATTAATTAACTAATTGATCAAAAAAAACCAAAAGAAGTTACTGACCTAGATGGAATTGATGTCCGCATTGGAGCTTTGCCCAAGCACGATCCCCGTTATCGGTGACAACCTCGAGGCAAATCGAGCACGAAACCGACACAGCAGCTTTTCCCCCTCCGGCAGCATCTCCATCATCTACAAGATCTGCATCCTCCAACCCCATATATCCTCAACCACACGAAATCCCTAACCCCCTATTCTATGCGATGATTATAATTATAACTTGTACCACCAAAAAAAAATTGAAAAATCTCCTTAAATTCCTTACTTGCCCAACAAAACACCTTCTGAAAATCAAAGAATCCCCTTTTCTGTTCTTTATATCTTAAATTAATCAATCAAAATCCAAAATCGGAACCGATTTGAGCTCTCAAATCTTAGGGTTTCAGAGCTGAAGCTGATAATTTAACAATCGCAAGTGCCGACGAGAGAGAGAGAGAGAGAGAGAGAGAAAGAAATGAGAAAACGAGGACATCATTTCACGATTGTATGAAACGAAACTGAAAACCTTAGCGCATTTTCTCTTTCCTCGTCGCTTGTTTTACGGCCGTTGGATTTGGTCCGTACCAGATCATTTTACCGCTGTTTGTTGTAATAATTTTATACGGACGGTCAGGATCTTGCCGATGTATGACGTAACTTAGATTTAGATGAGATGACACAACACGTTAGTACACCCTCCCGGATCCTCCGTTTACCTTTTTATGAATGTTGTAATAAGACCCTTCAAGAATGTTATTTGTTTCCGATCGGTCCTTCCGTTTGTTTCTTTTCTCTGTATTAGACGGTTTTCGAGTTGCTCGTGTCCGACTTGTTAAAAGCTTGATTTAACTATATCGTGTTTGAGATTATAAAATCATTCATGAGTCAAGCTTGATTTATTCAAAAAACTTGAAACGAGTCTAACTCGAGCTTGATATTTTCAAATGATTCGAACTCAAGGCCTCGTTTGTTTTTCATTAAGACCCTCTTAAAAACCTTTGAAGTCTAAAGTTCAGATCTATAATAAATTAAGTTTGTTTGGGTTCAGACTTAAGAAGTTGAAATCTCTGAATTTTAAGAGGATTAGAGTTGTCTTGATTAAAGAGGCTCTTAATTTCAGATGTTAAGGCCTCCTATTAATTTCAAACGTGGTTTTCAGACTTCAGACATTTAACCTCTTAAAAAACAAATAACACATTAACGTACTTGAGCTTGGCTCGACTCATTTATATATGGCTTATAGAAATCCTAGAATATTGTTTTTTAGGACCTTCAACTTCTCGGCTCATTTACATATGACCAACCAATTATCATATTTGTTTAATGGGATTTTTACGTAAAAAAAACATTAGTTTGATCATTTTTGTGATTAAAACCCTCAGTTATCTTTGTTGTCATAAAAAATCCTCATCCAACTAAAACTTATCAAAATAATGATTTTTCTAAAAAATGTGACTTGCAAACTGGTTACATTTTGCTCCGGACACCATTTTACCTATGACTCTCTTAAGAACAACTGATTTCAGATGAAAATTAAAAACAAATAAACAATCTAATTGAAAACCCAAATTAATAATCTGAGAATGAAGAAATTGGTCTTCAAGTGCTTTAAAGGTCGACTGAAGCTTTATCGGAGGTGGAGATATCATTGTCAGAGGTTTAAGTGCATCTAACCTTAAAGGAGAAACCAAATCAGTCATTGGAGGACTCGTAGGAAGCTTCAACGGTCGCTAGAGGACTCGTCGGAGATGAAGGTAATTGGTTTGGAATGAGTAACATACCGGTTTCATGATATTTAGTTAATTGGGGATTTTTGTAGCAACACAAATGATTGTGAGTTTTAATTGCAGAATATCCAACTTATGAGATTTTTGCATAAAACCCCCTTGTTTTATTTAGCGATTAAACTATTTTTTATTTACATTTAATCATTAAACTTTAGTTGATTGATATATTTTCAGAAACGTTTAATATCTAATAGTGTACAAATATAACAAATGTAATTTTAGTGACTAAATGGTAAGAACCAAAGTTTAATGACTAAATATGTATAAAAAATAATTTAGTGGTTAAATGTGTACAAATCTTATAAGGGGGCGTTTGGTTCGCGGATTTTTTTACCTGGGATTTGCATTTTGTCAAAGGATTTCAAAGGATTTGCATTATCCAGCATTTGCATTTGTCAGGATTTTGTCAAAGAATTTGCATTATCTTATAGAAAAAATTTGTTAATCTGAAAAATGCAATGTAACTGGGATTTAAAATCCTAGGGGGGAGGCTGGGATTTTAAATAACAAAGAATGGAGGGATTTAAGAAATCCTGGGATTTTAAATCCTTACTGAAATCTGCGAACCAAACGCAGGATTTTAAATGCAAATCCCAGGAAATCCCAGGAAATCCGCGAACCAAACGCCCCCTAAGTGGTTGGTTAAATATATACTTGACCCTTTATTACAAGTCTCTACGGGAACTCGTTTAGGAGGCGTTTGACACCAGTGAAAGAAATTAAATGAATCATGTGAGATTCATAAATTTTTTATTATGTGACTAAAGCAGATTCTCATTAAAAAGTAGTAAAGATATGAGTATAGTGTAATTTCATTTCTTTTCCTTCTTTATTAACATGTAAAAATTAAAACATAAAACATAAAAAAAAAAATTAATAGGTTTTCATCATTTTCTATGTCAGTCTTTATTATTTTATTAATACTATCTAATATATTATTTATTCGTTTAATTAATTTTGCTCATTGGTGTGACGTTTCAGTGTTTATACATAACTATCATTCGTTAAAAGAGCTTATAAACGTAAAACTGTATCAAATGCCCTCATAAGTTGATTGCTAACAGAACAAATGAAACTACAATGAATATAACCTGAAGCCTTTGTTTATCGACTTTATATTCTTTTCGTATCAATACATTATACTTGCACGTTAAACATACATATGTAAAAGGGTTAATGACCACAAATAGTAACAAGTTTTGACATTTTTATCATTAATAATAACATTATTTATTTTTTATCATTTATAGTAACAACTTTTTATTTTTTTATCAATAATAGTAATGGGTGACCTGCAAACTTGTTTAGCAGGTCACCAACAACTTTTCAGTTATCAAAAATAGTAACAATTTTTCATATTTTTATCGATAACAGTAACATATCAAGTTAAACAAACTTTTTTTTATTTTTTTAAAGTTTTTCTAAGATTTCATAAATACCAAAATAAACTCAATTTATGTTTCAATTTATTTAATTACATTACTACTATCTTTAGTGACTATTTTTTAAATTTCATTAAATTTATTTATTTACAATTTTTATTTTTTCATAACCTTATAAATTTTTAATATATTCTGAATATTTATGTACGATTAGATAATATTTGATTATTTATTCACAATTATATATAATATGAACGAAAAATAATAATAATACGAATCATTTTAATTTCACTTTTTCCAAACGAAAAAAATACGAATCATTCTATTTTTAGTTTTTCCCAGCAAAATAATATGAACTATTTTGGCTTTTAGTTTTTTCGATCTAAATGAGTTGTAGTGTTTTTATATAAAAAACTAAAAATAAAAATTGGTTGCAATAAATAGTCTTCAAGCAGAAAAACTACAAACCACAATTATTCATAATTTTTTGTGTTGTTAAAAATTGTAACACCCCGTCTTGAAAAATATTACGTGGATTTAATTTATTGGTTGATTAAATTATTAATATTGTGTTGGGGCAATGGTATCGCGATTAGTGGAATAAACACGTGTTGGGGTCGAGTATACATGTCACCCGGTTATAATTCTAGCGGATTATTAATAATTATGAGACCACAAAATTAAATGGGAATATTGATATTAATTGTGAAATATTGATAACGGGGTCGGGTATCGATGTCGAACCCGCGTTATAAATAATATGTTTATATGTATAACACGTTTAACTCTTTGCTTCCTTTTCATTCATACCAAAAACAATTGAGAAATGTTGTGTGTGTTTGTAAGAGCAAACAGAAGGAAAAAAAAAAAAAAGCTTTAACGGATCGAATTGAGCTGTGGAATTCAACTTTATCTTGGCTTGTAGTGTTCTTTAACTTGGGAAAGTAAGAAACCTCTAATTTAAATGAGTTGATTGTGTTATAAGCTGCTAAATTATGGAAATTGGTTTAGCAAGTGTTTGCAAGTGGTTATGTATCGTTTTTATGGGTTGCAATAGTTTTTCATTCGACAAAACTATAAACTGGAATAATTCATAGTTTTTTTCGTGGTTAAAAACACAAAAGTAAATGAGTTGCAATTAATTTGTACGAAAAATCAAAATGATTTATAGTTTTTTGTAAAAAAAAATCTAAAACATGATTGGGTCGTAGTTTTTTATTCGGGAAATATAAAAGTTGAATGGTTTATAATAAATTTCGTTTGGAATTTACTAAAAAGCCGATCAATTTGTAATTTCTTTATTACAAATGAAAAGTTTTACGAACGAAAAAGTATTGCGACCATTCATATTTTAGTTTTTCAATGAATGAAAAAACCATGACTCCTTGTGTTTTATAGTTTTATAAATGAATAATATCGAGACTTATTTTGATTTTTTGTTTTTTAATAAAAAAAACTATGACTCATTTAGATTGGGAAAAACTAAAAAATGAAACGATTTGTATTATTTTATTTGAAAAAACTAAGAAAAGGATGGTTCATAGTTTTTTAGTTGGAAAAAGTGAAAATTGAAATGATTCATAGTTATTTTTCATTCATATTATATATAATTGTGAATAAATAATCGAATATTATCTATCCGTATATATCCAGAATAATAATTTGGTTTATTTTGTTGTTTATGAAATATTAAAAAACTTAGTAAAATAAAAAAATATGTTTTAATTTGATATGTTACTATTATTGATAAAAATCTGAAATGATGTTACTATTTTTGATAACTGAAAAGTTGGTGACCTGCTAAACAGGTTTGCAGGTCACCCATTACTATTATTGATAGAAAAATAAAAAGTTGTTACTATAAATGATAAAAATATAAATAATGTTACTATTAATGATAAAAATGTCAAAACTTGTTACCATTTGTGGTCATTTGCCCTTTTCAAGCATCATACAATTGCTATAAGTCTTTCTAATGACAAATCTGTTATACTTATTTTTTCCTCTTACGTTATACATTGTATCAAGCTTGATCTGAACCATCAATCATTTTATTAGTTAAATAATTCAGCTTTTGACAGATCGGATATATTTCGATATAGTTATTAAAAGGATGCTAACTTAATATTTATAAATTCATTTTCCTAATTTTATGATAAGTATAAGTAGTATTAAATTGATAATGGATACATAATTGTTTATTTCCAACTTAGAAATCTATTTGACTATTTTAAATGTTAATTTACCAACTTATAAAACCTATTTTAAATATTTTTTTTAAAGTTCTATTTTATAACCATTATATATACATACAATTTTCATATGTGCTAGCCCAATGAATACTTCACACATGGCCAACCAAGGGTTTTCTCTTTTCAATTTTCATATGGGCTAGCCCAATGAATACTTCACACATGGCCAACCAAGGGTTTTCTCTTTTTTTATTTATTTTTAATTTAAACTTTTCCTAATTCTCTTTTTTTTAATTTTGGTTTTTTTTAAATTTAAAATTTTCATATTGCTTTTATTCTTTTTTTTAATTTTGGTTTTTTTTTATATTTTAAAAATTTTCATATTTTTTTTTAAATTTTAAACTTTCCGTAATACACTATTATCTTTGTGTTATCTTTTATTTAACATCTTTATTTTAATAGATTTTTGTTTAGTCATCTTTTAACATTTATTATTACAATATTTTCTTACACATTTAAAAATTATAATTTAATTATATATATGTTTGAAGTTATCTTTTGAAACTATTATATTATTTTTAATTGTATGAAAAAAATTATTATTAAAATGCACAATACAAAATTCTAGTTAAATTGCTTTATAATTAAAATATAACTAATTAGTATTCAAATTTTGTTGAAACATGACCAACCATGACTGATTTTTTTTTCTTTAACCTTTTAATTTTAAACTTTTCATAATACACTCTTATATTTGTGTTATCTTTTATTTATCGTCTTTATTTTAATAAATTTTTGTTTAATCATCTTAACATTTATCAGTACAAAATTTTCTTACACATTTAAAATTATGATTTTATTTACACATGTGTTTGAAGTTATCTTTTGAAACTATATTTTTTTCTTTCTTTTTTTTAAATTTTAAACTTTTCATAATACACCATTTTCTTTGTGTTATATTTTGTTTAATGTCTTTATTTTAATAAATTTTTGTTTAGTCCTCTTTTAAAATTTATTATTACCAAATTTTCTTACACGTTTAAAGTTATGATTTTATTTTTTACATATGTTTGAAGTTATATTTTGAAACTATTATATTCTGTTTGATTATATGAAAAAGACTTTATTATTCAAATGCACGATACAAAATTTTAATGTAATTGTTTTATATATACATACAATTTTCATATGGGCTAGCCCAATGAATACTTCACACATGGCCAACCAAGGGTTTTCTCTTTTTTTATTTATTTTTAATTTAAACTTTTCCTAATTCTCTTTTTTTTAATTTTGGTTTTTTTTAAATTTAAAATTTTCATATTGCTTTTATTCTTTTTTTTTAATTTTGGTTTTTTTTATATTTTAAAATTTTCATATTTTTTTTTAAATTTTAAACTTTTCGTAATACACCATTATCTTTGTGTTATCTTTTATTTAACGTCTTTATTTTAATAGATTTTTGTTTAGTCATCTTTTAACATTTATTATTACAATATTTTCTTACACATTTAAAATTATAATTTAATTATATATATGTTTGAAGTTATCTTTTGAAACTATTATATTATTTTTAATTGTATGAAAAAATTATTATTAAAATGCACAATACAAAATTCTAGTTAAATTGCTTTATAATTAAAATATAACTAATTAGTATTCAAATTTTGTTGAAACATGACCAACCATGACTCATTTTTTTTTCTTTAACCTTTTAATTTTAAACTTTTCATAATACACTCTTATATTTGTGTTATCTTTTATTTATCGTCTTTATTTTAATAAATTTTTGTTTAATCATCTTAACATTTATCAGTACAAAATTTTCTTACACATTTAAAATTATGATTTTATTTACACATGTGTTTGAAGTTATCTTTTGAAACTATATTTTTTTCTTTCTTTTTTTTTAAATTTTAAACTTTTCATAATACACCATTTTTTTTGTGTTATATTTTGTTTAATGTCTTTATTTTAATAAATTTTTGTTTAGTCCTCTTTTAAAATTTATTATTACCAAATTTTCTTACACGTTTAAAGTTATGATTTTATTTTTTACATATGTGTGAAGTTATATTTTGAAACTATTATATTCTGTTTGATTATATGAAAAAGACTTTATTATTCAAATGCACGATACAAAATTCTAATGTAATTGTTTTATATATACATACAATTTTCATATGGGCTAGCCCAATGAATACTTCACACATGGCCAACCAAGGGTTTTCTCTTTTTTTATTTATTTTTAATTTAAACTTTTCCTAATTCTCTTTTTTTTAATTTTGGTTTTTTTTTAAATTTAAAATTTTCATATTGCTTTTATTCTTTTTTTTTTAATTTTGGTTTTTTTTATATTTTAAAATTTTCATATTTTTTTTTAAATTTTAAACTTTTCGTAATACACCATTATCTTTGTGTTATCTTTTATTTAACGTCTTTATTTTAATAGATTTTTGTTTAGTCATCTTTTAACATTTATTATTACAATATTTTCTTACACATTTAAAATTATAATTTAATTATATATATGTTTGAAGTTATCTTTTGAAACTATTATATTATTTTTAATTGTATGAAAAAATTATTATTAAAATGCACAATACAAAATTCTAGTTAAATTGCTTTATAATTAAAATATAACTAATTAGTATTCAAATTTTGTTGAAACATGACCAACCATGACTCATTTTTTTTTCTTTAACCTTTTAATTTTAAACTTTTCATAATACACTCTTATATTTGTGTTATCTTTTATTTATCGTCTTTATTTTAATAAATTTTTGTTTAATCATCTTAACATTTATCAGTACAAAATTTTCTTACACATTTAAAATTATGATTTTATTTACACATGTGTTTGAAGTTATCTTTTGAAACTATATTTTTTTCTTTCTTTTTTTTTAAATTTTAAACTTTTCATAATACACCATTTTTTTTGTGTTATATTTTGTTTAATGTCTTTATTTTAATAAATTTTTGTTTAGTCCTCTTTTAAAATTTATTATTACCAAATTTTCTTACACGTTTAAAGTTATGATTTTATTTTTTACATATGTTTGAAGTTATATTTTGAAACTATTATATTCTGTTTGATTATATGAAAAAGACTTTATTATTCAAATGCACGATACAAAATTCTAATGTAATTGTTTTATAATTAAAATGTAACTATTTAATATTTAGATATTTTTATAAAATATTATCATGTATAACATTGAACGTTCAAACATCAAACAAAGAGTGAAATTGGAAAGCTGATATTTCAAAAAACAAGACAAATGATATTGTCTTATGATTGACTTTCTAGATTTTGTAATGCTAAAATTACAAATAATGTTTTATTAAATCGGAGGAACCAGAATTAACTAATTAAATATTCATAACCATAATATGAAAATTTTACATTGAATCGTCAGTTTAATTTGTTGGTTTTACGATCAAACCAAAAAAATTTATAACGGTTGGGATCAACCAGCCACATTTTTTTTGTTAATTTTAATTTTAAATTTTTTATAACACACACTTATCTTAGTGTTATCTTTTATTTAGCCATTTTATTTTAATACATTTTCGTTTAGTAATCTTTTAACATTTATTATTACATCATTTTCTTAATCACTTAAAATTATGATTTTAAATGTTTGGAGTTGTCTTTTGAAACTATTATGTTATGTTTAATTGTATGAAAAAGACTTTATTAATTCAACTGCACGATACAAATTCTAATACAATTGTTTTATAATTAAAATGTAACTATTTAATATTTAGATTTTTTATTAAATATAATCATGTATAACAATCAACTTTACTATTATAACGCTGACAAACCCTAATCGATGTATTAGAGACATTACCGTTATAATTTTTTTTATTTGATCGTAAAACGAACAAATTAAATTGACGATTAAACCTAACCAATGTCAAATTTTCATATTATGGTTATGAATATTTAATTAGTTAATTCTGGTTTCGATCCGATTTAATAAGACATTGTTTGTAATTTTAGCATTGCAAAATCTAGAAAGCCAATCATAAGAACCAACTAACAGTATCATTTGTCTTGCTTTTTGAAATATCAGCTTTCCAATTTCACTATTTGTTTGAATTGTTTGAAAAGTATTTTTCTTTCTTTATTTTTGTAATTATTATTTTAGACCCCGCAGCAACGCGCGGGTGTCAATAACTCGTTATATATGTTGGGAATAAATAATAGAGATGAAACAATTATATTGCATATATTTGTAAATACTCAATAGATTAGGGGTTATGTGTGCAAATACACAATACTTGTGTATTGTGTATAAATAGAAATGTATGCTACGCATGCTGCTATAACTTCAATGAATTAATGTCTCTGAAGTTTTTGCATGATTTTCATAATACTTATGATCATCATGAGGGGGAGAAAAGCTAAAGTTCAGAGACAACTGTTGAGTAGATTGAAGACGATTGCTACATCATCTCAAGACAATTGATCAAGAAAGAGATTTAATAGCTATTCATGATTCAAGGGGGAGTGTCCTATCAAGAAAAGAGAAGATCAGAAAAGAAGAGATGAGAAGATCAAAGAGAGACAATAAAGAAGAAGATTCAAGATAAGAATTAACCTGAACAAAGAACTTTAAATGAAAAATTGTTTTCATCTCTAAGGGGGAGATTGTTGGGTACAATTATAAGTAGAGTTGAAAACAATATTTTGTAATAGTTCAGGGGAATTTATTGTAAATACACAATAGTTATAATGTGTATATAAATAGAAGTAGTATTTCTATTTTGAAAGTGATCGGACAAGAATAGAAAGTGGATACGGATCTAGAGAGAGAATAGAAGTTTGCTTTGCAAGAAAGCCATGAACCAAATGTAATATTCTTCTCTTAATCATTCAATAAATTGTGTTTAATTGTTAATTGTTCATATGAATTGTTCTATGTTGATATGAATTGCTAGAAATATGAATTCACAATTGGTATCAGAGACTAATATGGATTAAATTGATTGAATTTTGAATCTGAATTTTCATTTTTTTTTCGAACACTGTTACATCAAGTTTTTCGAAAACAGAAAATTAATTGAGGTTTTTGATTTTGTGGATGAATTGAAGTGAAAATTGGAACGAAGGTGGAGCATTTAAAGTCGAATCTATTGTGATAAACATCAGATTTTAATTTCAAACACACAAGATTTAATTTGGATTTTACTGAATTTTTGAAAAAGTGTGTGTTCTTGAGGTTTTTGATCGATTTTTGGATTTTAATCTGAAATTGGTCAAGTTGTTTTCACAAAAAGTGTTTGTGTGTGAAAACCGCAGCTTCGATTTTAATCTGGAATCAATTTGTGGATTTTTGTTGAAAATTGGATTTTTTGAACTTGATTTTTGAAATATTTTGTTAAAACTCGGGCATCTCTATGTTCATAGCTTTGATCGAGTTTTACAAAGAAGTATTCGAGTTTGATCAAAGCTTCAATCGAGTTTTATAAAGTGGTAATCGAGTTTCATCAAGTATCATTCGAGTTTATCACTTCATTGACCGAGTTTCAAGCCTCATTAGTCGAGTTTCAAGCTGTATCATTCAAGTTGCAAGATATTATCATTCGAGTTTTAGGCTTATTCATTCGAGTTCTAATCCTTTATCATTCGAGTTGATCAAAGCATCAATCGAGAAACTTCATGTTTCATTCGAGTTGATCAAAGCATCAATCGAGAAACTTCATGTTTCATTCGAGTTGAGCACAGTGTAATTCGAGTTGAATCATTCTTCATTCGAGATTTAATAAGCTTCATCCGAGTTTCATACTTAATCAATCGAGTTTTATACTTAATCAATCGAGTTTCATACTTAATCATTCGAGTTTTATCATTCTTCATTTGAGTTTCAGTCATAACCATTCGAGTTTCATTCTTTTATCATTCAAGTTTGACTATTTGACCTTAGCTGCTTAAATTGGTCATAACTTTTGACTGGAACATCGTTAGAAGGCCTACCATACGTCAAATCGAAGCTTGAAAAGAGATCTACATTTCTAGAACCGGCGTCCAGAAAAAAGTTATGGACATTTTTCTGCAGAAAATCTAAAATTTCAACGTCAAAAAGTCATTTCCGAGCTGATTTTTCACAAGTTATCATTTTTAGATATAATTCTCAAAGTTTTATCAGAATTCACTCATTTTTCCATAAAAGATCTTGGAAGATTCAATTTCAAGCAATTCAAAATGGCATATGAACAACTTTCAAAATCTGAGCTGATCGCCAAACTTACTGAATCTGAAAAGATTCGTAAGAACAATTACGACATTCTTGTTCAGTTAAATACTGATAAACATTTGGCGTTACGTGACGTACAAATACTGAATGAAGAAATTAACAGCTTAAAAGAAAAACAAAACTCTGAGAGTTGTGCTCATCAATTGAAAATATCTGAATTACTTAAAGAACTTGATGAGCTGAAACAAGAAAATTTTCAGAATGCAACTCAACTGAAATATCTTTTGCCTGAAAGATCTGATCTTTACAAGAAAGTTCAGGATCTTGAAGATACACTTTGTAAGACAAAACCAACTGATCAGAATTGTATTTTAAACAAAAATGAAGAAATTTTTGCTCTTCAACAAGAGTTGTCTTTAACTAAAGATTTGATTGAGAAGGAAAGACATGAGTTCTTACTTAAAGAACAAGATTTTAAATCAAAATCTGAATTGTTTGAAGATGAAAGACAAATGTTCTTAATCAAAGAACAATCTTTTAAATCTGATTACCAATCATTTGATCATGACAGAAATTCAAATTTAGTCATTATCAAAAGTTTGGAAGATCAGATACTTCATCTTACAAAACAATTACATGTGTTTACTTCGTCAACTGAGTCAAAGGTTAAGACCCCTTCTTCAGTGTGTTTAAAATCCAATGTTGATCACTCTGGTTTGTCTTCTGAAAGTGAAGTGAATCTAACTAACTCTGCTAAGTTTGATTCTTCTTCAGATCTTAAACTTAAGTATCTGTTAAAGATACACAGCGGCAAAGATAAAATTGTTGAACAACTTCCGGTCAAGATTTACACCGGTGAATCTTCGAAGTCAAATTTTCTTAAAGTTTCTGAAAATACTTGTCATTCTAATCAGAAAACATTTTCACAGAAAAATACCAAGTATTATCAGAAACAGGCAAGAACCGGACAGTTTTTCAAAAAGAAGAGTTCGCAAAAGTCTGATCATTCAAATTCAAGTTGCTTTAGAAATTCAGATATTCAATTTTCTCATACTCAAAGAAATTTGTTTTCTGCGTTTGAAAGAGAAGCTGATAGTTATAACATGCAATGGGTACCTAAACCCAAGTACAAGTGGGTACCAAAACCTGTTTTGAAATGGGTACCCAAGAGCGCTAACAAGTCTGGATCCAAATCTGTTTGGATACCAAAGACATCTTAAATTTTGCAGGTTATAGGTTTCTTATCATTTCAGATAAGGACCCGTTCTTCATTTCAATAGGCTCTTGATTACATCAGATCAAGACCCGTGCTTCAACTCAAAATTGGTTTCTAGTTAAATTCAGACTAGAACCCGGACTTCAATGAACCAGAGACAATGGTTTTCAGTTACTTCAGACTGAAACCCAAGCTTCTGTGACAAATGGCTTCTAATCACTTCAGATTAGAACCCGAGTCTGAAAGACAAATATTTCTGGAATTCCTGCCCTGATTTCAACTCTGAAGCTGAATTGATAAAGAGGAGTTTTATTTTTATAATTTTTTGCTCCTGATTTCATTTTAATGAGTTGACTAACTGTGTGTGCTTATTTCCAGGGGGAGTTTCAGACGCACTTTGATGATGACATTTTTCAAAACTGTGTGTAATTTTTCACGAAAATATCTGATACACACATAAAAAAAAAAAAAAAGATTTTTTGAGCTGAAAAGAAAAATATTTTCATAATCTTCTGATTCTCTGAATCTCTCATTGCGATTAATTGATTTAATCTCTTTGATGTTCAAAATCTCATTACTTCTGAGATTCTCTTTAATATTCTCCCGTTCAAAGAATTCTCTCATATTCTCCATGACCTAATTCTTTCATAACAAGTCTGATTCATTTCATATCTTATATCAGATTGTACATTTCATTCTGCTATCTCCCAAATTATCATTCTCAAAATTTATTCAGATTATCATCTCCGATATCAAATGAGCTGAATTTCTTGGTATCCCATGAGCTGAAACGCTTAAGATTATTTCTGCTGACTCCGATTATGCACCAATCTGAGTGACAGGCATAAATATCGCTTCTATGGTCTAACCAGAACCGGAAGACCTACCCCAGAAGCAAACCATCTATAGTTTGTGTGGGAGAGGGTTCTTTAGGTTTATTAGTTGAGAAGTGTCAGTTATCACGGGATACTGACAGGGTCGAGCAGAGATAAAATGTAAATGAGAGGGATATTGATATTGAAAGGAGATGGTGGTGCATCAGATCATGCTTTTGATATAAAGCTGACTGAATTCATTTCTTAAAAGTGAGCCGGAGGGAGCTTAGTTGAAAAATGCTGAGAGCTGAGTGTTGAGAAAGGATTTGAAGAAAATAAAATCCTACCAACACTGTGTTTGCTGGGTAAACCACATAATCTATCAAGCCCTAGGCGACTTGATATTGAAAAAGACGTCATGGACCCAGTGACGCATGCACTTAACCCCACCAACTACTCAGTTATCTCTCAAAAGATTTCTGTTTCAATAATCACGGAGATATAACACATTTCTAACGATATATCATTTGGATATTATTGATATTGAAACAAGGAAGACAGTTGCTCCGGTCTCCCACTTCATTTGATGCACATTGTGTCTAGAGCTGATTATATACACTTTTAGGACACATCGAGTCTATCAGTCTGTGTGACTATAAACTGCTAGTCCAAAGTGACTAAGCCGGAACAAATATGAGTGATTCTTTCATGATAAAGGATTTCACGATGACTATTTGGAAATCCTACCAGTGTTAACATCATGCCAGCGCTGAAAGTAGGTCACATAGATTATGTCTATTGTGCAAACAGGAATCCTATGTGGACCTGGACTCGTTATCTCACAAAATGAATTTGTTTCATTTCCCCAAAGTTGAAAAGCTTTGTTTTTGTTCTAAAAAGTTATAGTATCAATTCGAGGGGGAGTGAACTTTTTGAGGGGGTGAGATAAATCTGCTTTGTATAGGGAGAGAGATATCAGTTTAAGGGGAGAAAATCAATTTGTAATAATTTCTGAGTTGTAATTGTTGTTGTATTTCTTCTACTGTAATTTCATTGAATTAATGTTTCTGTAGTTTTTGCATGATGTTCATAATTTTTTTTATGATCATCATGAGGGGGAGAAAAGCTGAATTTCAGAAACAACTGTTGAGTAGTTTGAAATCAACTGAAGACAATTGCTACATCATCTCAAGACAATTGATTAAGGGAGAGAATTAAAAAGCTATTCAGGATTCAAGGGGGAGTGTACTTACAAGAAAATACAAGAAAAGAGAAGATCAGAGAAGAAGATATGAAGATCAGAGAGAGTCAAATAAAGAAAAGAAGAAGATTCAGAGATCAGAGAAAAGAAGAATATTCACGAAAAAGTCCCTGAAATGATCTTTTATCAGAAAATTGATTTCATCTCTAAGGGGGAGATTGTTAGGGACAATATTTGTAGAGCTGAAATGAATATTACTTTAATAATTGTGTTCATCTCTAAGGGGGAGAATGTTGGGAATAAATAATAGAGATGAAACAATTATATTGCATATATTTGTAAATACTCAATAGATTAGGGGTTATGTGTGCAAATACACAATACTTGTGTATTGTGTATAAATAGAAATGTATGCTACGCATGCTGCTATGAATCTCAGATAACACAAAAATACACGGCTGGATTTAGAGAGAAAGAAGGATTGCTTTGTAAGAAAGCCGAAATCTCCAATGTAATATTTTCTCTCTATAATCATTCAATAAATTGTGTTTAATTGTTAATTGTTCATATGAATTGTTCTATGTTGATATGAATTGCTAGAAATATGAATTCACAATATATATACAATTACCAAATCTTCACATCTTTTCTTTTTTTTCTTTTTTTTTTCTTTTAATTTTAAAATTTTCATAATACACCTTCATCTTAGTGTTATATTTTATTTAACCCTTTTATTTTAATAAATTTTCATTTAGTTCTCTTTTAACATTTATTGTTACAACATTTTCTTACATACTTAAAATTATGATTTTAATTATACATATGTTTGTAGTTGTCTTTTGAAACTATTGTGTTATGTTTAATTGTATAAAAAAAACTTTATTATTCAGATGCACGATACAAATTCTAATGAAATTGTTTTATAATTAATGGAACTATTTAAAATTTAGATTTTTTTTGTTAAATATGATCATGTCATTGAACATTACTATTATCAAGTTGCAAACTCTAATCGATATATTAGAGATATTACCGTTATAAATTTAATTGATTTGACCGTAAACCAATAAATTAGTTTGACGATTAAACTAATCAATGTCAAAATTCAAATTATGGTTATGAATACTTGATTAATTAATTCCGGTTCCGACCCGATTTAATACAACGTTGTTTGTAATTTTAGCATTGCAAAATCTAGAAAACCAATGATAAGAACCGACTAACAGTATCATTTGTCTTGCTTCTTGAATCTATATCGACTTTTCAATTTCATTCTTCGATGTTGGTTCAGTTATGTTTTTTTGTTTGAAAAGTGTTTTTTTATTTGTTTATATATTTATTTTTGAAATCAATATTTTAACCCGACAGCAACGTGCGGGTGTTCAATAACTCGTTAGAAACAAAATGATGTCAAAACAGCTCCACTCTCACTTTTAAAACATAAAAATAATATCATGAATAATGTTTTAAACAAATAAAACAAGTATTTCTCGTAACTAAAAAGAAAAATTAAAATAAAATGAATTTTAACTGATTATTATAAATATAAAAAAAATACATGACAATGTTAGAAGTGTATTTTTTTTTACTCCCTTTATGTAGATACTAGTTTAATAATCCATATACTACATGAAAATATCTAATAAATAAATACTATATGATTATATATATAATAAGAGAATAATAGGACATTAATGTTAAATTGTATATAGGAAATTATAAAATCATATAAACTATGAAATTAAAAGTCGTGATATAAGATAATAGAATAACTATGTAAGAAATTATAATTTAAATTGCATTTTATATGATTAAAATTTGAAATTGAAAGTCACGGTTTAATTTTAATTTATGACAACTTTTACATTTGATATGAAATTTTATATTAGTTAGTAAAATTTTAATCAAAACTATAAAAGGTAAGTAGCAAATCCAAATTTTATTTTATTTTTGTCTTTATTTACTTAAACATTAATTAATATGCATTGTATCAAAAAACCAAAATGAAAACCCTGATATATTTGATTTTGGTATATTACAGATCATTATTATTATTTTCTTTGAATTTTTTTTTTTTTTTTTGTATTTTCCCATGTGAATTATATTTTAAAGGGTATATGTTGATAATGTTATTATCATTTTTCAAGTAATAGTTAATTTGATCAAATATTAGAGTTATATTTTTTTATTCATTAATCTCAAAGTCATATAATTATTATTTCCATAATTAAGTTATTTGTACATTTATGTATGTATCCTCCAATCACATCCATCAATTTGGGCTATTTTCTTGAGGCATAGAGTAGGTTATAAGTCAAGTAAAACCAACTTAAATTAAATGTTATATAATAAATTCGTTTATCCATTTTAAGATCATGGTTTTGAA
Organism: Centrapalus pauciflorus; assembly: GCA_020465985.1. Taxonomy (NCBI): domain Eukaryota; kingdom Viridiplantae; phylum Streptophyta; class Magnoliopsida; order Asterales; family Asteraceae; genus Centrapalus; species Centrapalus pauciflorus. The sequence continues at coordinate 67,864 of JAANYP010000459.1, read as the reverse complement.
AACTGAACCAATTAATAATGCTTTAACCATTTTGCTTTTAAAAAAAAATTCTTTTACTGGAAGTTGTGTTTGATAGAAAGATTTGATAGAAATAAAATAAAAACAAATTATTAGTTAGGATACTCAAATTATATACAGGGCCGTGTCATGGATTTCATGGGCCCTGTGCAAAAATCATAAAGAGACCATTTGATTACAAAAATTCAAAACATTTATACAAAATAGAAAATAGTCAAATACAACTTACCTTTATTCCAACTCTCAACCGATAGTAATTTTCCATTTCCAAGTAACAACGGTCAACGACTATGCAAAGAAAATGAAAAAAAAAAACACCAGAGTATATCACTGTTTTAATCCCTACAACTCAATGTGATAATTATAATAGTCGCTTCCTCTCCCAACAAAGTGCCGCGAGACAGTTGCAATTTCAAGGGCAAAGACAAAAGAGAATTTGAGCTTCTAAAATCTAAACTAAATAAATTCATCAGATTCTTTTAGGCCCTAAAAGAATGGGGGCCCTGTGCGAAAGCCCACATTGAACATGCCAAAGGCCGGGCCTGATTATATATATTAATTCTATATGAATTCTTAAGTTTTATCACTATATAATTTAATATTCAATTCTCTTATGTCTGTAGCAATGGTGGAGAATTAAATGAAAGCTAAGATTAGCATAAAGAGAAACACAACAATCATAAAATTATTGTATTTTCAAGCTTCATGGCTTAACAGATTTTATCCTTATTTTTTTTCTGTTCAATTCTCTCTACCAAACGTAAGAGAATTAACTTTTACCATAATCAACAACCACACAATCCCTACATCAAATATGACACCAACTTTTTTTCACCATAACATTATATATTTATGTCTATTATGTAGGCAAAGACCTATTTATTGCATTCTAGAATAGTTCTTTATTTAAATCTTTTTGCTTTTAGTCAAATTGATACCAAACTTACTAAGGTTAATTTTGTTTACTAAGCTAACAAACTTTCAAACATTCTATTGCATAAGGTAACCAACTTTTAGTCAGTGACCAATATCGAAAATGATTGTTTCCACATATGTGTCAAATGTGCAGCTTACACATGTAAATATTATTAGTTACCCAACATAAAATAAAAGTTTGTTACTTTAAATTGACAACTGTGAAATTAATTACCATAAACGAGAATAACCCAGAAGTTATATTTTTTTTATAAAAGTAACCCTTATCATAAATGACAAAGCAAATATGAATAATCATGACAAATTTGATCATTCATCACTTTTACAAAGCAAACATAATCGTTTGAGCATTCATCTATTGAATATATTACATCTTTTTATGAGATAGTTTGTAATAACCATGTCTAAGTTTTATGAATACGTTCGATGAAAAATAATAATAACATTTTTTTTAAAATTAAATCTTAAAATTGATTAAGATGTGGCTTGATGAAACTTACTTTCAGTTTCAATTAATCAAGAATCAATGTTTTTTTTAAATAAGTCATTTCTTTAGCAACCAATATCTCAAATGTACGTCTTTTAAATTTCCTAATAATGGTTTTTGGATTAAAAGTAGTTGCTATGATGATCAAGACAAGTTATGTTGTGTTATTACGTTTTGCTTAGGGTACATGGACCACTCTAAAATATAGGCGGCATTATTATCATAATAATTACAGCTTCTTTTACTGGTCAAATCAGTAGATGAGATACGTAAACCATCTTAGTCATGTAATAATTTTCTTTAAACAAGTGAATGGCTGATATTTTATAAAAAAATCTGGGCTTATTACTTCCCCTAATTTAACAAATCATCATAAGACAAAGGTTGGCCTCATTGGTTTGCCTTGATGTTGTCATTTGCACCTAATTGGTCTAGTCTAGTGACCTATTTAAAACTCTTTATATAAAACAATTGCATAATCTTTCATATCTCTATTATTGTATAAACTAGTAGTATGATCGAATTTGGTCAACTTGTAAGCTATTCAAGGTTAACTTAAAATATTTAAGATCTGCTCACTATAAGTCTAGTCGAACTTAAGTGAAAGCTACTCGAGCAATTTGTCAAGTCGAGATTGGTTGTTAAACTATCCGGCTCGTGAGCCTTATCAGGCTTCTATGTATTTATCATTTTGTAAGTATTGTCAAACAATACATGACTATATGAGACGAGACTGGATGGATGGATGAGATCATGTTTATACTTAAAGTTAATCTTCCAAATGCTTTTATAATATATAATATACAGTAAATTATAGAAAATGATCAAACATGGTGCCACCTTTCTAAACTGTGGTTTCCATTTAAGGAAAAACTAAAGATTACAAGGCCAACCTTGATCCTTGGTCACAAGTTTTGCATTCTAGTTAAAGTGGTCTTTCAAAACCATTCCTTTTAGATAGACTCCCTTATTTCATTTACACTTTGTTGTCAATGTTTTCATGATGTTGAGTAGCTCTTTGGGATCGATGGTCACCGTCTTTTCGGTTTAGTTTGATTGGTCGATTCTTGTCAGGTTTCTAAGGATGATTAATGGTCGTCGTTCTTGAAGAAGCAAGCCATCTACTCATTGCTTGAATCAAGTTTTTTTTTCCCCGCTTTGGAGCTTGAATCGTCTTCTTCTTTTTCCTTATACATTTGGTAGTATTTGGCACATGCTTTACTCTTGAATATTGAAAATAACAACATAGTTTAAATGTAAATTGATCCCAAGGACTTTATTTAAGGCAAGTTGAGTATCTAATTCTTTTTGAATACCAACTCTCAAAATTTTGAAACTAGCAACACTTTAGGCTTACTATTCTTGTGATATGTGAGAAGTAGAGAGCAACATATGGCAAGAAAAAAGCATTGAAACTAGGAGTGTGGCTAAACCGATATTCAGAATATTTGATATAATAAAATACGTTTAGTAACAGATTCTGTTTAGAACTTGTTTGATTCTAAACCAATTTGTTAACAAAATAAAAACTTGAAATTTTATGATTTTTGAATTTCAAAATGATTTTATATACTAAAACTATTTTTTTGTTTAAGAACACAAGTGGATTCGAACAGAGAATTCTTTTACTCTAGACATGAAAATAAAAAAAAATTTGGGTTTGAAAGTTGTATAATTAAAAGCTAAACCAAAAATGCTACGATTCAATCCAAACCAGTCTGATTTTTCAGTTTTGACAGATTATGGAAGTTCTCCAAATTATGTTTTCATGTTTTTTTGGTGATAATATTTCTAATAGTATTATTTTTGAACATTTCTTTCTAATCTATTACCTTTGACAACTTTATTGGTCATTGGATAACGAAGCACACTCCTAGACGGTTTGAAGAATAATAAATTTTTTTATTTTTATTTAATATACAATTGTTTTTTTTTTTTCATTATAATCTTTAAGATATTATGTTTTATAGATTAATCGAATCTATCATTATTATCGCAATTTTTATATCTACATTTCTATATAAATTTATTACAGTTTGAAACTCATTTTAAAATGACATGTTTTATAATATTTTGTTATTTTGTTAATATATAACTTTTTTAGTTTCATATTATAAGCTCTAATATATTATGCTTTATAAATTTCAAAGATATTATTATAATCACATTGTTTTATTTGCATTTCAATATAAAATACTGTCAGACTATTTTAAATTTGGTTTTTAATTATTATTTATTTACTTTCTTCAATTTAATATATAACAGTTTTTTTTTTAACGATTATACTACTTATCATATTTTGTTTTATAAAAAATTGAATAGACTTTTTGACCAAAACTTTGTATTATTTAAAAGCACTTACTAAAGTATTGGTTTTTCTAATATATTTATCAAAATATTGCATATTGAAAGACAAACCAAGTTAAAAACCAGACTGTATTTTAATCATAATGAACACGTCTCCTATCAAGCCCGATTTAAAACGAGCGCTTCATAAAAAAATATCACATTTCGATAAATAAACCGAAAGGTACAAAACATAATCATGATCGTACATATGTAACAAAATGGATTTTCTCCCAAAATTTTCATTTCTAACCCGAAAAGCTCTCAACTTCTTTGATTCAAATCGGATCTTCTCTCATTTTAAATACATGACCGTGAAATATCATAATGTGTGTTAAAAAAAATGAAGATTGATGCTAAAGGATGCAAGATCTAGACAAATATCAAACAAGATTGTAAAATCTACCAAACAAACGTTCTACGCGACTCAAAATATGAAGATCTGTACGAATTACGTGTTTGTTGCGGCATGTATCCAAAACTCCAAAATCACACATTACTTCGGACACGTAAATGACATATGCGTGAATCAAAACGCTTCACTCCCCATGCCGACACTTGCCTGTTCGCGTAATTGTAGCTATTTTGTTTAATGTAAATTTTTTTTGGTTATTTCCAAGTAGACACACTTCCAAATTTATCTATTTTAGGGTGTTTTTGTTTGGACTTAACCTTTTAAAAGCCTCTGAAGTCTTAATTTCAGATATAAATTGAAAATAGACTGTTTCAGAGTTAAGTGGATTTCAAATCTTAATTCAAAACAGACTGTTTGTTACATTTCAGACCTAAGAGGTTAAAACGTCTGAAAACCACGTCTGAATTAAGCTGTGGACTTCCGTCTGAAGTCTTAATTTAAGAGGTTGACGTAAGTTGATATTTTATTTTACTAAAATATTAAAATCAATTTAATCAAATACATTTAAGACCAACTCCTAACTTCAGACGTGTCATATCTTAATTTCAGATGTGGTCTTCAGACTTCAGATTTCAGATCTTAAGTCCACCTCTTAATTTCAGACGTGATTTTCTGATTTCAGACATTTACCTCTTAAAATAAGAAACACAACCTTAGTAAATGTCATGCTGTTTTAAACGAGTTTATTATGAAAAAAAACATGTTTTCACGATTTTTGTGTTTTCGTTCTTTAATGTTATTTTTTTCCAGAAAAATCATTAAGTTAAAAAAATTAGTGTTATGAAATTAAAATTAGTGTTATGAAATTTGACTATTAAAGCCCGATTATAATTAGTATACCGGGTTTTTAAAAACTAAAAAACCAGTATCTAATATTCAAATTTCACTAAATCAAAAAAAAATAAAATTAAGGATTTTTATGAAAAAAAATAAAATGAAAGGATAAAAACACAAAAAAACGTAAAAACATATTGGTTTTTTTTTATTTAATATCAAAAACTCTTTTTAAACCTCCCATACATATTGTCACTTTCTCCTAGATTGATTGTCATGCTTGCTCCCCACAAGGCTATCACTTGTATCGTTAGTAGAGATAATAATCAGCATTTGTGAAGCCCACACAATCCAATTCGACCCGATTTCTGCTCCGCCAACCGAGCCAAAGTGCCCATATATTGACTTTAAAGGGATGTTTGATTCGCAGAATGAAATTCGAAGGAATAAAAACTTAAATTTTGTTTGTTTGAAACTTTTGATGACAAAGAAAAAAAAGTCAAATTTAAAATATTTATCATCAGGAATTTGACATTTCTACATTAATTAGAATCCAACCTACATCTTTAACTAATATAGAAAAACTATCTTTTACCCTCTTATCACGAACACACTATTAACCAAATTTTAAATTCGAATTTCTTCGAATACCTTTCCACGATGTGAATAAAATTTGAGAATGAAAGGCTAATCTATACACACTGTATACCAAAGTTTTTGTATTCATCAACTAATCATATATCATAAGGCAAATGTGTAATCATAATAAAGCAAAAGGGTCGATAGGATACCCAACCGGTCATCAAAATCCGGAAATTCCACGCGCAAAATTTGCAGCTTTGATAACACTAAGCTACCAATAAGCAAAATGCAAACTAGCATTATGCAAAACCCCAAAAAAAAAAAAAAAAAAGATTGTCCACTCAGTGGATGTTTGTCGAGTAGCTTAACAGATGGAACTTACACCAGAATCTAGTTTTTGCGAGGGTTGGAATCGAGGAACTTGGCATATCGTTCTGACTTTGCTCCTGTTTTGTGATCGTAATACTCGACCACTGCAGCTCCAGCTAATGCAGCCAATGTGAGGGCCTGTGCATGCAACCTAAATCACCAAAAAAAATAAAACCAACAAGTTAGCCCTCGATCCCAATCAACCTTTGGTCGGCAAATATGTTTATAGATTGTCTATGCATGAGATGAGATACATTGATGGTATTGTAAACAAAGTTTTAAAACAAATGGTGTGGCAGTACACGACAAATACATACTCGGCACATTTGATGCATTCAGTTGAGATGGTATATCAGAGTTACGAATAGAATATGGGCACAAAAATAACTGTCAAGTCAACAGAAAATGATATATCACAGCAATTGGTTTCAATGTTTGCGAGTCTCGAACGAGTATACTTTTGTCATCCGAGGCATGATATGGATGAACACAAGTTCTACGGAGTTCGTGTACTTCCCCACTACAAAAATCCAAATAGTATCATATCATCATTCATCTCTCACAATGTTTTGTTAGTATCTTAGTCATAAGCAATTAAGGTCCCTGTAGATATCACGAGGTTGCTAATTCGTATGATAACTGCCTATTTCTCCGTTTAATCTTCCCCTATAAAAGAAATGTAGAAGTTCATGTGACGACATATAATTCCGACCAATAAATTATGACGATATAACATGAGATGTGTATTCTGAATCATAAAGCTCATAGGACCCACCATCTCATCAGACACTCCCCTCTATATCCCAGGAAGTGCTTATTGCTTTACTAACAATATAATTTCTGAAATATAATATTATCGACATAATTCATAAATTTTAACCAAAAGCTCCAATCACAACTTCGGTTTTACTGTTATGTTAGTATGTTCTCCTTTTTTAAAGTATGTTCTAATTATTGCATCACAATAACTTCAGTTTCTATCATACTTAAAAGAGACGAAGAACATGAGACAGCAAATATTAAGGCCATTTTGAGATGATTACCTTAGTTTTCTTGGTAGAAGCATTAATTTATATGTGGTACTTGGAAAGAGTTTATTAAGCTAATATTCCATCCCAAAATAACTTTGGTAGGCAATCAAACGGACATTTTCTTGTGTTATTTACCTAAACAGTATTGGGTGTTAATTCTGACTATATCAGCTGGTTGACCAAGGCTAGTGGAGGAAACTTGTGGGTGGTTGACTAATTAGTAGGTGATAATGGGCATTAGTATTTATATTTAACCGTTGAGTTGTTTTCCCATATCAGGATAGATCATACGTAACTTTTCAGTTTGATTAGTGATTCTTCAATTTTCGTTCCTATATGTATTTGGATGCTTTTCAGTGGTTAATATAGCAGAGAAACTTCCCCACTTAATTGTGTTCTTTGCCATCATTATTGATTACATTTGGGCATATAAACTGATCCTAAGCTCTATGTTTGCTTACACTTGGTATCACAACTCTGTTATGCCCAAGTACCTCCGGTTAGAAGACTTGTCAACCGTGACACAGGGAAAAGAAAGCGGTCTGATGTTAACATCATCGAACTACACTACTTGGACGATAACGATGGAGGCCATATTGGATGCCCAGGGCATATGGGAATCCATTGAACAACCACCGATGTGGTGATGGGCAAGAACAAGATCCAATCGGCGAGATCCTTCATCTTTAAAGAGGACGATAAAGGAGGTTTAGGAGTCTTTGAAAATGCAATATCTCGGGGCTGATTGAGTATAGAAGACAAGATTTCACACACTTAAAAGTTTTGAAGGTCTTCCAATGAAAGATGGGGAAACCATAGATGAGTTCACAGGTAAACCCTAGATGAGTTCAAGGTAAACCAAGGGAAAAGAAGCACGCGAAGTGATATAATTGTGACGAGTACGCTCACTACGCATCTGAATGCAAAGCCCCAAAGGAGAGAACAGTGACTAAGCAAATTTGACTCTAACACAATAAGCGGAGCCGACCTTTCTGTTGAGTGTTTGTGGGGAGAAGACAACCACAATGGTGCGGTTGAACGAGGTTAAAGTGTTTCCATGGAAAAACAGAAGTAAGGATGGAGCAGGTGAAGGCACGTGGTATCTCGACAATGGTGCAAGCAACCATATGTCCGGCATTAAGAAGCTCTTTGCTGACCTCGATGAAAATTGTAACCGAGCAGCTGCTTCCTGGAGATGGGTCTTAAATCCAGAGAAAGAGAAAGGGCTTTATCTTGTTGAATTGCAAAATTGGAGCAAAGAATAGTGCCAGATGTGTATTTTAATCCTGCTCTACATAGAAATATTTTGAGCCTTGGACAGTTGACAGAAGATGGTTACAAAATAGAGATGCTGGATAACTACTTGAAGGTACATGATGAGAATGGGGGATTGATTATGAAAATGCAACGGTCCAAGAATCGGCTATACAAGACCGCCCTTCATATCTGTCAACCGGTATGTCCAGCTGCAAGCCTCGATGATGATGGGTGACTGTGGCACGCTAGAATCGGTCACGGAAACCTCCGGGTATTGGAATCAATGGTATAAAAGGGTTGGTGAGGGATGCCTGGTCGCTAAACAAACCCAAAAACCATTCCCTAATATGACACAATGGCAAGCAAGTTCCCCACTCGAGTTGCTACATGCTGACCTATTTGGCCAGCTCACACCACAAATGATAGGTGGCAATCACTATTTCTTACTGGTGATTCATGATTTTTGTAGGCACATGTGGGTGTACATCATAAAATCAAAGGATGTCGTATTCTCTGTATTCAAGCAACCCAAGTAGAGGATAGAAGTGAGTTCAAGGTGAAAATGCTTCGAACCGACAAGAGGAGATGAAATCAACTCACATCGATTCACATATAATTGTAACAAAGAAGGGATCAAGCGACATTAACGGCACCCCACACACTGCAACAAAACGGGGTAGTGGAATGGGGTAATCGAACCGATAGTTACCAGATTCGCTGGACGAGACACGTTCTACGTACCGAACGTAACGTACCGAATCGCGGTACGTTTTCGTACCGGATCGCCTATGGTACGCGTACCCAATCGCCGACGAAGTCGTTCCCAAACGCCATCGAAACTGGTTTCCAATCGACGACAAAACCGGTTCCCACCGCCGACGGTACGCGTTTCCAAGCATCGCGAATTTGCCTCCAGTACTCTCACTTTTGAAATTCGTGAATTCCAACAGTAACTCTTCGAATTACTCTGTCCCTTCGTTTTCAAAAAAGTACTTTCTCAACCGACTAGCAGCTCTTCGGCGGAGAGGAATTGGAGTACATACTCCTATATCCACAATGTTAAGAGAAATCGCTTAAATTCCAAGCGAGCGGAAAAGTTGGTTTTTATTCACTCGAATATAAGACTTCAATCCCGTTTTTCGGAATCTTATAAATCCGGCCCCCCAAAAAAATGAGACATGAATCCGGGAAGTGATTACATTGAAGGTTTAAGTGCTCGGCTTGAGGAAATGGCTTGGGAGAATCTTGATGATGAACGCGTGAACAACGACAAAGGAAAAAGGAAGCGGCTAGACTAGAGAAACAGTTTGAATTATGTTTCTGTTTTGAATTCTGTTTCTAACTTTCTGTTATGTTTAATGCTATATATTTGTTATGTTTAATGTCTCTGTTTCTGTTTAGTGCTGTATATGTTATAATCTTAATCTTATGTTTAATGTGGTACATTGTACCAAATAACTTGGTACACCGTACCCGGATCGTACCGAAATGAACCTACCCCTACGTACCGGATACGGTAGATATGGCGAACCGCGTTCCCGGTCCTCGTTCCCGTACCAGATCGAACCACAAATCTGGTAACTATGATCGAACCATTCTTGAGGTCACGAGGTTGCTGCCAAAGGCAATGAATGTAGCAAAAATCTTTTGGGGTGAGGCTGTTCGACATGCTGTCTACCTGCTTAACCTTGTTCCGAACAACGGGGTCAAATATATGACTCCATATGACTGCTGGAGAGGAAGAAAAAGGACTCTTCAACATGGGAAAGTTTTCACTGGCCCATAGAAAGAGATCAACTAATCAGATCATAAAGCTTAGCGACTGGAGCATAATGGTACTATGGTTGTATATCCGGGTGTGGAACCAACACAACTATTGTTTGTATAACCCTAAGCAAAACACATTGCATGTGGCTCGTGATGTGATATTTGATGAGAAAGGCAAGTGGATTTGGATTGTGGCCCAAGTAAAACAGTCCACGGCAAGACCATGGTGGTCAACTGTACAAGTCAACACCACCAATTGAAGAAATGCATAGACAGGATCCACTCAACAAGAACGGCGGTAATTCAAATTCTCAAATTGACATGGCAGGTCTTCCACCTCCATTGATCACATCTCCATTGGGCCATAATGAGCATGAAGGGTCATTGAGTTTCACTCCCCTTACAATCTGTACGTTTATGGTGGTGGAGGAATGGATTCTTCTACTTTTTTCACACTCCTGTTCGAGGGACGAGGGTATCGATCATTATACGACTTTTATGATAAAAAACCGTAGAGGATGGCAAGATGAGTTGACACTTGTTGGAGATCAACCTACGACATACTCGGAAGCAGGTGAGTGACCGAGAGTGGTTAGTTACAATAAAGAGTGAACTTGAGTCGATCAAAAGAAACAACACACGGAGTTTAACCAATCTGCACAAAGGACACCAATGACCAACCCATTTGGTTAAAGTGGGTGGTGTTCAAATTAAAGAAGGATGTTGAAGGTGATGTAAAGAAACACACAGCTCGATTGGTTGTGGAGGGATATGTGCAGCAAAAGGGGATACATTGAAAAGAAGTCTTTACACCAATGGCACGTCTAGAAACCAGAAACCATTCGAATGTTATCAACCTTGGCAGCAAGAGAAGGGTGGCAGGTCCATCATCTCAATGTGAAGTCGGCATTCTTAACGGCAACTTACACAAGGAGATTTATGTTTCTCAACCTGATGGGTTCATTATTGAAGGGAAAGTGCCAATGGTTTATCAATTAAACAAAGCCCTTTATGTGTTACTATAGGCTCCAAGGGCATGGACTGTTCTGTTCGGCTTGACAAACCACTTGAGGAGTTGGGTTGTCACAGATGCCCTCAAGAACAAGCAGTTTAGAAGTTTCATAGGTCAAAGATGGTGTTATTAGTTTTTACGTTGATGACTTGATCGTGACAGATACAAGTGAGGAGCAGGTGGTTTGTTTTTCGCTTTAAAAAACAAATTCAGAAGGTTTAATCATGGTTACCCGATTCGTGGTTCGATCCCATACGGGACGAGGACCGGGAACGCGGTTTGCCATATCTACCGTATCCGGTACGTAGGGGGTAGGTTCATTTCGGTACGATCCGGGTACAGTGTACCAATTTATTTGGTACGATGTACCACATTAAACATAAGATTAAGATTATAACAAATATATAGCATTAAACAGAAACAGAGACATTAAACATAACAAATATATAGCATTAAACATAACAGAAAGTTAGAAACAGAATTCAAAACAGAAACATAATTCAAACTATTTCTCTAGTCTAGCCGCAGTCTTTTTCCTTTCTCGTTGTTCACGCGTTCATCATCAAGATTCTCCCAAACCATTTCCTCAAGCCGAGCACTTGAACCTTCGATGTAATCACTTTCCGGATTCATGTCCCATTTTTTTTTGGGGGCCGGATTTATAAAATTCTGAAAAACGGGATTGAAGTCTTATGTTCGAGTGAATAAAAACCAACTTATCCGCTCGCTTGGAATTTAAACGATTTCTCTTAACATTGTGGATATAGGAGCATGTACTCCAATTCCTCTCCGCCGAAGAGCTGCTAATCGGTTGAGAAAGTACTTTTTTGGAAACGAAGGGACAGAGTAATTCGAAGAGATTCTGTTGGAATTCACGAATTTCAAAAGTGAGTACCGGAGGCGAATTCGCGATGCTTGGAAACGCGTACCGTCGGCGGTAGGAACCAGTTTCGCCGTCGATTGGAAACCGGTTTCGATGGCGTTTGGGAACGACTTCGTCGGCGATTGGGTACGCGTACCATAGGCGATCCGGTACGAAAACGTACCGCGATTCGATACGTTACGTTCGGTACGTAGAACGTGCCTCATCCAGCGAATCTGGTAACTATGGGTTTAATATAAGTGACTTGGAGAGGCAATCTTACTATCTTAGTGTAGAGGTACAACGAAATAAAGATGGCATTGAAATTAGACAAGCTGGGTATGTGAAAAAATATTACAATCAGGTGGTATGGCAGGTTGTAATCCTTCGAGATGGCAGATGGAACCTAAGCTCAGCTTAACGAAAGATGAAGGTGGAGTGTTGGTGAATGCCACGGGATACGACGTCTCATTGGAAGCTTACAATGCCTAATCCACATAATGACATAAGACCCGACCTTGGTTATTCAGTTGAAGTACTCAATGGGTACATGGAATTGCCGAGGGAAAGCCATCTCAAAACGGTAAGGTAGATCTTAAGATACAAAAAAGGGACAATCAATTATGGTTTGGTATATCGAGAAGGAGGAGAAAAGAAGTTAATTGGGTTCAGCGACAGTAGTCATGGTATGGACCGGGATGATTGCAAAGGCACAACCTGAATGGTGTTCTATTCTTCAGGTAACCAAATTATGTGGTCCTCTAAATAACAACATACGACAGCTACTTCAGCAGCATGTCAAGCATTGTGGTTGAAAGGTTAAAGGTATCAAGTAGTATGTGGATAATATGTCTGCAATAGCTCTCATGAGAACCCGACATTCCACGATAGAAGCAAACATATAGACACGAGATTTTGCTTCATACTTGAGTGTGTTGAAAAGGAGCTAATTTGTGTGGAGCAAGCATGTAAGTGGAGAAGAACTTCTGAACAAAGCATTGCCACGAGTCAAGTTCTCTGAAATTTGGGAACTTTTGGGCGTGAAGGATCTTGAAGACACAAATCAGAATTAAGGAGGAGAGTATTGGATGTTAATTCAGACTTGGTCAGCTAGTTCACCAAGGTTAATGGAGGAAAGCTTGTGGAGGTTGCCTAATTAGTAGGAGATAATGGGTCACTAGTGTTTTTTTAACTGTTGAGTTGTTTTCCCATATTAGGATAGATAGTACATAAATTTTCAGTTTGATTAGTGATTCCTCATTTTTCATTCCAGTATGTATTTTGATGTTTTTCAGTGTATAATATAGTAGAGGAGTTCCCCACTTTAAGTGTGTTCTTTGCCATCATTATTGATTACATCTGAGCATATAAACCGATCCTAAGCTCTCTGATTTCTAACAACTAGGCTGTAAATTATTAAAGAACAATCAAAGAATTCCAAAAGAAGGGGCTGCATGAGATCCAGAAACTTTCATCAAGATAAAAAGGTGCGCTGGGAACCAAAATATTTCATCTAGAAAAACCACCATCATCACTAATTTGTTGAAAAATAAATCATAGCATGACAACGTGTGATTTCATTACAGAATGGAGTCCTATGCTTGCATATTGTGCATGTTCAGTGCCTCCTATAATCAGCATCATGCACTGTTTCAAGTGTGATTTATAGTGAACAAAGGAAAATAGTCATTTGTGACGTCAATGAAAGAGAGGCACATAATAAAAAGCAACAAGTTCCATTCATTTTATTCTTTCAAACATTTAGGTAAATAGAAAAATTATATTTTTCAAACATCAATCGTTAAAGGCTATTTTTCCACTCATTATGTGTCTTCAAAAGTTGGTCCAATTTTAGAAACGATCGAACCTTCTTTGTTTGAAGCATGTTCTTATTCTGCAAAGATGATACTTGGCATAAGAAGGCTCCTGCCTCCAGCCACTCATTACGGCAAAATCCTCTTTTATTTTTCCTTCTTTGACTTAGTATAGGAATGTTTAAGCCATTAAAGGCATATAGACTGCTTTTGGTATGTACTATGAACCATGTCAACTTTGATATTACATCTGATCTTTTGCTAGTGGCCTCATTGTTGGTGAACTAATAATTTTGTGAACAACTTTCAGAACAATCTTGAGCAAGTGTAAATCTGATCATTCTCTAGGCAACGTTTTGGGCTTTTAGCTATTAATGCTCATATTCGCTAAATCCATTATCCATGGAAGTTTACAAGAAATTAGGGTTATACTTATTCCTCCCAACAACATTCTACAAAATCATAGAGAAAGTTGCTAATGCAAAACTCAATTAGGCCTCCCAGATTCGCAATGATGTAAGGCGAATTTAATCATAAAAACAAATTTATATCCATCAATTCATCATACCGAAAGCATTTGATAACAACGGAGATCAAACGAAAAAAGAATTATTTATAAGCGTAACAATACCTAGCGTGAATGATCCTGACGCTGGTTTTCATGCCGGGTTGAGACCAATTATAAGCGATTGATCCAGCAATTCCACTCAACCACAAGCATCCTAATCAAATTTCCAAAAAACGATTACAAATCTCATCGAAACCATACAACGAAATACACAAATCATTAAAAAAAGGGGGGGAAATGATGAAACTTACCAACGGAACGAAGCTTATGCTCGATAATCCATTCCCTCATGCTATCAATTTTGGATTTGGCGTTGGGATCAGCCATTTTTGGTTGGTTGGTTGCAGAGAGAAATTTGAGATGAAGAAGAAAGGGGGCGGTGGCAAGAAACCACCGAAACGGTGTTGGTATGCATGTTCAGACACGTCACATGCCACGCAGGTTTTTTTTTGCCTTTTGCCTTTTTTTATTTTTTTTTTTTTAATACGAAAAATTTACCAATTTTGATTGTTTATTTTTAACTGGGTTGATTAAATACATGGGCTAATCTAAAAATAAAATAAAATAAATATTATTAAAGATACATAAAATAATTATAAAAATCAGTCTTTATTAAGTTTAGTTAATTTAGTATTAACTTATGTAGTTTAAATTAGAGATACATAAAATAATTTAAAATAAAATAGTAATATAATATTAACTTATGTAGTTTTAGTTAATTTAATATTATTAAAGATACATAAAATAGTTAATTTAATCTGAAAAAAAATTAAAATAAATATTATTAAAGATACAAAAAATTGATTTGAATTAAATTTAAATTAGATTTTAATATGATCGGTAAAAAGAAATCGTAAGATGTGTTAGATTAATAGAGAAGGTGACGTATGACGATTTATTTATTTAAATTATAGATTTATGAACACTTAAAAAGTGTGGACTAATATTTGTGTGTGTGTGTGTGTGTGAATTATATCAAATTTGTAGGTAAAATAAAACTGTGGCAATGACATTTAAAATTAAATTTACACCAAAAACATTATATAATAACAGTTATTGAGAAATTACAATATTAATTATTGAACAAATAGTTTTATAATGTATTTTCATGTGAAGGCTTGCATTATATTTTAAAATGTAATTAATACAATAGGAGAATAGAAATCATTACTCCAAATTAAAGAATGGAGAAGATTTAGGTAAAATTTTGTTTGTTAACTAAATAATTTTATTTAGTTATTAAAGCTAAGTTAATTATAATTAAAAATATGTAAGTAAAATACACATGTCATTAAATAGGATGACAAGTAAAAATATAATAAAATGACAAGTGAGAATATAATTATTTGTTTAATAGTATTTATTAAATGATTAAATCTTTGTATAAAAGCATGATTTTAAGTTATTTATCATAAAAAACACATCTAAATATAAAAGCATGATTTTAAGTTATTTATCATTAAATGATTATTTTTATTTTTAAATATAAAATTTATATAATACACGTGACATTTTCTGGTTAATCCAAGTGACAATCTAATTAAATGTCATATGGCATATAATCACTTATTTAATAGAATAGATAGATTTGAATTAGTTAATATTGATAACAAATGTTATTGAGAGAAATTCATATATATCACTCCTAAATATTAAAATATCATATATGCATGACCTAATTCAATAATACCATATATATATATATATATATATAAAATGTGGTTCGAGAGGATACCACCCATTATGCAGCGCAACAGAAGGTACCACCTTTAAAAAAAATTTAATTTTTTTTCATAAACATGTTTTAATTAACATTATGAAGATCGTATGTAAATTTCACATACATTCACATCTCCTAACTCCTAAAAAATGATGTGAACGTACACTTACATAATTTTGAATATATGTGAACCTGCATTTATGTGATGCGTGATTTGATGCACTTAGAGTGTTCGGATTTGCGTGAAATTTACATATGATCTCTGTAATGTTAATTAAAACATGTTCATGGAAAAAAATTTAAAAATTACTTTTAAGGGTGGTACCTTCTGGTGCGCTGCATAATGAGTGGTACCCACTTGTACCTAAATCTACACACACACACCTTTTATCAACTTTAATAATATCATATATCTATCCAAATCATTTATTAATCAACTAGTTGTTAGCCCACGTATTACGTGGATGTATAATTTATAAATTAATTATTTGCTAAAATTCTATACAAAAGTAAATTACATATTTAAATGTTTATTTTTCTACCAAAAAATTTACAAAAACACTATTATTTTTCGTAATGAACATAATTAATTTTTTTTTATTGTAGTATGAATAGTACTAATATATGTTATCGTTATAAAACTCTTTATTTTTTGATTTATTTATATTTAAACAATAAAAATTAAAAAAAAAAAGGTTTTACATAAAACACAATTTAAATAGTTTTATTAAAAGAACTTATAAAACATTTCATTAGCAATACTACATTATTTAACTTTTAAATGTACGAAATAGTATCTAGTTAGCTAAATTAGAAAGTTAGATATGGAAAATATTAAGATCATTTAAAAAATTATTTTTTATTTATAGGAGTTAAATTAAGTAATAATTAATTGTAGTTTTACTTAATTTTTAAATATAAATTACACAATTAACTAAGGGGGATTATATATGAAAAATTAAGCGGAAAAATAAAATTTTAATCAGATGAGGAAGCGACATGTGTCGCTAGACATTTTCTTTTATTAACAGATATAGAATAGGTTTTAAAACTCTAAAGATCAAGAATAATATCAAATATTAACTAATGACCAACATGCCCCTTGTTTAACTAAAGTTCATCCCAATCAAACATTATAAAAGGTTTCATCGCTGCAGAGGCCAGTCTAAGGTTATTCATACCAGAAAATTAAAAAAAAAAAAAACAAGTTAAAGTGTTCATGAAAAATTGGCACTGGACATCTGATTTTACAACAATTATAATCAATCAAATAAACACAAACTAAATCTAAACTTCAGTTTCAATAGTAAAAAAGAATCCAAAAACTAACTTATACAAATAAATTTTCAATGACAAGTCTGTAAAATATCTGTCTCCGATTAGTCATAGTCGTGAACTTGTGCTTAATCTTTCAACACATTCTTATGTATGCAAAACTACTTTGATCATATAATAATACGTTTCTAATAATTTTTGGTATTTTTGCATGGTATAGATCTCTATTATATTGGATTATGAACTTGTGGGAACGAATGGATTTGATATTTTCGAAGCTCCGGTACCGATGATTGAACAACAAGAAAGCAATTTTAGATATGATCGTAAAAATTAAAGCAACTTCACAAGGGTCTATCGAATGGAGTACTCCTTAATGAAATCTTTTTTACAAATAGAAAGTTAACTCGTAATAAATTTCTTTCTATTTGTTAATATTGATAAAACTCATAGCCGTTGTGAACGAATATTTGCATTGCTCTTCCCCAGTAACAAATTTTAGGTTTAGTGAATGGGAAGTATGTACGTTCGAAAAATGAAATCTTTTTTTGGCAAAATAGTTGAGAGTTTGATACTTTTTTCCCTCCATTGGCAAAATTTATGGTTACAAAAGACAGTATCTATGATATTACTAATTTAAGTTGGGTATATATAATAATTCAAAGTTTAGGAACATTATATATGATATATGCCCACTTTTGTTTATATAAAGTCATCAGATTTTGTCTTTCAAGTGTTTATTTTTTTTTTTACTGATTATTGAATACTGATCTGTTAGATGATATTAATAGTGGCTTATTTTTGTTTCAGTTTTGTTTTCTTTTAAATTTACATTGAAAAAAAATACAAATTTAGTCTTGATGAAAACGGTAAAATTTAGAAGGATTTAATTAAAAACCGGTTTCAGTTCCGATATGATTTGTAAGATTCAAAATCTAGTTCATACAACACATTAATATTTTGAGCTACCCAATTTACTAAGGTAAACTTGGATTTAATTATTTATTTTGGTTACATTTTATTTTTAGGACACATAAACACAATAAAACAAATAATTTGATTTGAAAGGATACAAAACGGATCAAAGTTTGAACCTTGAAGTCCGAACAATCTCTTTTTGTTCCTAAGTTTATACATCACTTTTAAAGATGGTTTTTAAAAGCTTATTTAATATATCACTTTTAAATTGTAAAAAATTATTATTTAAAAAAATTATCGTTTTTTTTTTTGTTAAAGTCGAGCCTCTTTTTGTTTCCATATTTCCCCACTCCTAATTTATTTTTTGTTGGTTTTAATAATTTTTTTTGTAGTTTGATTTCATTAATTTTTTTTTGAACGACAAACCATCCTTGTCCTAATCCTAAACTACTCGTTATCCCAATATTTACTTTCTCCATCTAAATTTCAACTTGCCTCCGACAAATGTCGAACCCGTTAGCTCTTACTTACATATCCACTCACCAAATGGGCTAAACCCATTGGTGTTTGATTTCATTAATGTTGATTGTTTTTTTATTCTATATAAAATTTAAAATATAAACTTTATTGGTTCTATTAATGCTAGGTTAATTTAAAATTTTGTTTTTAATTATATTCAAATTATTGAAAATATTTGTTTGTTGCAATGTTGCTACTTTTAATCAGGGCCGGTCCTGAACATTTTCATGCCCAGGGCGAGATAAGTTAAATAATGCCCTCTAATGAGATAATGATGTTTTCGATAAGACAATGTCAATGGTTAAACAACGAAATCAAACATACTAATGACCTAACGTCAATACAAAGATAGTGTCAGTGACTAAATAACCAATTCTTCATATTATTTCCATGAAACCAATAAGCTAAAACACAAATGATCAAACAATAAATCAAATTATTGTTTAAATTAATTTGCCATGTCCGATCATACCTAGAATTCTGAAGTGAAATCGTCACATGTAGCATACATGGCGACTAGAGAAGTTTCTATTGATACATCTATTGTGTTTAACAGCATAACAATGCAGACTCTTTCCTAGTTTCTTGACGCACAACTCTGCACAAGCAGAGAGAACACCAACTATTGTTACCATACTCGGTTTGAACCTCGCATACTGCATATCGCGAAATAAGGATATTGCTTCTTTTGCACTTGGAATGCACGTCAATCAATCAATTCACAACAGTGTTTGGAAAACTTCTCCTATGATTAATTAAAAACCCCAGTCTGATTCAACGCCAATACACGATACCTTCGGACCTTCCTTTATCCTTCAACAAAACACCCACATTGATAAGGGGCGACAAGAATGACGAAAAGCAAAATTAAGGCATGAAAAAGGACGACGAGAATAACGAAACCTGAAATTGAGAAGAGAGATAGAGATACCTTAGAAATTGAGAGGAGAAAAGCATTGTTGGAGGAGGTCGCTGGTTGAGAAAGAGAGCACCGGTAGTAAGGCTGTCAGTTTAGCATTGTAGCCATGGAGAATCAAACTCCAGAGGGAGGCACGGCAGTCGCCAGAGGAAAAGGAGGCTGTAGGTTTGGCGAGAAAGAGAAGCATCGAAGATGGAAAGGGGAGGAGAAGAATGGACGCCATTTATGGGTTTTGGGGGAAGGGGGCGCAGATGGGAGGTGATGCAAGGAGGAGGGCGCCGCTTCCAGTTTTCAATCTGATATATGGGCTGAACTAAAATTTTTTGATGCCCTGTTTAGTTTTGCTGCCCTGGCTGAGGCCCAGGTCCCCCCCCCCCCCCTTTGGGCCGGGCCTGCTTTTAATAAAATGCAATTAAATTATTTAATTACAATTTATATATTATTTGATTGGCTTATATCATGATATTGTTTTTTTAGTTTAAATGTAATTTCTAGGGTTAATTGCGTCAAAAGGTAATATATTGTCAAAGTTTTTTCAACTTGGGTAACATACTAATTTTTTTTCCTAATTAAGGTAGCATACTTTTCAATCAAGTCAATCAAGATAACCATATCTAATTAAAATGTAAAAATTACTGACGTGACAGTTTCTTTGTCCAGTCGGAATTCTTTTTACAAAATTGACAGTTTAATTGTTATATGATATGCACTATTTTGTGCAATTTAAAATGACTTTTTGATAATACCTTGCTATTTTGAGCAAATTAAAAAGTAATTAAACAATATTGGAAACTAAAAAAACTGATGACTAGATACAAAAACTGTCACGTCAGTAATTTTTACCTTTCAATCCGATACGGTTACCTTTATCGACTTGCTTTGGAAAGTATGTTACCTCAAATAGAAAAATTATAATATGTTACCCAAATTGAAAAGACAATAATAATAGATTAACTTTCGACGTAATTAACCCTAATTTCTAACGTACTTTTAGTTTTTTAATCTTTTAATAAAAGATAGGTGTTGTATACAATAGTTTTTCTCTAAACATAATAATTTTATATAAATTGACAATCCTATTTTACTAACTTTTTATCATCTTCACATTTCTTTCCTAATAATTTTATAAACAAATTGGAATTGTTGTGAATTGAAATTTTGCTTTTTGATTTTTTGATGTTGTTGTTTTTTAATTTCCTTTTTTGAAAATTAGAATTGTAACACATCATTTCTAAATTTTGATTTTGTATTTTGAATTTTTAAAAATATGTATTCATTGTGAGGTGGAATATTATGATTGATAAATTAATTAAAAGTACATTACCATGTTATGCTAAACTTCTTTTGTGATGAATAAAAAGTTTAGTGGTGGAAATGAGAATTCGGAAACTTCATTTAAATGGATAGGGTAAGTGCAGGGACTTATTATGTCAAGTCCACAAGATTTGCTTTGTTGACATACTTATAGTTCCTCTATCTCTACATCATCTGTACCCTATCTTTTTACAATTGAAGCTGAAATAATGAGATTGAGTTGAAATTGTTTCAACTATTTCTTGCATAAATGGAGTTAGGGTTTATACCCCATAGTGTGTGAATGCTTAGAATTGTTGTATGATTGTTGTTGGAACAGATTTAGGGTCACATATGTGAGCATTATAATGCAAGAATTTGGATTTTGATAGCAATCATCAACCAAGATATGCATGTATGAGTTTTAGTTAAAATTTGAGTTCATACGAATCATAGCTTGAATTGATAAGATTTAGTGTTTTTTAGAACCAAATAGTTGTTCAAAATGGTTTAGTTATGTTGTACAAATGTACCCAAATCATTTCTATACTTAAGTAATTGTTTTGGTTTAAACACTATAACTAGTATATTACCTATTTATTACATGGGTTAGATTTTTAAAAAGACAATATTAATAATAAATTATTATTATATATTATTTTATGTTTTCAAGTATTAAAGTCAGGTCTGTCAAATAATATTTTTCTTCATTTACTTTAATTATGTATGAATAGTAATTACCTTTTATATATTGTTTATATTATATTTTTAATTTTGTTATTGTTCATGGTTTTTTAATCGATAATAATTTCTTATACTCTTATAAGTTTGAATAGAATTTATTTTATTTTCAAGTATGAAAAAAAGATTATTATTTAATTAAAATTTTAAATTCTAACTTATAAAATACTTATTTTATTTCAAGGATTAGACATAAAAACTTATTCTATTATCGGTATTTTTTTTAGTTTTTAGTTTCTTGATATTTTAAAAAAAAGTTAAAGTGTATTACAAAAGATATTTATGAATTATTTTAGGTAAAAATAATAATACGGATTATTTATTATTTTAATTTAATTAATTAAATGACACGTGTTATCAAAATAAAGGTTATTTTATATTTGAAAAAAAGATGGATAATTCAATTAATTGGAGCTTTAAAGGTGCGTTATGTGGCAATAACTATTTTCTTTTATTATAAGATGTAGATTTAGATATATAAATAGATATAGATATAAATGTTTATATTATATTTTTTAATTTTTTCATTGTTCAAGATTTTAAAAATGACAATAATTCCTTATATTTTTATAAGTTTCAAAAGAAATCTTTTTTCCGAATATGAAAAAAAGATTATTATTTTATTAAATTTTTATTTTTTCAAACTTAAAAAAATTATTTATTTTATTTCAAAGATTATACATAAAAAAATTATTCTATTATCAGTATTTTTAAGTTTTAGTTTTTTGATATTTAGATAAAGTTAATTGTATACAAAAGATATTTTTAAATTATTTTAGGTAAATAGAATAATAAATATTATTTATTAATTTTCATTTAATTAATTAAGTGGCATGTGTTAACAAAATAAGAGTTATCTTATTTTAGGAAAAAAAGCGGAAAAATTAATAAATTGAAGCTCTAAGGGACCGCCATGTGGCAAAAAAATATTTTCTTTTATTATAAGAATATAGATTACCAATGTGAGTACCCTTTATTGTTTATTTATTCATTAAACGACTTCATGCAATTTGTTGATAAATTATTGTACACTACTACAAAAAGCATAATGGACCCCCATATTTACTCCGGTTAATAGAAAAAAAGCTAAAAAAACGGGGTTCTTTTAAAGTTTGTTAGAGTGTTAGCTAATACACCCCGGTTGTTTAACAAGGTAACCGGGGTCCTTTACTTTTTCTTATACACCCCGGTTGTTTTTATAAAAACCGGGGTACATAATGAAACATTTACCCGGTTGTTTAAAAAAATGACCGGGGTCCTTTACTTTTTCTTATACACCCCGGTTGTTTTTATAAAAACGGGGGTACATGATCCAAAATTTACCCGGTTGTTTAACAAAATGACCGGGATCCTTTACTTTTTCTTATACACCCTGGTTGTTTTTAAAAAAACCGGGGTACATAATCCAACATTAACCCGGTTGTTTAACAAAATGACCGGGGTCCTTTACTTTTTCTTATACGACCTGGTTGTTTTTAAAAAACCCGGGGTACATAATCCAATAATTACCCGGTTGTTTAACAAAATGACCGGGGTCCTTTACTTTAACTAAAATATTTATACCTTATTGTCTTAATCAATTCATTAAAAAAGGGCATTTGGCCTAGCGGTATCAAGGTGTTAGAGGGGACCCCAAGGTTGTGGGTTCGAGTCCCATTGTGAACAAAAGGTGTATATTTAGGAGTAAGATTAGATGGGTGTGTGAGTTCTGCAGTACAATATATCTATATATATGTAGATATAGGTGTCGGAAATTGTTAAAATAAAAAAATAAAAAAAAAACATTTGAAACCCGTTTCCTTACAAAACCACCAGGGTCTATTTGTATTTTATAAGCCTTGAAACCCTGGTTATTTTGAATTAAACAGGGGTCTATGTACATATGTACCCCGGTTGAACGACCGGGGTCCTTTACATTTGGAATAGACCTCCCCCCTTATCAACCCCGGTGCTACAACCGGGGTTTATTATCATTTTTGACCGGGGTCCATTATGCTTTTTGTAGTAGTGGTATTTGGTTGTCGGTTGCATTTATGTACACATTGTCCATCTTATTTGTTAGATTAAGATTTTATTTATATGATAATGTGTGGAATGAGAAGCATAATGTGTTATTTATATGATAATGTGTGGAATGAGAAGGATGATGTGTGATAGGACAATGATAGGTTCTCTTGACTTCGTGACGAGAAAACCGGGACGTCCTTGAGATGGGATGAGTTGTGATCACAATCAAAGTCTTGGTCGTGTGACTGAGTCTCTTTAAATGGGGACCGAGGTGAGACCAAGAAGGGTCATCAGTCATGTAGTTGAGTATTCTTAATTAGGACCCGAGGCGAGACCAGTGATGCGTCACATGGATGGAGTCTCCTTAAGTGAAGACTGATGTGGAAATCATAAGGATCATTTGAACTAAGTATCCTTAAATATGGGCCAAGGTGAGATCCAATTGTGTATTGATGTGAATCATGTTTACTTAAATGGCAGTTATGAAAATTGATTGTTGGTATAAGTTCATAATGATGTTAGTTGAATGTATTGCATGTATTATGATGATGACATATTTTTATATTTTAATAATCATGGGAAACTCACAAAACTCTTGTAGCATACTGTTTATTTGTAAATATTTATCTTAGGATTGGATAAAAGCAAGAAATTTGCCGAATCTTCTAACCAATAATGTTGTGAAGTGGATCTAAGTGCGGGAAGATTAAATGAAAAAACTTTTGTGTTGGTAAGTTTTGTTAAAAAAATGAATTATATTGAGACTATTTAGATTATGTTTTGGACATATATACATTTGTGAAGGATGTTTGAATTTAATAATGTACTAGTTTATTACCCGCGTACTACGCAGATATTTTTATTATATATAAGATATAATAAATTAAAAGGTAAAGATATAAGTCTTATTTTTTTAGACAAAAGTATATAAGAATGATATTATTATTTATTATAACCTACTAATTTTATATATTTCTAGATATATATGAATAGTAAGTATTTTATACTTTTATTATATTATATTATAATTAGTAGAGTATTAGATTTTGTTTGAATTGATTTTAATTTAAAAGTAGATTATATTAGATTTTATTAAATAAATTTTACATTTTTTATTATTTTTAAAACCTATAAATGCCACGTGTCGATTTATGGTGATGACACATGGCTTCACAAGAAATGAGTATAGTACTCTTTTATTAGTATTTATTATAGATTTATTTTTAAAATTTTTAAGTATCTATATATATATATATATATATATATATATATATATATATATATATATATATATATATATATATATATATATATATATATATATATATATATATATATATATATATATATATAAGTTGAAAGTCCTATATAATAAATGAGAGTACTTATTACTTTCTTTTTTTTAAAGGTTTTTAATATATAAAATTTGAGTCCTAAAATGGTAGTACTAACTATTTCTTTTTCTTTAAAGTTTTTAATAGATAATATTATTTAAGTCATTTCATAAACAATAATAGTAAACATTTACACTGATTAATTTATTAATTTCAACACTCTAATAGCATTTTAAAATTTTAATACCGATTATATTTATTTTAAAGGTTTTAGGCTATTTTACATAGATTGATTACCAGTTAAAATCTATATATCTAAAAAAGTTGAGTTTCTCAAACAATAAAAGTGATGACAAGTCTAATGTAATAAATAAGAAAATTAATGAGTTAATTTTATTTAAGTTTTTAACAACTACTATATAATTATAATTATTAGTTAGTTGTTTTTATAAAAGTTAAGTCTATTATATATAAGTTGATCAGTTCCATACAATAACATTAGTAAGTATTTTGTTAATTTTCGTGAAATATCTAAAAATAGTTGGTCCATCTTTATTAAATATCTAAAAGTTAAGTCTATTATATATAAGTTGAGTAGTTCCATACAATAAATATGAGTATTATTTATTTGATTTAATTTTTGATAAAAATTTAATAAATAAATATAGTAAGCATTTTGTTAATTATCATGAAATATTTAAAAACAGTTGGTCCATCTAATTTTAATTAAATATCTACAATAATTATCATATCTATACTATCTATAATTATATATACACTAATGGAGGCTGTAATTCGTATTTCAAGAGCATAATTATGGTTGCTTGGTGGGTTTTGTGGAATTGGCGGAATAAAGCTTTGTTTGCTTCACAAGAGGACTTTACGAAAGTTTTTGTGGAAGATCCTTTCCCGTGCATTCAAAGATTGGCTGGGATGTGGTTTGAAAATAGAAAAGACTCTGTTAAGGTTAATTGGTTTATTTGGTCTTGTAATCCTTTTTTAAGTATTTCCTTGTAGTTTTGCTGCCTGCTCCCCTGTTCCACCTTGGTGCAGAGTTGTAATTCTGTGGCTGTATTGGCTCCTGCTTGGAGCTTTTTTATTAGTAATACAAGCCTTGCTTTTCAAAAAAAAATAATTATATATACACTATAGTATAAACGATGTATATAATTACAACTTATAAAACATAGGATACAACCTAATAATGCAATATTATTTAATTTGAAAAAGTTTAAGTAACAAAGATTGATGTACAAGTCATAACAACATATAAATATCATAATAATAATTATTTTATCACTCATTTTATTTAAAGATCATTAATCATTTCATTAAATAGTTAGCTAATTATAAAGTTATAAATGATTTTTTCATTCTATTATATATATATAATGCTTATTTTAATAACAATATTATTATTATTAACTAATTTAATTTCTCACTAATTTATAATTATATAGATTAATTTAAGAGGGTCAATCAACAAGATAATGTCTCTTCAGTTGCTTCTATTAAATTTTTTTCATAACATATGTGGCTCTTAAATTGTTTCTTATTACACAATCAATTTATTATGTTATTATAAATAACATAGTAGGTTCATTCCTAAAAAATATCATGCTTAAATTCTTACATTTATAGTAGTTCATTTGAAAAAGTTTAAGTAACAAAGCTTGATGTACAAGTCATAACAACATATAAATATCATAATAATAATTATTTTATCACTCATTTTATTTGAATATCATTAATCATTTCATAAAATAGTTAGCTAATTATAAAGTTATAAATGATTTATTCATTCTATTATATAAATAAAATGCTTATTTTAATAACTATATTATTATTATTAGTAATTTAATTTCTCACTAATTTATAATTATATAGATTAATTTAAGATGGTCAATCAATAAGATAATGTCTCTTCAATTGCTTCAATTAAATTTTTTTTGTAACATATGTGGCTCTTGAATTGTTTCTTATTACACAATCAATTTATTATGTTATTATAAATAACATAGTAGGTTCATTCCTAAAAAAATATCATGCTTATATTCTTACATTTGTAGGCATAAACGCATGATAAAGAAATATGAGATTGAGTAGAACAAGCATCAACATGGCGGTCGTTGATATTGTTCGTCGTATTCCCACACGAGAATTCGTCCAACATTTTATTGCTTATGGGGTATATATTTGTTTCAACTACAATATATTTCATCAGTTGCACACTTTTATATATGTATGTGTTGTTTTTTAGAAGAAGATTTTTGTGACATAGTTTTTATCTTTTTAGGATGATGAAGAAAGGAACACAACGAACATGTCGGTAGTTAAAAGTTCACTTCCAATGTATTTTACTATTTATAATTTTTATTTTGGTAAATAATTTCATTAGAATCAATTATGCACTTCCATAGATGCATTTGTTTGTATTTTAACGTTTATTAAAATAATGTTAATGACAATCGTAAAAATATCATATTTACCAAGTTTGGATTTAAAATGGTTTGATGTAATAAGCATTTTATTTAAACGACGTAATTATATAAAAATAAGCATTTTTTTATAATTTGAATCAATATGAAAAGATGGAATGCAATTTAACTTAATTAAATGACGTAAAGAATTAAAATTGACATGTCCAAGACGACCATGCCATAAGCTAGAAGACTCTGTCAAATAAACCGAATTTGTAGTCGTTTTATTAAAATTGATTTTCAAAATCAACAAATTTATTTTGAACATTCCATTCAAAGCAAAACCTTCTCCAACAAAATGACCATTCTTGATCAAAACAAATTTATTCGATTCAAAAACCATTTTCAATCCAAACTTGTTTAACAGCCATCCGGAAACCAAATTCTTTTGAATTTCCGGTACATACAAAACATTTGTCAACTTAAGATCTTTCCCGGATGTCATCTTCAAGATCACATCGCCTTCACCTTTGACATCAACCGTATCAAAGTTTCCCATGAAAATAAAATATGTGATGACAAATCTCATGTAATGAATAAGAAAATTAATGGGTTAATTTAATTTTAATTTTTAATAAATGAGAAAACTAATAAGTTAATTTAACATTAAATTGTTAACAAGTAATATATAATTATATTTAGTTAGTTGTTTTTATAAGGGATAAGTGCGTAAAAAACCATCAACTTGTCAACTTTTTGTGATTAAAACCCCAAATCATTTTTCGTTGCACAGAAAACCCCGAACTAACTAAAAAATTAGTAAATCAATGTTTTATCAATTAGCAACCCGTTGAAATTGGTTATTAATCCTACGTGGACCAGTAAATAACCTACGTGGAATAAGTTTTAATTGTTGAAACCGGTTGTCAAGTATTACACAACATTTAAACACCCGTTGATAATTTTTAATTGTACTTTTTAAACCGAATTTGTAATTTGAATCAATATGAAAAGATAGAATGCAATTTAACTTAATTAAACGACGTAAAGAATTAAAATTGACATGTCCAAGACGACCATGCCATAAGCTAGAAGACTCTGTCAAATAAACCGAATTTGTAGTCGTTTTATTAAAATTGCTTTTCAAAATCAACAAATTTATTTTGAACATTCCATTCAAAGCAAAACCTTCTCCAACAAAATGACCATTCTTGGTCAAAACAAATTTATTCGATTCAAAAACCATTTTAAATTCAAACTTGTTTAACAGCCATCCGGAAACCAAATTCTTTCGAATTTCCGGTACATACAAAACATTTGTCAACTTAAGATCTTTCCCGGATGTCATCTTCAAGATCACATCGCCTTCACCTTTGATATCAACCGTATCAAAGTTTCCCATTAAAATAAAATGCTTATTTTAAATCCAAACTTGGTAAATATGATATTTACCAAAGTGGCCGAAAGTAATTGTTTGTTTTGTGAAAGTTGAGAGCTATTGTAATAGAATTTGTTTTTTTGGCAATCACATATATTAGATGTCTATAGGAGTCACTTTGGTAATTTCGTATTCAATTTTAATTTTGTTTCTAATTTATTGAAGACATACCAAAGTGGCCGAAACCCGTTTCAGCCGTTACTATACATTGTGATAGCCAATCAGCGATTGGTAGAGCGCATAGCATAATGTATAATGGTAAGTCAAGACATATTAGACGTCGGCATAATTCGATACGACAACTACTCTCAACAGGTGTTATTACTATTGACTATGTGAAGTCAAAAGATAACATTGCGGATCCACTTACGAAAGGCCTAAATAGAGAGTTAGTTTTGAAGTCGTCAAAAGGAATGGGACTAAAGCCCATGAATGAATAAATTCATACGAAGGAAAACCTTACCTTGTTGACTGGAGATCCCAAGATCTTGGTTCAAAAGGACAACCTATTTGTACGAATAAAGTGTGGTCACTGTGGGGGGTTGTGAAAAACTCCTAGTCCATTCCTATATGATTTAATCATTCTATTATATAAATAAAATGCTTATTTTAATAACTATATTATTATTATTAATAATTTAATTTCTCACTAATTTATAATTATATAGATTAATTTAAGATGGTCAATCAATAAGATAATGTCTCTTCAATTGCTTCAATTGAATTTTTTTTGTAACATATGTGACTCTTGAATTGTTTCTTATTACACAATCAATTTATATAAATAACATAGTAGGTTCATTCCTAAAAAAATATCATGCTTATATTCTTACATTTGTAGGCATAAACGCATGATAAAGAAATATGAGATTGAGTAGAACAAGCATCAACATGGCGGTCGTTGATATTGTTCGTCGTATTCCCACACGAGAATTCGTCCAACATTTTATTGCTTATGGGGTATATATTTGTTTCAACTACAATATATTTCATCAGTTGCACACTTTTATATATGTATGTGTTGTTTTTTGGAAGAAGATTTTTGTGACATAGTTTTTATCTTTTTAGGATGATGAAGAAAGGAACACAACGAACATGTCGGTAGTTAAAAGTTCACTTCCAATGTATTTTACTATTTATAATTTTTATTTTGGTAAATAATTTCATTAGAATCAATTATGCACTTCCATAGATGCATTTGTTTGTATTTTAACATTTATTAAAATAATGTTAATGACAATCGTAAAAATATCATATTTATTTCTATGTCTCTTAGATGGTTTTGTTAGACATGGTTGTCACTAACTCACTATACATTAATCAAAATCACATATGATATATATGATTAATGGTTTGTTATTAACTATTTATATTTCAAGAATTCTAATTGTTTTAGAATATCCATTTAAAATGTTTTGTATACAAAATCAATGATAAAATATTTTCTGTTTTACTAAAATATTTCTAATTTACTATATACATAAAATAAAAAGTATCTAATTTACTACTATCTTAATAATTTAAAAGTTTTAGAGTATATTGGGATTTTATACTTATTATTAACTTAACTGTGTATATGTTACAAAATAATAAAAGTTTGTTTCATAACTTTAATAGTTATTATTATTTTTTATAAATTGTAAACTAAATAAGTATAATAAATGATAAGTTAAAATAAATCCATAATCAATATAATTAAATAAATATAAGTTCATTTAATATATGAATCAGTATATTTTATATAACTTCCGCTTGCACATATAAAAGTATATGTATACAAATCAAACAAGAAAATATAAAATATAAAATTAAATACACATTCCAATAATTACTAAAGCTTCTAATAAATTAAAGAGTTACTAAATTATAATTACGATCAATAAAAAATCAAATTTAGTCCAAAATGAAACATAACTTAAAAAGATATATTTAAAAAAATTTATTTAAAAATCACAATTCACTTAGGTTTCTTCTAAAAAAATATAGCATATCGTTAACCTTTTCATTTGAATATCATTAATCATTTTATTAATAAGTTATTTATTCTGCTTTTGTAAATATAATAGTTATGTATATTTAAAATGTTAATGATTTTAATAATAATAATATTAACTGTATTATATCAAATTTTATTCATAACATTTCTGTCTTTTGAATTACATCTCATTTTCATAATGAATTAATTATTTCACTATAAGTAGTACACTAGCTTTATTGTTAGAACTTATTATTTTCAATATTTTCTTATATATTACATTCTCTATGAGTTGCAAATGTACATGAAAGAATATCATGATTTTTAATGTATTTTTCCAGTAATTATAATATTAACGTCATATTTCTGTTATCTAAACCATTTCGCCCATCTTTTTTTTGTGCATGTGTTTTAATGCCATAGAATGATTATGAAAAAGCATGATAAATCCTTATTGACCAAATAAAATTATATAACTCCAATTGGAGATTAACATATGAGTAAGATTTTTTCTATCCTTTTATTATATTGAGACTATTTTTTTAGCTTTTCGAAAACGGTGATGCCTCGATTCTTTAGCACATCAAGAATATAAATTTCAAGACTTTAATACGTTGGAATTAGGAAGGTCTACTAACACAATAAATATTATTATAAATTTTCATTAAGATATTGATGACATTAATATGACAAAGATATTCTTCAAAGTAATATTAATATCATTAGTTAATAAATATATAAATTTGGTTAAAGTAATGTTTTTTGGTAATTTGTAACATACATATAGATTCTATACTAGATCTATAACAATATTTACTTCAATAATATTTGTTCAAATATTTAAAATGACGATTCTAAAAGACATACATTCATTAAATAAATTATTTAACATTTATATTTTATTTATTGTTAAAAAAATTTAGTCATCAAAATCAACCATTTTAAAATATTTTAGTACTAAGATGGATTGGATTGTACTAAAAATTTATAACTTTTAATTATTTAAATAGATTATACTCAAAACTTCTAACATTATTCATTCTCTTTTAAAGTAAAATTAAGATAAAAATATATAATCAAAATGGACAATTAATTCCATATTGTTGGGAAATAGTTTAAGTAAGGTTCAAGCTGTTAGTTAGACTTCTCAAGCTGTTAGTAGATTCTCTGTTTAAATACAAAGTTCATGCTGTTAGAAGCTGATGCATACAGGGTTGAAGCTGCTAGCACAAATTCTCATGCTGCCAATACACCTTCTCATGCTGGTGGCACAAAGTTTCAGACTGCTGCAGATTCAACAAGTTGGGACGATTTCACCACTCTACCACTTCTGTCATGTGACCCTCCAGGGGTCCTGAGCACTCAACATGATGCAAATCCAGACACTGAAGTGCCAATTCAAAGTCCAGACAGCACAGCTCCACCACAAAAGGAAACAGCTCCAGTTTCCAGGCTAGCAGTCCCAACAAATTCTCAAGCTGTTAGCCCAGAAACACAAGCTGTCCCAGAAACTGAACCATTTACTGGTTCTGATGGTGATGACACAAATCTTGGAACGTCCTTTCAAATAGAGAGAGAACCCACACGCAGAGTTCATAAGTATCACCCTCTCAATCAAATACTGGGTGATCCAAGCACCCCTGTTCAGACAAGGAAGATGGTCCACAATGAGACTGCTGCTGATGAACAGGCAGTTCCAGAATTCAGCCTAGCTGCTTTTGAACATGCCTGCTTCATGTCTCAACTAGAACCTAAAAAGGCATCAGAAGCACTAAAAGATTCATTCTGGATTGAAGCCATGCAGGAAGAGCTTTTACAGTTTAAAATTCAGAATGTATGGACTCTGGTGGATCTTCCTAAAGGTAAGAGAGCCATAGGTACAAGATGGGTGTTTAGAAACAAGAAGGATGAGAGAGGGATAGTCATCAAGAACAAAGCAAGACTAGTAGCACAAGGGTACACTCAAGAAGAAGGAATAGATTATGATGATATTTTTGCTCCAGTAGCAAGAATTGAAGCCATAAGACTATTTCTAGCATATGCAAGCTTCAAAGGCTTTAAAGTGTATCAAATGGATGTCAAGTCTGCTTTCTTGTATGGGACAATTGAAGAAGAAGTGTATGTGTGTCAACCTCCTGGTTTTGAAGACTACAAGTATCCAGACAGGGTGTACAAGCTAGACAAAGCACTCTATGGTCTTCACCAAGCCCCCAGAGCATGGTATGACACACTGTCCTCATATCTTCTACAGAATGGATTCAAGAGAGGCAGAAGATTCCAGCATATCTACTATCAAAGAAGTCCTAGTCCTTCAAGGAAATATGTCCATAGAGCAATATAAATAGACAGAATGTTGTATAGAAAACAGACGTATACACATACGCACATAGAAGTTTTCTGCATTATTTTTGAGTCTGTAATTGCTTTATTGTTTAAGTTTTCATAAGCCTCTAAGGTTGTAAAACCCTAAGAACAGTTTGTGTTCTTCGTCTAATCTAAACAGATTAGAGGTGGTTGTAATCATTGAATTAAGCAATATAAACAGTCTTGGTTATTTCTGTGTTTTATGCTATTATTGATTCTGAAAGTTTTTGTCAAAATAATTGAGTGTTATTCCGCAAACTTCTTAATTAAACTTTGATTCAAAGCAAGATTATTGATTTATACTCTGATAAATTCAAATCAGTTAATCTTAGTGGCTCATAGCTTTAGATCCTGACACATATGTTCTATAAATAAAACGAATTCACAAACTTTTAACATATATATAACGAATGTTAAAGTTTTTCAATTTAATAATACGGAAAAATTATTCCTAAAACCAGTATTTTTAAATTATTATATAGTACAATTATTACTATTAACAAAAATATATGAACGATATATGCATAAAAGCTAAAATTACAATAATTTTTAAAAGTTGCATGTATAAATGTGACGTTTTTTAAAATTTCTGCATCAAAAAGACTTTCAAACTCATTTAGACGGTTATAGTGGTCCCTAAAAATATAAATATCTAATAATTACAATGTGTTTAAACTAAAAATTAACCCAGTGCATCGCACGGGTCATTTTGACTAGTAAATATAATAAAGTACTACCTAATTTAACTTCTATAAATAAAAAACAATCTTTTTAATTGATTTTAAATCGATCATTATTATTCTTAATAATCAAAATTAAATTCAAATGTAAATTTTGGATTTAAATGTAGAAATGAGGTAAATAAAGTAAAACTTTGTGTTAACTCTTTTGCTAACAAAATTTAAATTTTAACTTAGATAACGAAAGTTAATAATTAGATGCTAATATATATATATATATATATATATATATATATATATATATATATATATATATATATATATATATATATATATATATATATATATATATATATATATATATATATATAGACACACACACACACACATTCACGTAATGAAAGTTTTTTGTTTCTTACATTGATATTTTATCATTTAAATTTGAAGTTTATTATTTTATTGATCTTTTAAAACTTTTTTATTTTATAGATGTTTTTAAAATTTTTAATATTTGGGACATTTAAACTTGAAGTTTATTATTTTATTGATTAATCAAAAAAATATTTATTTTATTGATTAATCTATCTGACTGGAGTGATCAGATAGAGGAAGAATTCCAGAACCAAGCTCTTATGGCAGAAACATCAAATGTCTCCTCCACTGAACTACCATCTGAGGTAACCTCTAAACTCTGCTCTCAATCATGTAAAAATATGGTTAAAAAGTACAGAGATCATAATGAGAGCATGTGCAAAACTCTAGCTAAGATGGAAGAAAGGAGATATGAATATATGCAAGCCATAGAAGATCTGGAAAAACAGATCAATGACTACAAGGATAATGAGCTTCAAATGGGTTATGATAGAAACTATCATGAATGGGAGAAAAAGGAACTCAACAAGAAAATAGAATCTTTGAATAAAAAGATAGAAGAATCTGAACAGAAGGTGTTAGAGGCTAATAAGAAACTAGAATCTGTTAACATAGATTTAGGTAACTTCAAGTTAGCAAATCAAAAGCTAGAACACCTAATGAAAGTTCAATTCAAAGACAGAGTTAAATCCCAGGTCAATCCCAAAGAAGGAATAGGATACAATGCTACTCCACCTCCATATAATAACAAGTACATTCATCCAATGAGTGAAGTTGCTGATAGACTTGTCAATGAACCACTAGATGAGTCTATGACTATTGTAGATCCTATCCTTGAGAGCAGTCCTGAACCAAAAGAAGCTAAGAGTCAAAATAGAGACTGTGACACAAAGAGTGCACCCATAGAAGTCCAAGTTCCCAGTAAGAAAGGAAAAGAAAAGATGAGTGTATGCAATGCTACTCCACAAGATTCTGTACTTTCTAACTGTAACACTGCATCTTCATCAAAAGGACCTAAAAGAGGTAAAACTGTTTCAATCTGCACATGCCAAAAGCATGGTGTTCAAAAGTTTCCTAAACAACAGCAGGTAAGAGGAAACCAGAGAAACAAAAACAAGAAATTGACAGAAAAATCTGGTGTTCCAATTCAAACTGTCAAAAGATGCTTTCACTGTGGAAGGAAGAATCATTTAGCCAAGGATTGTTTTTACAAACCAGCTGTTGCAAAACAGGCTGTACATCACACAAAATCAAATCCTAAACAGGCAAAACACTCAAAAGTGAAACCTTCCACAGCAGTTCCAAAGAGAACAGTTGATCA
The DNA here is from genome assembly GCA_020465985.1 of Centrapalus pauciflorus. NCBI lineage: Eukaryota > Viridiplantae > Streptophyta > Magnoliopsida > Asterales > Asteraceae > Centrapalus > Centrapalus pauciflorus. Next base: position 32,330 of record JAANYP010000459.1, on the reverse strand, counting down.
CAAATTTTCAAAAATTAATAAAAAACAGTCCACACATCAAAAACAAGTTTTGGCAAAGCCTAAATCAAGTTTTAAACAAATATGGTGTGTCAAGGACAAATCTGGTGCTCAAACTGCTAATGCAAAAGATCAGACTGTTAAGTCAAAATCTGATGCTGTTAGTGCAAAAACTGAAACTGTTAGCACTACAAACACAGCTCAAGCTGATGAGCATCAAACTGGAGCTGTTAGTGATTCATCTGAGACTGTCAGAAGAAAAGATGATCAAAATAATTGGCTACCTCACATAATCACTAAATACTCTCCAAAGACTCCATCAGTAGACCTCACCAAATACAAGAAATCAAAAACAGTTTTTAGTTATGTCAATATACAAGGCCAACCCAAAACCAATTTGGTTTGGGTTTACTCCACTACTAACTAAGCTGTTATTTGTGCAGGGCAACCACAGGTCTTCACATAAGACACGATGGCATCTGGACAGTGGATGCTCTAGGCACATGACAGGCAATTCTGAATGCTTGTCAAACTTCAAAGGATTTGATGGAGGTTTTGTTGCATTTGGAGGCAACTCAAAAGGAGGTAAAGTTACAGGTAAAGGTACTGTAAAAGCAGGCAACATGACATTCCATGATGTCTTGTATGTTGAACAGCTTAAGTACAATCTATTGAGTGTCTCTCAAATCTGTGACAAACAAAACATTGTTCTGTTCACAGATTCTGAGTGCATTGTTCTTTCAAAGGATTTCAAAATTCCTGAAAATCTTGTTTTACTTAGAACACCAAGAAAGGACAATGTTTACTGCCTAGACACAGCTCTTTTGACTAAAGCAAATACTTTAAGCTGTTTGATATCCAAAGCATCATCAAATGAGTCTGCTCTTTGGCATAGAAGGATGTGTCACATGAACTTCAGATCCATGAATGATTTAGTTAAAAAGAATCTGGTAAGAGGATTACCACAAAAGGAGTTCATTTGTGATGATCATTGTGTGGCTTGTCTCAAAGGTAAGCAACACAAATCTTCTCATAAGTCCAAAGAAATAAATTCAATCTCATCTATTCTTCAGCTGTTACATATGGATCTATTTGGTCCAACATCTGTTTTGAGTTTGAATAAAAGGGCATACTGTTTAGTCATTGTTGATGATTTCACCAGATTTACTTGGGTTTACTTTCTTAGATCAAAAGATGAAACTGCTGAGCTTGTTAAGTCTTTTATCCTTAAGATAGAAAACCAATCTAATTCAAAAGTTAAGGTGATAAGATCAGACAATGGGACTGAATTTAAAAATCAAGTTCTAAACAGTTTCTGTGAGTCCAAAGGTATTGCTAGACAATACAGTGCACCAAGAACACCACAGCAAAATGGTGTAGCTGAAAGAAAGAATAGAACATTAATTGAAGCTGCTAGAACAATGTTAGCTGATTCCAATCTGCCTATGACTTTCTGGGCAGAAGCTGTCAATACAGCCTGTTATGTTCTAAATAGGGTTCAAGTCGTTCAATCACAAGGGAAAACTCCCTATGAGTTATTCCACAACAGAAGTCCCCTAATAGCTTTCTTCAAGCCTTTTGGATGCCCATGTACTATTCTTCACACTAAGACTCACTTAGGGAAGTTTGAGAGTAAGGCTGAAGAAGGATTTTTTGTAGGATACTCAATTCAAAGTAAAGCCTATAGAGTATACAATAGTGTGTCTAAAACAATTGAAGAACGTGCCAATGTTGAATTCAATGAAAATACTGCTAACATTAAAGGCACTGGTCCTGATTGGTTATTTGATTTAGATTCACTAACAAATTCTCTGAGCTTTACTGAGTTCACTGCAGAAGCTGATGCATACAGGGTTGAAGCTGCTAGCACAAATTCTCATGCTGCCAATACACCTTCTCATGCTGGTGGCACAAAGTTTCAGACTGCTGCAGATTCAACAAGTTGGGACGATTTCACCACTCTACCACTTCTGTCATGTGACCCTCCAGGGGTCCTGAGCACTCAACATGATGCAAATCCGGACACTGAAGTGCCAATTCAAAGTCCAGACAGCACAGCTCCACCACAAAAGGAAACAGCTCCAGTTTCCAGGCTAGCAGTCCCAACAAATTCTCAAGCTGTTAGCCCAGAAACACAAGCTGTCCCAGAAACTGAACCATTTACTGGTTCTGATGGTGATGACACAAATCTTGGAACGTCCTTTCAAATAGAGAGAGAACCCACACGCAGAGTTCATAAGTATCACCCTCTCAATCAAATACTGGGTGATCCAAGCACCCCTGTTCAGACAAGGAAGATGGTCCACAATGAGACTGCTGCTGATGAACAGGCAGTTCCAGAATTCAGCCTAGCTGCTTTTGAACATGCCTGCTTCATGTCTCAACTAGAACCTAAAAAGGCATCAGAAGCACTAAAAGATTCATTCTGGATTGAAGCCATGCAGGAAGAGCTTTTACAGTTTAAAATTCAGAATGTATGGACTCTGGTGGATCTTCCTAAAGGTAAGAGAGCCATAGGTACAAGATGGGTGTTTAGAAACAAGAAGGATGAGAGAGGGATAGTCATCAAGAACAAAGCAAGACTAGTAGCACAAGGGTACACTCAAGAAGAAGGAATAGATTATGATGATATTTTTGCTCCAGTAGCAAGAATTGAAGCCATAAGACTATTTCTAGCATATGCAAGCTTCAAAGGCTTTAAAGTGTATCAAATGGATGTCAAGTCTGCTTTCTTGTATGGGACAATTGAAGAAGAAGTGTATGTGTGTCAACCTCCTGGTTTTGAAGACTACAAGTATCCAGACAGGGTGTACAAGCTAGACAAAGCACTCTATGGTCTTCACCAAGCCCCCAGAGCATGGTATGACACACTGTCCTCATATCTTCTACAGAATGGATTCAAGAGAGGCAGAAGATTCCAGCATATCTACTATCAAAGAAGTCCTAGTCCTTCAAGGAAATATGTCCATAGAGCAATATAAATAGACAGAATGTTGTATAGAAAACAGACGTATACACATACGCACATAGAAGTTTTCTGCATTATTTTTGAGTCTGTAATTGCTTTATTGTTTAAGTTTTCATAAGCCTCTAAGGTTGTAAAACCCTAAGAACAGTTTGTGTTCTTCGTCTAATCTAAACAGATTAGAGGTGATTGTAATCATTGAATTAAGCAATATAAACAGTCTTGGTTATTTCTGTGTTTTATGCTATTATTGATTCTGAAAGTTTTTGTCAAAATAATTGAGTGTTATTCCGCAAACTTCTTAATTAAACTTTGATTCAAAGCAAGATTATTGATTTATACTCTGATAAATTCAAATCAGTTAATCTTAGTGGCTCATAGCTTTAGATCCTGACACATATGTTCTATAAATAAAACGAATTCACAAACTTTTAACATATATATAACGAATGTTAAAGTTTTTCAATTTAATAATACGGAAAAATTATTCCTAAAACCAGTATTTTTAAATTATTATATAGTACAATTATTACTATTAACAAAAATATATGAACGATATATGCATAAAAGCTAAAATTACAATAATTTTTAAAAGTTGCATGTATAAATGTGACGTTTTTTAAAATTTCTGCATCAAAAAGACTTTCAAACTCATTTAGACGGTTATAGTGGTCCCTAAAAATATAAATATCTAATAATTACAATGTGTTTAAACTAAAAATTAACCCAGTGCATCGCACGGGTCATTTTGACTAGTAAATATAATAAAGTACTACCTAATTTAACTTCTATAAATAAAAAACAATCTTTTTAATTGATTTTAAATCGATCATTATTATTCTTAATAATCAAAATTAAATTCAAATGTAAATTTTGGATTTAAATGTAGAAATGAGGTAAATAAAGTAAAACTTTGTGTTAACTCTTTTGCTAACAAAATTTAAATTTTAACTTAGATAACGAAAGTTAATAATTAGATGCTAATATATATATATATATATATATATATATATATATATATATATATATATATATATATATATATATATATATATATATATATATATATATATATATATATATATATATAGACACACACACACACACATTCACGTAATGAAAGTTTTTTGTTTCTTACATTGATATTTTATCATTTAAATTTGAAGTTTATTATTTTATTGATCTTTTAAAACTTTTTTATTTTATAGATGTTTTTAAAATTTTTAATATTTGGGACATTTAAACTTGAAGTTTATTATTTTATTGATTAATCAAAAAAATATTTATTTTAGCTTGTTAATTTTGAAAACTTTTAATAAGTATATTAATTATAGTTTCAATTAGTTTAGGAAACAAAAATAATAAGTTTCAATCATAAAGTTTAAATTTAATCAATTAAATGATATGCATGCATGTTACTTAATTTAATGTTGATTTTTATTTTTGGAAAAAGAGCGGGAAAATGAAAAAGTAATGTAATAGAAGAATGACATGTGGCAAAAAATGTTCTAATTTATTATAATATATTGATTGATTTTAACCGGACGATATGAAAACAATGTTATTTTTGTAAATTCTTAAACCTCATGGAGAGTAGTATGTCTAATGTTAAGTGTGAGGTAGGGATGTAAACGATTCTGGAACCGAACCGACCCGTAACCGATTTAACCGAAACCGAATATTAAAGATTGTAAGAACCGATAATCGAACCAATAATTGTAATGCGGTTCCAGTTCGATTATGGTACGGGTATTCCAGGTACGGAACTGATTAGAACCGAAAATTTAAAATACATATATAATTCTATCTATTATAACAAGATATAAACAAAAAAAACATAAAAATAGAATAAGAGAATTGTCGATCATGACTTTTTCATATAATTATGTAGTTTCACTATCCTAAAATATTGTTCCAACTTTTAATCTTTTTGGTTTTCACATTGTGGGTTTTTAAATCATTTCTTGATTTGAATGTTATGAGCTTTTCAAATTATCGGTTCTATGCCCGAAAAAATCGATACCCGCTGAACCAATAATCGAAAATTGAAGATTAAGAGAACCGATAACCGCACCAAATATTATAAATCAGTTCCAATCGGATCTGGTTCCGGTTCGGTTCCAATTTTGTTTCGGTTTTCGGGCATTCCACACGTCCCTAGTGTGAGGTGCTTTTATTGAAAATTTAGGTTTCTGAAATAATTAGGTAATGTGTTATTGTTGAAAATTGTAAAATAATAAAAATATTCACCAACGTTGTATTAACCGATGGTTTAGTCATATAATGTTTAGCCTATTTTGTGTCATTAGTCCATTGGCCCGTTGGCCCATCCTATTGTATTAATATTTCTGCTTTCGTTATTGAATGGATGATGGAACTTTGACAATCAAACATGGTATCAGAGCACACTAATCAAACCCTAATCCTCTCCCTTCTCCATACCCCAAACTCCGGCCGGCGACCTGTCGTCGTCGCCGTCTCTCACCAGCGCGCCACCCTCTCCCTCGCTCACTCACTCTTTTCTCCCCCCCTTTCACAACTACAAGCATCGGATTACACCTTAATCGCCGCCGCCGCTCTAACCTAAACCCTAATCGCAGCGCCACCACAACCGCTGTGAAACCCTAATCGCCGCGTCGCCGCCGCTGTGAAACCCTAATCGCCTTGCCGCCGCCGCCATATAAAACCCTACTCACCGCCGCCACTGATATTAGTCACAAACAGCCCTTGTTCAAACCGCCGCCGACCTCTACTCCTCCCCACCCTGCCGGCGCCGCCGCCTGGAAACCCTAATACCATCGCCCCTCTCCTTATTCCCCTTACGCTGCTCCTCTTTCTCTACCGCCGGCGATCCTGCACCACTTCTGCAAATCCACCAATGCCCCAACAAACCACAACTCTAACCCTCAACGGCTATTGGACCTTTAACCCCTACCCACCTCAACCTACTACGCTTCCTCAAGCATTCAGTACTATGCCTTTGCAGCCACCGACGAACACTCTTAACTCTGGGTGGTACATGGACACCGGTGCTACCTGCATATCTTCGCGGACACAGGTAATCTTACTACTGTTTTTAATAATTCATTACTTCCGTTTTATCGTTGTTGGAAACGGGGCTACTATTCCCTCTACCACCGCCGGCCATAGCATTTTGTCATCATCTCATCGTCCTCTATATTTAAAAAACGTTCTTATCACCCCTCAGATAATCAAAAACCTTATTTTCGTTCTTCGTTTCACTCGTGACAACAATTGTAGTGTTGAATTTGACAAGTTTGGTTTTTCTGTGAAAGATCTCACGACTCGTCAACAACTACTCCGCTGTGACAGTGACGGCGACTTGTACCCGCTTTCCACCATCAATCAGTCCGCTTTTCTGTCTTCCAGTCACACAACCAGTCACACCACCTGTCACCAACGCCTCGGTCATCCGAGAGACGATGTGCTTCGCTTTCTTATTTCTAGTAATTTCGTTAATTGTAATACTACCAAACCTTCAAGTTTTTGTCACGCGTGTCAACTAGGCAAAAATGTTAGACATCCATTCTATTCTTCAAGTACCGTCGTTAATGAGTCGTTTGATATAATACATTTGGGTTTATGGACATCACCTATTACGAGCAATGGTGGCTTTAAGTACTATGTTCTGTTTCTTGATCATTTTTCTCATTTCTTGTGGGTGTATCCTCTTAAAAATAAAAGTGATGCGTTTGTCAAGTTTCCACAATTTCGTGCGTACGTTAAAACTCAATTTCAAAAAGAAATCAAAGCGTTTCAGTGTGATCATGGTGGTGAATTTGATAACACGCCTCAACATAATCTCTTTAAAAGTGCTGGCATCCAATTTCGTTTCTCTTGTCCTCAAACCTCCCAACAAAACGGGAAATCTGAATGCATGATTCGTACCATAAATAATTCCATCCGCGTTCTCCTATTTGAAGCTCACTTACTGCCTCGGTTTTGGGTGGAAGCCCTATTCATGGCTGTCCACTTACATAACATCCTACCATCCACCACCATCCAAAATATCATCCCTTTCACGAAACTTTTCAACAAACCTCCCACCTATTCCCATCTTCGTGTCTTCGGATGTCTCTGCTACCCCTACACCATTCCATCTCACAAGCTCCAACCTCATTCCACCCCCTGTGTCTTTCTAGGCTACCCCAACCAACCATCGAGGCTATCGCTGTCTCGACATCGCCACTCACAAAATCATCATCTCTCGTCATGTTAATTTTGACGAGTCCCAAGTTCCCTTTCCGTCCATACCATCTACCACCACCTCCCAAAACACACTCCCTATAGATTCCCCTGAACCCTCCCCCATCGCTCGCTCCATTCTCACAAACCCAATTTCCGCACCCACACTCATCCCCACTTCTCCCAATTCTCTAGTCTCCTCTTCGGTTCCCTCTCCTCCTGACCAATCACCCCAATCCTCACCTCCTCCACCTCATCCCATGGTCACACGCTCCAAATCCGGCATCACTAAACCGGTCAATCGTCTCAATCTCAATGTCTCTCACGTCTCCCCTCTTCCTACCTCTTACCTCACTACTCTTCAATCCCTGACTGGAAAAATGCTATGAAAGACAAATTTAATGCATTACTTAAAAATGGTACGTGAAAACTTGTCCCGCGGCCACCAAAAGTTAATATTGTTCGTTCTATGTGGCTGTTTAGACATAAGTATCATGCTGATGGTACTCTGAGTAGGTACAAAGCCCGTTTGGTTGCAAATGGGCGGAACCAACAAAAAGGAGTTGACTGTGATGAGACTTTTAGCCTTGTGGTCAAACCTGCGACAATACGTACTGTCCTGAGCCTTGCGGTCTCTTGTGATTGGCCCATTCACCAATTAGATGTCAAAAATGTCTTCCTTCATGGTAACCTTTCTGAGACTGTCTATATGCATCAACCTCCGGGGTTTAAGCATACTACTCATCCTGATTATGTCTGCCTCCTGCAAAAATCCCTATACGGCCTCAAACAGGCTCCACGAGCCTGGTTTCAACGTTTTGCTTCCTTTGCCACACGTGTCGGATTCATTCACAGCAAAACTGACACCTCACTTTTTATCTTCCGACGTGGGTCTGAACTTGCATACCTCCTCCTGTACGTTGATGACATTATTCTCACGGCTTCGTCTACGGCTCTTCTACAGCGGATTATTGTCTTGCTTCACACAGAGTTTGCCATGACTGATCTTGGTTCGCTAAATTATTTTCTGGGCATTTTCGTGGTTCGCAACTCGTCCGGCTTGTTCCTCTCCCAATCCAAATTTGCCATGTAAATTCTCGAATGTGCTCACATGCTTAATTGCAACCCATGTCGCACTCCAGTTGACAGTGAAAGCAAACTTGGTCCGGATGGCACTCTGGTCTCTGATCCTAAATTATACCGCAGTCTCGCAGGTGCTCTACAGTATCTTACATTCACTCGCCCAGACATAGCATACTCTGTCCAACAAATTTGCCTCCACATGCATGATCCACGAGAGCCTCATCTAAATGCTTTATAACGAGTTCTGCGCTACATTCGTGGCACCGCTGATCTTGGCCTCCAGCTTTTCCGGTCTCCCTTTCTTAAACTCACAGCCTACAAAGACGCTGATTGGGCTGGGTGTCCGAGCACTCGTCGATCCACATCTGGATACTGCCTGTTTTTGGGTGACAACATCATCTCTTGGTCATCCAAACGTCAAAATACTACTTCTCGCTCCAGTGCCGAAGCCGAATACCGAGGTGTCGCTAATGTTGTCGCTAAAACTGCATGGATTCGTAACCTTCTGTGTGAGTTACATCTTCCCTTGCAGTCTGCTTCAATTGTGTACTGCGACAATGTTAGTGTTGTGTACCTGTCTTCGAATCCTGTTCAGCATCAACGCACGAAACACATCGAGATTGATATTCATTTTGCCCGTGACAAAGTGGCGGCCGGACATATTCGTGTTCTTCATGTTCCTTCACGCTACCAGTATGCTCATATCTTTACCAAAGGTCTGCCGTTTCAACTATTTGCTAATTTTCATTCCAGTTTGAGTGTTCGTCTTTCTCCCCCTCAAACTGCGGGGGACTATTAACCGATGGTTTAGTCATATAATGTTTAAGCCTATTTTGTGTCATTAGTCTATTGGCCCGTTGGCCTATCCTATTGTATTTATATTTCTGCTTTCGTTATTGAATGGATGATGGAACTTTGACAATCAAACACGTTGCTGGTTCAAAAAACATATCGTATATAATAAGTAAAACTAAAATCTGAATTATAAAAATATAAGACAACATTATTACTATAGAAAATTTAAAAAAAAAAGCTAAACATTATTAACATAAATTTATAATAAATCAAAATAATAAATAATAAAATAACATTAACGTTCAAAAACCGTCCAAAGAAACTATATTTTAACCAACGGTATGAAAATTTAGATATCTTATTTGACTATATAATATAAAAAACACACATATATATAGTATTAACATAATATATTATTTTACAAAGTTTTGTAAATATTAAAAATAAATATAATATAAAATATAATATAATATTGTATGAATATATGATTATATATATAGTATACTATAATATAGTAATGTTTTATTCCATTCTATCTATACTATATAAAATAAGAAAACCACTTGGAGTTTCTGGACCATTGGATGGAAAGAAATTAATGGTCCAGATTAATGACAACTCATAATTATTTATGAAAATGTCTCTTATATGCTTAATTAAAATCAATAATTATACCTATGTCATTTTTTTAATTCATTTTTCAAATTTACTACCTTAACTTAATTACATTAAATTTTGATTTTAATATTTTCATTAATGAATTAATATTAAATTAATATTTACCTAAAATAAATATGTGTCATTATTATCCTTAATGATCATAGTTAAATTCAAATGTAAAAATTTGGATTTAAATGTAGAAGTGTTAAAATAAAGTTAAAATTTTTGTTAATTATTTTGCTAGCAAGATTTAAAATTTAAATGATAAAACTTCAATTGTGAATATGATAAATTTTTTTGTTGATTTTCAGATATTCCATTATTATATTTTATCATTTTCAAAATATATACACATTCACATAATTGAAGTTTTTTGTTTCTTACATTGATATTTCATACTTGAAGTTAATACAAATTAAAAGAAACATTTTTTTGCAAACACATATTATCTGTTTTTAATAATACAATATAATAATATTTTTTATTTATTATTAAATAACTAAGTATTTTTTTATCTTTAATTTAACTAGCTTTCAATTTTTTTTATTTTAATTATATATAAATAGGAGAATGTAACAACCTAACTTTTTGATCCAGTCGTAAATTCAGTATTATCGAACCAATAATGTAATTTTATTTACATTATTTGAATTATAATTTAATTAAAGTTTTTATGAAATATTTAATTAAATTATATAAATATTTAAATTATGATTTAATAAATTATTAAAGATAATTAAATAAAAGAGATATAATATACAAAAGTAATAGTGGGTTAAGTAGCAAATAGATGAAGTATATAAACGAGATTTAGGAACCATTTAATCATTCTCTACTCTCTCTACTTTCTCTCTCTACTCTCTCTCTAGATTTCTCACAAAATTCATCAAAAATCACTCTAAATTTGCAAACAAGTTGGAGCATTAATCAAGGAAAAGTACAAGAGTGATAAACTACAACAATCTACAAAGAATTCGAGGTAAAAAAAATTGACATCTTTAGCTTTTATATTTTTGGTTTTTAAGAATAAATTCGAATTTGATTATTTTGTGTGATTAAAGCTAATTTAGCTCGAGATTTAACTAGATTATGTATAATATAATCGAAACTAGGCTTATTTCTTAACATATTCGTGATTTTAGGCTTAGAAATGTATGATTTAAAGCTGTAAATATGAACAAATTCGAGAATGCCAAGAACAAATTGGAAATGCCAAGAACAAACTCGAATTTGTTCTAAAATCGAATCTTGGCTTCGAATTTAACCCCAAATTCGAATATGAATTCGAATTTAATTCCATCATTCGACTTTAACACTATTTTTGAAGCTTGGATTCGAATTTATGCCCATTCAAATTTAATCTTCTAGAAGTTAGTTTGGATTTTGACTTTTGGTCCTCAAATTTGAAATGAAGTCTTCGAATTTGATGCATGGTGTTCGAATTTGGGTACATTCAAAATAGGATTTCGATTTTAACTTATATTCGAAATTAAGTCTTTCAATTTATATTAATATATTTGAAATTAATTATATAAATTCGAAACCCAAACCCTAAATTCGAATATATTGAATAAAATACATGGACAATGCATAAAATAACAAGATAGTTAGTAAAATGAATATATATAATAATATATATATACACTGATCTTTTGAGAATATTAATTAACCAAGATTATGAATAAAAGAATGATTTATGAAAGAGTAGTTATCAGAATCAGATATAATAAAGATTTTAAAGATAAAAGATGTTGATATTGACAAAAGATTGATATGATAATTCTGGACAGGTTCAGTGAAATTCTGAACATAGATACAAAGATTTAAAGCGGGTTAAAGATTTGAATTGACAGAGAATTGATTGACAAAGATAAAATCCTGAGATAACTCAGGTGGCAGATTTTACATCTGTTTGATAAAGACCCCAACACTGTGAGTTATAGATATTCAGATTTAACATGCTTGAATTTCCGGTTGAGATATATTGTTGATGCTAGATTGATTTGACATTCATATTATCAGCTGGATTGTGACCTATGCACACCATGGTTGGGTGTTGCCCAGGGAATCATGATAGCTATTTGACTTATCACTTCATATGATATTGCTTTTACTGTTCATTTCAGATATTGCGTTAAGATTACTGCTATCATGACTTTGAATACGTATGCTTCATCATTGCATATACTTTGACATTTGATTCAGCTTGATTAGCCTCATTGGTCTATTGTTCTAGACCTGGCTATTTTACCAGTTCTATTGAACTTGGTAATGATCTCCGATGTTCCGCCACGTTGATTTACTGGTAGCTAGCCCAGTATGTGGCTGATCCCCACGATTTAAGCGTAAGCGTGGCCTGAGCATCATCCGACTCTATGACTTCTATGTCTCAATCATGAGGGCTGTAGCGGCAGCCAAGACATATCACGCTAGAATGATGATCCGCTTGACATTGCATGTTGATTTGAAAATCTATTTACTCACTAAGCATTGCTTATGGTTGCTACATTAACATTTTTACAGGAAAAGATAAAGGAAAGTCACCTGCGGGACCTAGTACTTAGGTCATACAAGAATCAAGTGAACTTTTCATAGACCTCTACTCAGCAAACCATTTTGGTACTGATTGGATGATGATATTGTGGTGTTCTGGGTAGATTTATCTTGATTGTGTGATGACATGAACTAGATTAGATAGTACCCTTTATAAGTTTAATTTAAAATCGGTAATCTGTATTAAACTTAAATCCTAATATGTTTGTACTGTAATTTATAATTCCGCAATTAATTACTCTATCTTAGTTATGGTTGATATCGTATTGCATGATGTGGGACCTAGACTCGTGACTACTGCCCCGTGAGGGGTGGTCTTCACAGAGAAAAAATAAATACGATTTTATTTAGAACGTTATTGGATTATAGATTCGTTATTGGATTTTTGTCATTTTAATAAATACGATTAATTTTATCATAGAAAAAATGAATAAATGGACAAAGCTAAAAGCAATTATGACAATGTTAATGATAACTTTAATGCGGGGTGCTGATACATTTTATTTTATTATATTTTTTACCATGTAAAATTGTGATATATATAATATTATAATTATAATTAATAAAACGTTATATTTTTCCTCTATAAAGGGACACAATCTTGGCTTAATTCACAATTTGTAAACAGTAAATTATCTCTAGGTCCCCTCAGTCACGGCCTTCGACGACTTCAAAACACTGCAAGAAAATCCTTTTTTTTGCGACGACAAAAGTCGTCGCTGAAGAGTCTTTGCGATGACAGTCGTCGCGAAAGACTTTCATCACATAAAGATTGTCTCAAAAGACTTTTTTGCGATGACATTTTAGGTTTTTGCGACGACAATTAACTGATTTTTTAATTATTTTAAAATTACTTTTCTCGACGACTGTCGTCGCAAAAGGGTACTTTTTTTTAAATATTTTTTTTGTTTTTTTTTGACATTTCCAGGATTTACAATCTGTAAATCCCAAAACATACAAATTTCTGCTATATTTAAAAACTTAACGATTAAAATCTATCCAAATTCAATAACACTTAACATAACAAATTGTAACACTTAACATAACAAATTCACAACTCGAGGAGTTGCGGATTCACCATGAAAAAACCATTGAGTGTATGATCGCTGAAACCCTCTCACATGTATGTAACCCTCTACAAAAACCCGGGGGGGGGGGGGGGGGGGGGGGTTGAAAATACATGTTCAAACACATTCTAGACGGACATCTCACTTTCCCTTCTTCGTTGACGTAATTCTTCGCAATATCCATAAAATTTGCTAAACCATCCAAAAACTCTTTAGAGTTACGTCTATTCGATGCACACCAACTCTTATCAATTAACTGCTTTATTAGAAAAGTTAAACCATGTATACTGTGTTTGATATGTCTAAGGGTAGGCTTCTAAACCCACTTTTTGAATATCTTACCTCATATGTGAATGCATATTACATGAATGGTCGTTTAAGAAAAATTCGGCAGCATTTCCCCTTAGCTCCCAAGTATATATATATAGAAATATATACCCGAGAAACAAAGAGAAAGTGACAACCGAATCTTTCTTAAACAACCAATCAATGTAATACACATTCACATCCTAAATGAAGTAAAGTATTCAAAAAACAGTATCAAATTGGGGACAGTCCGAAATTAAGTTCTAAATCAACTTCGGACGGGTATATATATTCTAAGCTTATGACGATTATTATAAATTGATTTAAAGAAAAAGAAGTAAATTTATTAATAAAACACGTAAATATGAGCTATATGATAAATAAAGTCAATTGCAAATATATATTAAAAAAAAACTAATGTTATAAAACCAATCATACATCTTTCATACAAATATATATATACACACTATCATACTTCTTTCGTGTGTGTGTGTGTGTGTGTATAGACACACACACAATTAATAAACTATAATATTTAAACTCAAATTAAAATCACTATATACATATAAACAAATCATTGTTTCATAGATCTTAATTTCTTATAATGATTTCATAAATACTAATTTCATGGATCCTAATTTCTTGTGATCCAAATTAAAGTCCAACTTACAACCAACAAAACAATTGATATCACTACATCTTTCATACATACACACATAATCATACATACAAACAATTCCTAATTTCATAGATCCTAATTTCTTATACGGATTTTGTAAAAAGGACACTTAACTATACAATTAATAAATAAAATATTACAGAACATACACTTTAATATATAACTAATTACCAACTTACAACCAACATAACAATTGATACATCTAAAATAACTATATGATTCTCACACGCATAAAAATCACTATATTATTTAAACTCAATTGTATTAATAAACTATATTTTTAAACTCAAAATAAAACTACATAGTTTTACCTAAAAACAATAGTATAAACAAATCCTAATTTCTTGTAGTGATTATAAAAATTGCATTTATTTAACTATACAATTTATAAATAAATAATTATCAACTTACAATAAACTAAACAATTGATATATATATATATATATATATATATATATATATATATATATATATATATATATATATATATATATATATATATATATATATATATATATATATATATATATATATATATATATATAATCAGGTTCATGAGCGTACCTATGAGATTCCAGCGTACCCAACGTACCCTAATGTGAATGATCATTCACATATATTATTTTTGAATAGACATGTATAAAACAATATTATAAGACTTTTTTTTTCAAAAGGAGCAACATCATATAACTTGTGAATGGTAAAAAAAGATCATGTGAATGGTCATTCACACCATTCACATGGATGACCATTCACATAAATATGCATTGAGCATTCACATAATTTTTAATGACACAGAAAGTGTGAATGTATGTGAAATTCATATATCATGTGTATAACATTAAATTGAACATTGTTATGTGAAAAAAAAATTTTAAAAAAGTTTTTTAAGGTTGGTACCTTCGGGTGCACTTGATTTCGAGAGGTACTTATTTGAACCTGACTATATATATATATATATATATATATATATATATATATATATATATATATATATAGACACACACACACACACACACACACATACAATCATACATCTTTCATACACATACACATATACAAATTTATAAATTTATAGATTTTATTCTCATACATTCTAATTAAAAAAACAAAAAATTTTACATATAAACAATTGAATTAATAAACTAAAAAAATTTAAACTCAAATAAAACACATAGAGTAAATTACATAAATGGTCCCTGTGGTTTGCATAAAACTTTGGATACGGTCCCTGTGGTTTCAATTTTGCATAAACGGTCCTTATTATCACTGTTTACTTGCGAAAATGGTCTCTCTGCAGTTAACTTTAACAATCAAATGGTTAAATATTTTATAATGACCATTTTACCCTTTTCTTTGATAACATTTTGGTCTTTCAAGTTTGTAGTTTATTTTAGTTTTGGTCCCTTAAGTAAATTTTTTATTTAACTCTTTTATTATTATTATTATTATTATAAAAATTATTATTATTATTATCATTATTTATTATTGATTTATATTTTAATATATTTTTCAATTTACAAACTAATTTTTTTATTATAAGCAATAGTATCAAATTAGAATCCATTTCGTTTTTTTAGCATTTTCGAATGAAAAAATACAAATATTTTATATCGTAGTTTTCCAAATTAAAAAAATTTGAATCTTAAGTTTTTATTTCTTTTTACAAACGAAAAAAAGTTACTAAACCATTCATGTTTGATTTTTTTCATTTTCTAAACGCAAAAATTAGAATCCATTTCGTTTTTTAGCATTTTCGAATGAAAAAAATACAAATATTTTATATTGTAGTTTTCCAAACCAAAAAAATTTGAATCTTAAGCTTTTATTTCTTTTTACAAACGAAAAAAAGTTACTAACCATTCTTGTTTAATTTTTTTCATTTTCTAAACGTAAAAAGCTACGAAAACCAACATATTCCGATTTTATGTTTTGGAAAACGAAAGTAAATACAAACAATTCTGTTATTAGTTTTTGCAAACGAAAAAACTAAGAATAATTATGATTTTCAGTTTTTCCAAACAAAAAACAACTATTTTTTTCCTTAGTTTTTCGAACCAAACCATTACCTTTTATTTTTTTTTTGTCCGAACAAAAAACTACGAACCATTATGATTTAAAGTTTTTTTAAAAAATGAAATAGTGTGTAACTTTTTTGTTCGGAAAAACAAAAAAATGAAATGGTTTGTAGTTTTTTACGATTGGAAAAAGTTAAAAACGTAATGATTAGAATAACATAAAAACCGAACAAAAAAATAGACTATTTCATTTTTGAAAAATCGTATTTTGTACGTTTGGAAAAAGCTAAAAAATCAAAATGGGTCTATTTTTTTGTTCGATTTTTATGTTATTCTGGTCATTACGTTTTAAACTTTTTTCAATAGTAAAAAACTAAAAACCATTCCATTTTTTTAGTTTTTCTAAACAAAAAGGCTACACACTATTTCATTTTTTAAATAACTTTAAAGCATAATGGTTCGTAGTTTTTCGTTCGGAGAAAAAATATAAAAGGTAATGGTTTGGTTGAAAAACTAGAAAAATAAATTGATTTTTGTTTGGAAAAACAGAAAATCAAAATTATTCGTGGTTTTTTCGTTTGCAAAAACTAATAACAGAATTGTTTGTATTTATTTTCGTTTTCCAAAACAAAAATCGAAATGAGTTGAATTTTTTGGCCAGAAAAGAAATAAAAAACGGATTGGTCTTCGTAGCTTTTTACATTTTAAAATGAAAAAACTCAAAACATGTATGGTTAGTAACTTCTTTTCGTTTGAAAAAAAAAAATAAAAGTTTAAGGTTCAAAATTTTGCGGTTTGGAAACTACAATATAAAATATTCGTATTTTTCATTTGAAAAAGCTAAAAAAAATGGATTCTAATTTGATAGGGTTGTTTATAATAAAAAGAAATAATTAAGTTTGTAATTTAAAATTATAAAATATGTTAACATATAGGAAACTCAATAAACAAAAAAATTAATACGTAAAAAGTTAAAATAATAATAATAATAATAAATAATAATAATAGTTATAATAATAATAATATAATAATAAAAGAGTTAAATAAAAAAATTTACTTGAGGGACCAAAACTAAAATGAACTACAAACTTGAGGGACCAAAATGTTATCAAAGAAAATGGTAAAATGGTCATTATAAAAGATTTAACCACTTGTTTGTTAAAGTTAACGACAGAGGGACCATTTTCGCAAGTAAACAGTGATAATAAGGACCGTTTATGCAAAATTGAAACCACAGGGACCGTATCCAAAGTTTTATGCAAACCACAGGGACCATTTATGTAATTTACTCAAACACATAATAACACATATAAACAATAATTCAACAAATCTAAATTTATAATAACTATATCAACTAAATATCCAACAAATAAATATATATAATCAAACTTAACATATATCAACTAAATATCACCAAAAAAGCAAAAGAAAGAAATTTACCTTCACAATGTATATAGCCGGAGAAATCGTCGGAGGATATTGGCAAACCTTAGACGGTGACAATCGTGGTTTGGCGGCAGCGGTGGCCTTGGCCGGAGATCTAGTCACAGAAACACTGCAAAGAGACAACAAGTTATCGGTTAAGAGACAGAGAGACAGAACTCGTCAGGGGGGCCGCCGGCGGCTTACAGAAAGAGAAAGAAACACAGATCAAGAGGAAGATAGAAAGATCGAGAGAAAGGGACACATCAAACCTGTCGTCGGAAGCAGAGATCGAGAAGTCGGAGAATGGTAACCGGCGACCAAAATTGATTGAGATAAAATAATAGGGTTTGATAAAAAGGCGGGGGTGGGTCAAAAAGGCCCGTTTTTTTTTTCGTGGTTTGCAACGACTGTCGTCGCTGAAGTGAGTAATGTCGTCGCAAACACGTATGTCGTCACAGACTAGAAAATGTCGTCGCAAAAGCCTTCGTCGCAAAATGGCAAAACCTTCCACCTTAAATATATTGGCGGCCGTATGGAAACCGCGAAAGGAATCCCGCATGCTCTTTATGACGTTTTCTGGTGATACTTCAGTTAGGGAGACTGATGTCGCTTCATTTTTCACTCGATATGTCAATTTCTCAAACGAGACGATAATTTCGCAAAAAGGCTCACAACATAATTTGCATCATTTATTTCTCAAAGGAATCCACCAAACTTTATAGATATTGAAAAATGTTTTGCACTTGCAAGAACAGTTAGGTTCAATTGAAATCAATATCTATAAAGTTTGGTGGATTCCTTTGAGGAATATATGATGCAAATTTTGTTGTGAGCCTTTTTGCGAAATTATCGTCTCGTTTGAGAAAAATTGACATACCGAGTGAAAATGAAGCGACATCAGTCTCTCTAACTGAAGTACCTCTAGAAAACGTCATAAAGAGCATGCGGGATTCCTTTCGTGGTTTCCATTCGGCCGCCAATGGATTTAAGGTGGAAGGTTTTGCCATTTTGAAGTCGTCGGAGGCCGTGACTGAGGGGACCTAGAGATAATTTATTGTTTACAAATTGTGAATTAAGCCAAGATGGTGTCCATTTATAGAGGAAAAATCTAACGTTTTATTAATTGTAATTATTATATTATATATATCACAATGGTAGAAAATATAATAAAATAAAATGTATCATCACCCTGCATTAAAGTTATCATTAACATTGTGATAATTGCTTTTAACTTTGTCCATTTATTCATTCTTTCTATGATAACAATTAATCGTATTTATTAAAATGACAAAAATCCAATAACGAATTTATAAACACAATTATTATTTTTGTATGTTTTTATTTTTACTCATATACATTTTGTATAAATAAATTTAATTAAAAATATCTACTTAGTACGTGGGCTATAAACTAGTTTTTAATAATATATAAACCAAAACAATATACATAAGACGATATTAAACAAAATTAACAATAATTTATTGTAAAATTTGTACATAAATAGAAATAGAAATGGCCAATGGCAATGTGAATTGTTGCTTTCTAATTTTTCGATCTTGGAGTAGAGTTTGCATCGTAATAGATCGAAATGAAATATTCAGAAAAAATTCAAAATTTGCTCAAAATCTGTAGTGGGTCGAAATTGGAATTAATATATATATATATATATATATATATATATATATATATATATATATATATATATATATATATATATATATATATATATATATATATATATATATATATATAGATTTAGGTTCAAATGAGTACCACTAGTTTTGCGGAGTACCGAAGGTACCTCGCTTAAAACCATTTTTTTTGAAATTTTTTTTCATAATCATGTTTAAATTAATAATATAAGACTACTTGCAAAAAATCACACCTAAACACACACTATAACTATGTGAAACGTGCAAGTTCACATGAACTGCACTGTTGTGAATGTATGTTCACAGCTAAGCATGTTCACATGAATTTTTTCACGTTCACATGACTTTTAAGAGGCTAGAAAGTGTGAATGTGTGTAATTCTTTTACGAATAGGCTTATATTATTTGTATCTAAATTAATATGAAAAAAAAATTAAAAAAAAAAACTTTTTTTCGAAGCATGTTCACATCTAAAACCCGTGTGTTCACAGGTACTCACGGTACTCTGCATTTTTTAGGTACTCACACGAACCATATTCTATATATATATATATATATATATATATATATATATATATATATATATATATATATATATATATATATATATATATATATATATATATATATATATATAAAATGTTGTAAAGGAAGTTAATCATTATTGAAAACAAATTTATGGAGTTAGTAAAATATAAATATGATAAAATTTTACTTAGTATCAGGAGTGAGCAAGGTACCGAAAGTATCGACCCACATCGGTACCATTACCGATTTAGAATATTGGTTTTGGTACTTGGTAGTTGAATTGTGCCTTAACAGGTACTCCGTGAAAAAATAGTGAAAACATGTTGATTTTTTTTTTTGGAAAAAGTCAGTGTTGATCATGAAAAAAAAATTCTAAAATCGGATTAAAAAAAATAACTTTGAAACTTTCTTAGGAAAAAATAACACGGAGGGACTAAACCGCAAAAAACATGTAAACATGTTGGGTTTTTCCATATTAAACCCTTAAGGGCCGTTTGGTTCGCTGGAATCTGATGGAATCTGGCGGAAAAGGAATGAATTTTCCATTCTGATAGGTTGTTTGGTAGTCCAAAGGAATGGAATGACCATTCCACATTTTGAAAAAAATCCCCCCTTTTGAAGGAATGATCATTCCATAGCAAAATGAAAGGAATTTAAATTCCATTCTCAATTCCTTTTGACAGGAGGATTCGGATGGTAAAATTCCAAATTTTCGGATATTCGGATAATCCGATATCCGAAAATCCAAAAAAAATTATTTTTTAAATTTTTTATATCTTTAGTATTTATTATTTACATAATATTTGAGTGTTTGTTATTATTCTAATGTATATTTTTGAGTTTTATCTTGATATTATAGATTTATTAACTAATATTTTATATATTTTAGTTTTTTCAATATTTTTTTAGTCGTTTTAAGTAAAATAATTCCGGATACATTTAGTTTGTGATATATTTATCTTTAATATATATTTGGATATATAAAATTTGTGTTTTAGATATTCAAAAATTTGATTTAATTATTTTAAAAAAATTAAAAATATGAATTTTCAGATATTCGGATAATCCGATATCCGAATCCGGAATTTCGGATATCCAAATTTTCGGATTCAGATAGCAAAATTCACTATCTGAAATTTCGGATATCCGGTTTTGAACACCTCTATCTATTGATTATATATATATATATATATATATATATATATATATATATATATATATATATATATATATATATATATATATATATATATATATATATATATATATATATATATAGGGTTGGGTTCCGGTAAGAACCCTTGTTACCGTGTGTTAGAATATGTTTTTGATTGATGAAATATCAAAGTCTAGGGACTGATTGTGTAATTTCCTTATAGTTTGTAAATTTGTATAAATAGTCATGTTGACTTTCCAAATAGGAAGAATCGGTCAGAAGATTATTTTGTAAGCATTCAATTCTGAAAAGCTGCTCTGTACGAAGAAGAATATTCGAGATATCATTTTTGTAATCATCAAGAGTATCAATCGAATCATTTGGTTAGTATTGATTAAATTCTGTGTTCTTATTAATTGCATCTAGTTGATTGAATTGGTAGAAACTATTTTTCACAATTGTATCAGAGACTTAGGGATGAATCATTCTGATTGAGATTGAATTTGTATTTCGTGTTCTTGAGGATTTTTCGGAAAAACCCTAAAATCACTAGGGGTTTTGATTCTGTTGATCATTCTCAGAGTTAATTGGATCGAAGGTTCAGGTTTCAAAGACGAATCAATTGAATATAAACTTGTTTTGATTTTCAAAACACAGAAAAAGATCTAAGCAATTTTCTGAAGTTTTGAAAAGTTCAAAAACCGGTACTGTTTCATTGAAAAAGTCTGGTTTAGATCCATTTTTGCATAAAAGTGCTTTACAAAAAGTGTTTGTATTCAAAAACCTTACCTTCGATTACAATTTGAATGAAATTGGGTAAAATTTGGATTTAATCTGAATTTCAGACTTGAAAAAGCTGAAAATACTAAGAAACTCGAATCATACACATCCTGTGTGTAAATCGAGTTGAGTATAACAGTTAATCGAGTCGGGTATCTGAGTTAATCGAGTTGGTTATCTTAGTTATTCGAGTTGTGCCTTACTATTACTCGAGTTGTCAAACTGTAATATTCGAGTTGACAACAATCTGACTTGAATTTCAGAACACCATTCGAGTTTTATATACGACTTATTCGAGTTTTATATAAAACCCATTCGTGTTTTATATAAGACACATTCGAGTTTTATATAAGACTCACTCGAGTTTTATATAAGACACATTCGAGTTTTATATAAGACTCACTCGAGTTCTATATAAGACACATTCGAGTTTTATATAAGACCCATTCGAGTTTTATATAAGACCCATTCGTGTTTTATATAAGAATCATTCGAGTTGTGCAAGATTCACTCGAGTTTTGTAACAGACACAGTCGAGTTTTGTATAACATTGATTCGAGTTTTACAGAAGACTCATTCGAGAGTGTGAATTTCATATACTTGATTCGAGTTTGATCAAACACACATTCGAGTTTGGTCAAAGACACATTCGAGTTTGATCAAACACACATTTGAGTTTGATCAAACACACATTCGAGTTTGATCAAAGAATCAATCGAGTTTGGTAAAAGACACAATCGAGTTTCACACTACATTCATTCAAGTTTCACTCATAACACAAGAATCATTCAAGTTTGTCACACACATTAATCCAAACACAATTCACTGCTTGAGTTAAACTGCTTATTGCTACTAACAAGTCATTGTGTTGTAGATTTCAGTACTAATCTGTGTTTCAAGGTGTGATCAAATTTTTCAATCTCATTCGGAGTTCATTTGATCTTGGTCAAAGTTTCCCAACGAACAATCAACATGTCTAAAGATGCACTTGCTATGGGATCAGAAACCAAACCCCCAATCTTATACAGAGGGGAATATGTTCAATGGCGGGAGCGGTTTCTTGAATTTATAAGTTTCCATGATTTGTCTGAAGAAATGCTGAAATCATTAACTGAAGGACCAGCAATCTTTATGGAAACGATCCCAGGAGTACCAACTGGCAATCCCCCAATACCACCAAGGACTGTTGAGGTAACAAACCTAACAGAGGCCCAGAAAAAGAGAAAGTTAGGGGACAAGATTGCCAGAAAACTGTTGTTAATTTCAATCCCCAATGATATATACACTTGTCTGACAAATACAAAGACTGCTAAGTCCATCTGGGATGAAGTATGCAAAATCATGAGGGGATCAGACAGAGCTGCTACTAATAGGGCTAGGAATAGTCTAATGACATTTGAGAACTTTAGAGCCCGTGAAGGTGAACTTCTGGAAAACACTTATCTCAGATTTGTAAATCTGGTATGTGAAGTAAAAAGAAACGGAGTGACGAAGTCCAACTTGGACATCAATGTCAAATTTTTAAATGTGCTAAATCCAGAATGGGAAAAATATGCTATGATCATCCAACAAACGAAAGATATAGAGGAGATGGATTTTCATATGCTATTTGAAAACCTCAACAACTACCAAGAAGTTGTTTTGAGGAAAATATCTGGAAAGAAGAAAGCGGAAAAAGAAACTGCTGATCCACTAGCTCTACTGGCGGAGAAAAAGTATAAATACAAGCTCAAAAAGGAGAAAAGAGCTGTAATCAGCAGTACATCATCAGAATCAGAATCATCAGATTCATCTGCAGATTCAGAGATTGAAGAGATGAAAAAACAGATGGCACTGCTTACAAAGGCATTTCAGAAGAAATTTTACAGGAAGCCAACAAACAACAAAATGCGCTACAAAACAGGCTCAAGGAAAGTTGAGAAAAAGGATAAGTATGAGAAGACTGGAGAAAGTAGTGCACGAAAGTCTGACAAATATGAGAAGTCAGATAAATCAACCAAGAAGGAATCTGAACAGAAATGCTATAACTGTGGAAAACCAGGTCACTATGCCCGGGAATGCAGATCTCCAGTAGTCAAAAATTCAGACTACTATACAAGAAAAGCCCTCTTAGCCAAAGAGAAAGAGTCAGGCAAAGCTCTTATGACGGAGGATGATCATTGGTTACAGTTATCAGAAGATGATGACATTTTAGATGAAGATGCCCATATCTGTCTTAAGTCAGAAATCTTCAATGAATCTGAACTGAGTGAATCAGATATGATAGCTGAAGATGAGGTGTGGGTTGGACTGACGGATGAAGAGGATGAAGAGAGGAGAGAATCTGATTCTGATGAAGAGGAAGAAAAAGAAGAAGTTGCATTAATGGCAACTGGCCAAAATAAAGCTGAAAATGAGGAAGATTCAGAGTCTGATAACTCAGAGGATTCAGAAGGACAGGAGGTAAATTCTATTTCAGATTCTGATATTGACGACTCATGCATATTAGAAGAAAAACTAACTAATATGGCTTTCATGCTTAAAAAGTTTGAAAAATCCTTAAAAGCAGAAAAGAAAAAGGTTCATTCTTTGGAAAACAAACTTCTAAATGAACACAATTTAGTCCTAGATTTTTCCAAAGATAAAGCCTTAGCTTTACGAGCTGTCTCAGACTTACAAGATAAGGAAAAAGAACTTCAAAGCAAAATACTTAATCTGAATCACAAAATATCTCATATACAAGAAAGTCTGCGAATAGCTGAGTTAGAAGCCTCAAACTTTTTCTGTAAAATATCATGCCATATTTGAAGAAAGAACGAAACTTGATGAGAAAATAAAAAAAGATGGAGGATGAATTTATTAAAAGAGGGCAAACAGATCAAACAATATATTTAAATCAACCAAAAGATACAGAGTTTTATAACTCTAAATCTGGTATTGGTTGGGAAAATCCTAAGTATCTGACAAAAGCTATATCAAATTCACCAACATTATATGATGTCAGATACATGAATTTAGGATTAAAAATGACATTCTTGAAAGCATCTGAAGAAGTAGAATCCAGTGAAGAAATCAAAAGGTCAAGATCACACAAAATGCAAAATTATGTTGACTATACCAAGATAAATGAAATCAGCAACATTGTTGATACTAAAGAAGAGTACATTCAAACTTATTCTGAAAAGGATTTGTCTGAATTACCAACTCAGTCTCAAAAACTATATTTACCAAATTCAATTTTAGAACAGATAAATTCTGATTTAGAATTGAAAATTAAAAGTTTTGAGACAGAGAACGGAACACTCAAGTCTGAATTACTAAAAATAGAACAAATGTTGCAAGATAAGTCTAAAAACATAAATGTGTCTGATCCACATTCATCTACTTCTCTGGATTCTATAAATTCAGAAAAAGAATTTGATCTGTTCATGCACTCTGATGTTAATTCATTAGATCAAAGATTTGGTAAAATTGGTGAGTTTATCAAACCTTTGACTAACAAACTATCAAATGGTAATAAAGAATCTGTTAAAATTCTGCAAAGAATGACTACAGACTCTTTAAAACCATCTGAAAATTCACCATCAGTGCAACAAAAGAAGGAGAAAACAAAACTGTTTGTTAAGTCTTCTAGTTTTGAAAAGGGTGAATCATCCTCATCAACGGACTCTTTTGCACGTAAAGTCAAATCTTCAACAGGTATGAAAATGTTACAGAAAAAACAAGCATCTAAATCTACTAATTCTCAAACTTCTTTTATGTCAGATAACGTTGTGAACGGGTCGAGAAAACAAGTGTGGCGAAAGAAGAAAAGAGAAGAGAAAAACAAGATTATAAAACAAGAATGGCGCGTGAAAGAAAAAATTGTTACAGATAGAAACAGCAAAATTGAACATTCTGTCTGTAATAATGATAAAATTGTTAATAATTCTTGTATTAAGTTTTCAAGATCGAAATTAATTGCTTTGAATTCTTATGTTTGTAAGTCTGAAACTGTGAAATATAATAAGCTTGTATGGCAACCAAAGAAAAAGGAACAGAAAAAGGATCCACAGATAAAAATTTCAAAAACAATTCCACCGCGAATTGTACAAAAGTGGATACCCAAAAGAACAGTTCAAAAATGGGTACCTAAAATAAATTCAAACGATAAGCCTAAAGCCATATCAGTTAGAAAAACAAATGATACTATGCATGTTTTACCTAAAACTAAAGTACCCAACTACAAGTGGGTACCTCATGTGCTATTACGTTTTATAGGTAAACCATGTCTGGTACCTTGATTCGGGATGCTCCAAACATATGACCGGACAACGAGACACACTCACGGACTTTGTAGAAAAGTTCTGTGGGACGGTAAGATTTGGAAACGATCAGTTTTGTCCAATCAAGGGATACGGAAGTCTGAAGTATGACAAAATCACAATCCAAAAGGTCTTTTATGTTGACGGTCTTGGTCATAATCTATTCAGTATTGGACAACTGTGTGATAAGGGGTTAGAAGTCAACTTCAAAGCCAATCGGTGCAGCATCAGATCAGCACAAGGAAAAGAAATTCTAGCAGGAAACAGGAAAACAAATCTATACTCCATTGATTTAGCCTCGATCAATCTGAAGAAAGATGTCTGCTTATTGTCAAAAGCAACATCTAAAACAGCATGGCTGTGGCATCGTCACCTTTCACATCTGAATTTCAATGAACTGACCAACCTAGCAAAAGGAGGGTTAGTTAAAGGGCTGCCGGCGCTAAAATTTCAAAAAGAGCAACTATGCGCGGCATGTGAAAAAGGAAAGATGACAAAAGCCACACACAAATCCAAAACAGCACACTCATCCACAAGAGCACTAGAGTTACTGCATATGGATTTGTGTGGACCAATGAGAGTACAAAGTATAAATAAGAAAAGATATGTATTGGTGATAGTTGATGACTATTCACGATACACATGGGTGTTTTTCCTGAAATCCAAATCAGATGCAACCGAATCTATCATCGACTTCATCCGAAAAATACAAGTAAAGTTGCAACTCACCATCCAGACAATTCGCTCAGACAATGGAACAGAGTTCAAGAACAAATCATTAGACTCGTTCTTAAATTCAGTAGGAATTACACATCAATTCTCAGCT
The DNA here is from genome assembly GCA_020465985.1 of Centrapalus pauciflorus. Lineage (NCBI taxonomy): Eukaryota > Viridiplantae > Streptophyta > Magnoliopsida > Asterales > Asteraceae > Centrapalus > Centrapalus pauciflorus. The sequence goes on along the minus strand of JAANYP010000459.1, from coordinate 5,352 downwards.
GCTCGGACTCCACAACAAAACGGTGTCGTTGAAAGAAGAAATCGGACACTAGTGGAATCAGCTAGGACAATGTTGGCCTACTCTAATTTACCATTGTTCTTGTGGGCAGAAGCGGTTGCAACAGCATGTTTCACACAAAACCGTTCAATAATAAATAAAAGATTCGGAAAGACTCCGTATGAACTGCTCAATAAACGAATACCTAATATTAAATTTTTCCATGTCTTTGGTTGCAGATGCTTTATATTGAATGATAAAGACAATCTGGGAAAGTTTAATCAAAAGGCGGATGAAGGAATCTTCATCGGGTATTCAAAGGAGTCGGTTGCTTTCCGAGTATACAACAAGAGAACCAAGATAGTCAACGAGAGCGTAAATGTTAAATTTGACGAAGGAGTGGTGATGGCTTCTGAACACACCAGTTCAGGACCCGAACCTAACATGCAGACTTCATTGGAGTCAAATAGACAAAATGCTGAACAAAATGAATTAAATAAGTTGTTTGAGAACTTTTATGATGATTATTTTGAAACTCCCAAATCTAATGTTCAAAATTTGGTGCCTGACAGGATCACTGAAGATCCAGTCGTAGTTTCAGATCTTTCTCAACAACAAAGTTCAGAAGAAACTGGAGAAGCTTCAACAGCAAAGGTGCAGTCAACTACTGAGATTGTACAACCAATTGAACCTCCACATACTTCTGAAACCCCTATTACTTCTGAACAGTCAGAAGCTCCTACCTCAGATGTTCCACCTACAACATCTGCAGCAACTCCCGAACCATATTTCGATTCCAATCCCAACCAAGACCCAATAGAACCGTTTCCACATACAGTTAAGTGGACAAGAAATCACCCAATAGAGAATATCATTGGTGATCCATCTTCATCAGTCCAAACCAGAAGGGCTACAATAAATGAATGCTTATTTTCAAATTTTTTGAGTAAGATTGAGCCTAAAAATGTAAAAGAAGCCCTTCTGGATGCTGATTGGATTGTGGCGATGCAAGAGGAACTCAACCAGTTCGAACGGTTAAAGGTCTGGAGACTTGTTGAGCGCCCAAAAGACAAATCCATAATTGGCACGAAATGGATCTTCAAGAACAAGAAAGATGAACACGGTGTCATTATTCGGAATAAAGCTCGTCTCGTGGCCAAAGGATACAGTCAACAAGAAGGGATTGATTATGATGAAACATTCGCACCAGTTGCACGCATTGAAGCTATAAGGATGTTTTTAGCTTTTGCCGCACATAAAAATTTTACAGTATATCAAATGGATGTCAAAACTGCGTTTTTAAACGGGGAGCTAACTGATGAAGTATATACATATCAGCCCGAAGGATTTACTGATCTTTCGAAACCTGATCATGTATATATTTTGGATAAGTCACTGTATGGCCTTAAACAAGCACCTCGTGCTTGGTATGATGCACTTTCAACATATCTGTTGAAATGTGGATTTACAAAAGGTGCAGTTGACACAACCTTGTTTATAAAACGTCAGGGGTCAGATATCATAGTTATACAGATATATGTAGATGATATAATATTTGGGTCTACAAATCCAGAATTTTGTAAGAAATTCGCATTTTTAATGTCCCAGAAATTCGAAATGAGCATGATGGGTGAAATAAATTTTTTCTTAGGATTACAAGTAAAACAATTAACTGATGGTATCTTTATCAATCAGTCAAAATACATACAAGACATGTTGAAGAAATTTAACATGGTCAATAGTACTCCTATGAAAACTCCCATGGCTCCGGATTCAAAATCAAAACTCGATGCGGACATCTCAGGGAAACCTGTAGATGTAACCCATTATCGAGGTATAATTGGGTCATTAATGTACTTAACAGCTAGTAGACCAGATATTATGTTTGCTACATGTGTCTGTGCTAGATATCAGGCAAATCCAAAAGAATCACATTTAACAGCTGCAAAACGAATTTTAAGATATCTCAAAGGTACTCTGAATCTTGGTTTGTGGTATCCTAGGGAGTCTTCATTTCATCTGACTGCTTTTTCTGACGCTGATCACGCAGGTGATAAGATGGACAGAAAAAGTACGTCAGGAGCAGTACAATTCCTAGGTGACAAACCCGTATGTTGGTCATCCAAGAAACAACATTGTGTTTCATTGTCTACAGCTGAGGCAGAGTACGTTGCTGTATCTTCCTGCTGCTCTCAAGTGTTGTGGATGAAAAGCCAACTGCGTGATTACGGGTTTACACCAAAGAAGATTCCAATATACTATGATTCTCAGAGCGCAATAGCTATTGCATCAAATCCGGTGCAACATTCAAAAACGAAACACATCGACATTCGGTATCATTTCATTAAAGATCATGTAGAAAATGGAAATATAGAATTATATTTTGTACCTACTGAATATCAACTAGCTGATTTGTTTACCAAAGCGTTAGATGAAAGGCGGTTTAATTTTTTGGTATACAAATTGGGTATGTTGAATCGTTAGATTTAATAATTCAGTAGTTTCAATTTATAATTTTAAATTTACATTTTTATTGTTTCTAATCTGATGTTAAATTCTTGAATTTTAAAAGTTCAAATTTTTTGGAATTTAACAGATCTGGATTGTCATGTGCAGGGGGAGCAGAAAATGATTTTATCTGGTTTTGAGAAAATCTGATAAAATATATCTGATATTTTGTAGGGGGAGCTGATTTGAGAAATATGATACATCTGAGGGGGAGCAACATTCTAAAATTCAAGGGGGTGCCATTTTAATATTTCTAGTTAAAATTTTTTTTGTTTTGTTTGTGTGTATTTTCAAATTTTTTTTTGTTTTTGTTTCAGTCTGATTTAATGTTTTTTTGTTGTTTGTTTTGTGTTTAGTTTTGTTTTATCTGTAAAAAAAAAATTTTTTTAGTTACAATTTTTCTTGTTTTTGTTTGTTAAAAGATATTGGGTTTTGAATACATGGGTTTCTATTTGGTGAATGTGGGCCGGTTTTGTCAAACTTAAAATTCAAATATGGGCCGGGTATTTTCAACTATAAATTGAATTTTGAATTTCAAATTCAACTTTTCTGAAAATCCCATCGTCTTCTTCGAACCTTTTCTTCACCATTAAGAAACCTCAATATCTCAATATCTTCGATTGTTTCAAGAAAGTATCATCATATTGTGAGTGATTTTTTTTTTTTGTTTTTCTTGTTTTTATGTAGTTAATTTCAGTTTCTGTGGTACATATAAAAGTGTTCGTATATTCGTAATTGAGTGTTCATGGTGAATCAACATTTCTGTTCCTTAAACTGAAATTAAATTTGTGGTGTTTTAGGGTTTATGAATCTGAACATGAATCTGAAATTTTATGATTCAAATCCAATCACACACACAGAAATTTGAAATTCTATTTCAAAAAGCTTCGAGTTCATGTTTTTCTGAAATTTGGATTTTTGACAACTTTGATGTTGTTTTTAATCAAAGTTCAGTAAAACAAAGTTGATTAAAATTGTTTTTCGAGTGGGATACAAGTTTTTAATCAGTGAGAAGTCCTTGGATTCAATCTTTGAAAAATCAGTGTATAAGGACTTATAAATAATTTCAAAATAATGTCTCGATTGAAAGCATAATCGAGAAATGACTAAGTGTCAATCGAGTTGATTGATACTTCAATCGAGAAAAGTTGTGGTTAATTCGAGTTGACCATATGCTTTGATCGAGTTGGACATAAGAAATGTTCGAGTTGCCTTATAGTTCCATTCGAGTTGTATTATAGTTCCATTCGAGTTGCTTTATAGAATCATTCGAGTTGCATGGAAGTTTCATTCGAGTTGACTTAAGAGTAATTCGAGTTGCATTTGAGAGTTATTCGAGTTTTATGATGACTCATTCGAGTTGATGTATAATAAACTCAGAGAATCAAGTTTAATACACATTACATTCGAGAAAAGGTTGTGCTTTATGCGAGTTGACAAGTGTGTAACATTTAGAATAATTTCAACAAGTACTTACGGCTTATTCGAGTTTTACATGTCTTCATTCGATAAACTTCATGTCTTATTCGAGTTGAGTCGAACTTCATTTCGAGTTTCATATAGACATATTCGAGTTTCATAGACTCATCATTCGTGTTTTTCTGAGACATTCGAGTTTCATATGCTTATCATTCGAGTTGTATCTAGGCTCATTCGAGTTGTCACATGTGCCATCCGACATACTTCAAGTATGTTTCAAGAAAGTTAAAGTGTTATTCGAGTAACAACAGAAAATTTTTCTAAGTGTGGGATTTTTATGCTTTAAGAAAAATGTCACATTTTTTAAGAAATTGTTATACATTTGTGTTTTTCTAACATTGGTCTCTAAACGATTGACTTTGGAGTCCTCTCAATAATTTTCAATTATTGTCAGGAATCCCGATGCTTTAAACAGAAAATCACAAGTTTTTGCAATTTCTGATAAAATGTTACAAGTTTTTCTACATTTTGAAGGTTGTCATTTGTGTACTTGGTAAGCCTAACATGATTTTTATTTTTTACAGGTGTTCAAATGGCATCCCCAGTGCAATCCCAAAATTCAAATTCCTCTGATTCCCATTCATCGTCAAATCATACCCTTCTATCTACCCCAGTAAAATCAACCTCAGTGGCCCGTTCTTCACAAACACATATTATCCCAGACAATCAACTTGTCAAACCAAAACATTGCCTTCCTTTCCGGGACAATAACCACCGTTTAGATTCCAAAGTCATTAAAGTAAGCCATCCTATTATTGTGGACATTCTAAAAGGTCATCCACTTGGTTATCTGCTTCAGTATAAACCATCTATTCCACAAGTATACTTACAACAATTTTGGCACACTGTCAAATTTGTTCCTGCGGACGGTAATCACCATTTCAAAGTGACGATTGATCAATTCAAGACGAAGATCACTCTTGCAAGGCTACGTCACAATTTATTTCTTCCACGACGAATAGACACTGTGAACTTTCCAGAGTTAGCAGATTTTGAAGATTTTGTTTCAGACGAAGAGCTTGTCCATGATTTGATTTGTCTAGGCTACTCAAAGCCACTTCCGAAAAGCTCTAAATTTCACAGAAATGGTTTAAATGGCGAATGATACACACTGTTTGGTATCATTAATCGTTGCATGACTTCAAAGCATACTGGAATTGACCGATGCAGCATCCATTGCCTGAGGATATTTCATGGGATCGCATTCAACAAACATTATGATTTTGCTCTGTGTATCTGGGAGGATCTAAAGGAGATAGTACTGGCTAAGACTACAAATAGAGCAAGGAAGTTTGTTCCACTTCAAAGGTTTATCCAGATTCTTATCCGAAGGATATTAAGGGCTAATGAAAATATTCCGAAGAGAGC
>JAANYP010000458.1:0-23692 GCA_020465985.1 Centrapalus pauciflorus | reverse complement strand
AAGGAAGCTTCTAAGGTCAGAAAGAATGTGAAGAAAGCTAAGTGCTTAAACCAAGAGTGAACGTGCAAGTGTGATATTCATGCATGCAAATCTTCTGTAAACAAGCTTCTGTGTGTCTAAGCTGTTTACCAAAGCTGTTCCTTAAAGTCTTGTAAAATACAGTGAGTGCATCTTAGTGAGTGTGTTCATTGTAATCTAGTTTGAGTGTATCTTAGACTAGAAACCATACTGTTGTATTCTGTCATCTCAGCTTGAACAATTCCGCAGTCAAGCTTGTTTGTAATTAACATTTGTTGATAATACATACAAACATTGAGAAAAAGAGTGTGTAGATTTTAAATACTGTATTCACCCCCCCCTCTACAGTTTATTACTATATACTTTGGGAACCTTTCGGGACCTACACTCGTACATAAAAATTAAAACCGATTGGTCATACATCTAAGTTAGTGACACGTTTGATTTTTTTCTTGAATATTAGCCTTGAGATTTCCTATATGTATTATGCCTACCAACACATCAAACTAAAATAATGTATAACACTTAGAATTTTAGGTGCATTATGTGTGAAAGCCTAAACACTTAGAGTTTGTAACGACTGTGCTAATTTTCGTCACTTTGAACCTATGCATCTAAGACTTAACTCTTTTTCTGATATTCTCTTTTTTTTTTTTAATTTTTATGGTTTTCTCTCTTTTTTCTTTTGTTTTTCATAAGTAAAAGCAAGAAAATAATATAAACTACTAACTTACTAAAAATAGAAACTATCCTAATTTACTAAACTTACTAAAAAAAAGAAAGACTACTGCTATAAAAGGAAATAAAACTTCAACTAAGGTCAATTTAATCTGGGTTACACATTCCATTTAGTTGAATCAAATATTCAAACCGTGACTTATCAAAGGCTTTGGTAAATAAATCAGCATTATTATCGTCCGTTGCCACTTTTACCAACTTGATTAAGTTCTTTTCAGCACAATCACGTATAAAATGATGCCTTATGTCTATGTGCTTTGTTTTACTGTGTTTAACTGGATTATTTGTTATAGCAATTGTAGAATGGTTATCTATCCTAATAGGAGTTTGAGTGTAAGCCAAACCGTAATCCCACAATTGTTGTTGTTTCCACAGAACCTGTGAACATCATGAAACACCCATTTCAACTTAATATAATAAAAAATGGGGTTGCAGTAAATTAATTATAATTAACATATAAAGAAAATCGGGCATGACTCGTTCGCACGAGGTCAATATCCCTGTTTAGTTATAAACCATGATTTGGAATGTAAAGTAAATTTACAAGATAATTCTAAATAGTTACAACAACTATCATCCATTAGAGACATTAGGTGTCTATATGTACACATCCAAGTGTGTTGGTAGACAGACTACCCGAAAATATCACAATATTAAATTAACTTTTACCGAATGTCAAGACTTCAATTGCGGTCCGTTTACTTTAGGACCAGGGTCAGCAATCACCTTGCCTTTACTAATCCACCTGAGGTATATAAAAGTGAGGGGTTAGCAAATAAAATTTGCTAAGTGAGTTACTAGATCGATATGGAGTGCAAAACATACACCATGTATAAATGATAAAATGATTATGAAATGACAAGTGCAATATCTTTTAATAAAAATGGTATGGGCATAGCCCATTAATTTGCATAGGTTGCGGTACATGACCCGCTACCCGCCGTTGCCCCAGCTGTGAATCCATGTCCAGCTGCGCAACTCCAACCGGCTTCCATGTCCGGCCACCTACCCGCGAGCTCATTGCGGTATAGGAATTTATACGCACAAACACAAAGTAAGGCGTTTAATAATAATAATGATAATCTGGATATCCAGTGAGACCAATGATAAATGAGCATAGCTCACAATGGGTAATCAAGTGTAATCATGTGAAACATGAAATGAACGATATTCAAGCACATGAAGGTTACTATATGTAATGAAAGGTATCAAGTGAGGTATGCTGGCCATAGGCCATGATTAAATAACAAACTGCCAACTAGGGCAGTATAATATAACCACTGCAATGCATCATATAAGAGGATGATGCCAAATAGATATGCACAATGTCATAAATAAAAGTAAACATGTAACTATGTATGCAACACACACATCAATACTAGAACTCACAGTACAATAGGCTATAATAGCCCTGAAGTCTTAATACGGCCAATAAAGCCACTTAACAACCTGAACCGATAACCGGCACTTCTTCCAGCTCCAAACCTATTAAATAATGATATTCAAAGTATTCATTAGCTTATAATATTATATCATAAGGTTTGGAAGTCATCTGAAGTGTTTAAGCGTTTTCGGTTTAAGTTTTCGAATTTATCGACCTCGATACGCCTCTTATTTAGTTTTATAAACTTTTGGGCGTTATTTGATGATAATTTATGTGTTATATAATTATAGAATGATCCCATGATGTTATAGTATCATTATGGGACTTAAAACACGCGTTTTGGGGCGGGCCTCTGGCTTGGCTTCCAGAAACAAAACCGTGCGGCTTTTGCCAAAGCGGACAATATCTTGTCTCGGGGTGGTCTGGGCTGTTATAAGTGGTATCAGAGCCAGGCACCGGGTCGATGTGCACAGCGGGGACGCTGTGTTCCCATGGGGGAGGGATTGTAACATCCCACATCGGCGGAGAGGAGAAACCAATATGCCCATATAAGGGTGAGGTTTTCTTTATCCACCAAGACGCGTTTTGGGGCGGGCCTATGGCTTGGCTTCCAGAAACAAAACCGTGCGGCTTTTGCCAAAGCGGACAATATCTTGTCTCGGGGTGGTCTGGGCTGTTATACAACAACTACCAGCAGCAACATACTTGGCCTCGCACGTTGACACGACTACCGACGTCTGTTTCTTGCATTGCCAGGAAACCAGTCTCCCTCCAAGGAATTGACAACCTCCAGTTGTTGACTTGCGCGTCAAGCTGCATCCTCCGTAGTCTGAATCCGTGAACGCCTCCAATTCCAGATCTCCCTCCGCGTGATACCAAAGTCCCAGCTTCGGTTTCGACTTGAGGTATCGTAGAATCCGCTTCACAGCTTTCATGTGCATCTCTTTCGGATTAGCTTGAAACCTAGCACAAATACACACAGCAAACATAATGTCAGGTCTTGAAGCAGTTAAATACATAAGTGATCCAATCATGGCCCGATATAACGTCGGATCCACATCGGTATCACTTTCAGTACCCGGTCCGAGATTGTGATTCACTTGAATCGGCGTGCTGAAATGGGCTGTCAGTTTCGTCCCTTCCATACCGAAGCGCTCTAATATGTCGTAGACATACTTCGTCTGATGGATAAACATTCCTTCCTTCTTCTGGTCAACTTGCAACCCCAAAAAGAAATTCAACTCACCCATTTCACTCATCTCGAATTTCGACTTCATCACCTTCTCAAAATCTTTGCATATTTGTTCGTCTGATGATCCAAAGATGATATCATTGACGTACACTTGTACCAAGATGAAGTGTTCTCCCTTTCGCTTAACGAACAGCGTACCATCTATCCTACCCCTTTCAAACCCATTTTCTAACAGATGGTTGGATAAAGTCTCGTACCACGCCCTAGGTGCTTGATGCAATCCATACAGAGCCTTATCTAATCGATATACTCTGTCTGGATATTTCGGATCTGTAAACCCGGGCGGCTGTTCTACATACACCAGTTCCTTCACTTTCCCATAGAGGAAAGCACTCTTCACATCTAGTTGATATACCTTAAAGCCCTTGAAGGAAGCAAAAGCCAGAAACAACCGAATTGCTTCCAACCTTGCTACTGGCGCAAACACCTCATTGTAATCGATTCCCTCCTCTTGGTTGAAACCCTTTACAACTAACTTAGCCTAGTTGCGAGTGAATATACCTCGATCGTCTCTTTTGCACTTAAAAACCCATTTGGTTCCTATTGCTATTTCCCCTCGAGGTAATGGAACTAACTCCCAGACTTCTAGTTTCCTAAACTGAGAGAGTTCTACCTGCATCGCTTCAACCCAGGAGTTATCCTTTAGTGCCATTTGCACATTTTTCGGCTCTACTTGCGAGATGAAACCAGAATAGAGGCAGGTATGATAGGCCTCGGAGTCATTTATCATCGACAACAACACAGTGTTGTTATTTAAACTACTCCTAGTCCTCACACCCTCATTAGGATTTCCTATGATGCTTTCTATAGGATGGTTTTTGTTGATCCTAGATGTCTCTATCTCGTCAACTCTCAGATTATCTCCTAAGTTAGATCCTATTTCACCTAATGGGGGAACAACCTCAGATTCCACATTTTCCTCCTCGTGGACAGTTTCCTCAGAGTTGGAATTTGTTGTCTGAGTTTGATTCTCAGTTGAAGGTGCTCTGGATCAGTGACTTCTGGAGATCCATCTTCAGTCGAAGTAGGCTCGGATGTGGATTGAAATGTGGTCCTCGGAAAGGTATGACCTTCGTCATTCAGATTCAACGTCGCCATGTCTTTTTCGATCGTAACTGCATTTTCATCCAAAGGAATGTTAAATGACTCAAACAATTTATCATAGTCAAATATCCATTCCGGACCTGTTTGGGGTTCATGTGTATAACTTGTGACTTCTATGTTATACACAATCTCTACTGTACCATTAGTTTTGTTAAAAACTCGTTTGTTTGGTGAGTTCGGCACATAACCTAGGAAGTATCCTTCGTCAGCCTTTTCACCAAACTTAGGTTGATGTTTTGTTCGCAATAACGTACATGGTACCCCAAACGGTTTGAAACCAGTTAAATTAGGTGGCCGTTTATTCAAAATTTCATAACAGGTTTTGTTCAAAGATTTGACAGTTAGGACACGGTTTAAAATATGACATGCGGTATTCACTGCCTCCCACCAAAACATGGTAGGAAGCTTTGAATCCGAAAGCATAGTCCTAGCTGCCTCAATCAATGTCCTGTTCTTTCATTCGGCCACCCCATTTTGTTGTGCCTCATACGGTGCACTAAATTGATGCACTATGCCCTTTGATAGGCAATATACACCAATTACAGTGTTTTTAAATTCAGTTCCATTATCACTACGAAGCCTTTTAACCCGTGTTCCATAGGAATTCTCCACTTGGTCTAAGAACCCGATGAGCTTAGATGCCGTCTCGTCCTTTGTACCTAGAAAGAAAACCCAAGAAAATCGTGAGTAATCGTCAGTGATAACTAAATAATACCAACTACCACCTATACTCCTTTTGTTGATTGGTCCGAAGAGGTCCATATGCAGCAAATCGAATGTGGTAGTGATGGAGTTCTGAGTCTTGGACTTGTGTGCCTTCTTATGTTGTTTGCCCTTCTTGCATGGTAGACACTTATCCTCGAACTGAAAACTCTTCATAGGCACACCTTGCACCCACCCATTTTTCGTTATATAGTTCATTTTTCTTAGGTGCAAGTGTGCCATGCGCCTGTGCCACAAAACCGATTCCGTCTCCGAAGCTTTAGATAACAAACAGATGGGACCCATCGAAGTTTCCGGCTTGTTCATATCAAGCATGTACAAGTCATTCTTCCTTGGAGCCCGCATCAATATCCACTCTTCAGGAATCTTGAACCCCGGTTTTAGCACCAACGCTTCAGTGTCAGTGAACAGCACTGATTTCTTCTTGTCACAGATTTGAGATACACTAATGAGATTGTGAACCAGTTTATCAACGTGATAAACTTGATCCAACTTGATCGTCCCATTAGTGACCACTCCAGTACCCGTGATGTTTCCTCCCTTGTTTCCCGCGAATGATACAAATCGCCGATTCCCACCCTTGAAGTCTGTAAGGAGACTTCTTTCCCCTGTCATGTGCCTGGAGCATCCACTGTCGATGAACCATTTGTTGTTTAGACCTGTGGTTATCTCCTGCACATGAAAGAAAATAGGTTAGTTATCACGGGGAACCCAAGCCATAACTGACTTGGTTATACCATTCTCGTCCACATACTTAAACTCTTTCAAATACCCATCTCGCCTTTCAGGTGACTTGGGTCATTGAACTGGAGTTTGTTGTGGTGCCGAGTGATGTAAATTCACTCTTTTCCTTTGAGTAGGCATTTATTGTGGAGCTCTTGAATAATTACGATTATATTGCATTTCAGATCGAGATCCCTGAGCTCTACCCGGTGTGTGATGTCTAACAGGAGTGTGTGACCTAACCAGAGTGTATGCTCTGCTAGGTGTTGTGCTCCTATATTGTTGTTGAGGTCCATACCTAGATGGATTAACGACTCGATTTGGTGAATTAGTCCTAATCACTTCTTTTGGTCCAACCTTCACCGGTATTTGTTTCACAGCCTGTTTTGGTGTAGCCGGCAAAGCTTTCTCGGTACTCTGAGAACTACTAGTGCTCGCCACAGTTGTTGCAGGTTTAGCTTGTGCTGGCTTCCCTGTCTTAGGTGTCATGTCAATTTTCCTAAGCGGACAGTTAGAAGCAACATGCCCCTTTTCATGACATCTGAAGCAAGACATCTTGTCAATGGACATCTTGTGTGTGCCCTTAGACTTGGGTGTCTCACTAGTGTCTGGTTCTTTTTGTGCATCTATAGTGACTGGTTCATCATCCTGATCATTAAAATCAATTTTATGTTTTCCTGCAGGTGTTTCGCTAGAGGAAGACACAAATTTGACTTTCTTAATCTTGACATTTGTATCAGTCACCTTAGGTGTATTTTCCTTTACAGGCTTAGACACTGGTTCAGGTATTTCCTCTAAGTCTACTGAGTTCTCAGTTTTCTCCTGAGGTTGAGGCACGTAGTTGTCATTAAAAGGTGGAGGAATCTCATGAAATCCTAGACCTACAGGCTTTTTAGATTGGCGTTGAGCATCTAAAACTTTCCCTAGGTTTAGACTTGAGTTCCTAAACTTTTCTAGCTTACTATCGGCCTCAGCTACCTTCACCTTAGATTCAGCTAGCTCTACTTCTTTGATCTTAAGATCTTTGGTCAAGGCCTCTACATGCTCATACATCAGTTCTAATCTAACACACTGCTCACTCAGCTTGTCTTTTAGAACTATGACATCTTGTGCATCAGCCTTAAGCTTATCCCTAAGATCTTGCTTAATATCAATCAGGCTAGCATTATCCGATTTTAATGATTCATTTTGAGCAGATATATTTTTATGTGATTCTAGTACTAGATTTAACCTGTCGTTAGAAGTAGCACATAAAACACATAATTCATGGAAAAGAGAGAAATGCAGACTTACCTTTGTATGATCTGATTCGACGTTGGCCATCTGAGCGGCAAACTCCAAAATTGTCTGATCATCCGCCTTTTCCACCCACATCGGACTGCTTTCTTGTTGACTGCTGTCCCTTGTGTTCTGCTCTTCTCCTTCACATCCACTCTCAGTAACTTCAGCCATAAAGGCTCTAGCGTTAGATTCTGGATGCGAGCTACAGTCGTAAGTACCGTCCAGCTGTCTGTCTGATGTGACGTTAGATAACAGACTAGCTATGTTTGCTTGACTGGATGATGAACTCGGAAGATATCTCTGTTGAGATTAGTTCTGATACTGTCCCTGTGACTGAATCTGCCCTTGGTAATTTTCTACCTTTGGTCTCTGACACTATCTAGCGAAGTGTCCCAAGCCTTGACAGTTGTAGCATTTGACCTTGGACTTATCAAAGCCAATCCCCTTGTTATTCATATTCAGGTTTCTCCCAGTCCGTTTGATGAATCGCTTAACCCGTTGGGTTACCATGGCCAGTTTCCATTTGAGATCTATCTCCTCAAGGTCGTCAGGGTCTACCTGATCGTAATCTTCATCCCAGAGAGCAAATTTGTTTACTTTACCGTGAACGCAGTTTCCATATGCGGCCACAAATGACGCCAATAAATTCAAATGTTCTTCGGCCGATTTAGCGCTCATGGGTATCTTAGAGTAGCCCTGAGATGTTGATGCCGGTGTTGCCTGATGTTGCTGTTCTTCCGGTCTACCAAACCCTAAGAAAGCTCTATTCTGTGCGTCGTCAGGTTCTGCTGGTGACGACGTTTCTCCGGTGAAGAATGCTGTAGCTGTCTTCATATCAGCTGCCACTGAAGGTTTCGATTTTCCAAAATACGTTGCTGGATTTTGGACTTGCTCATAATCTGTTTCTGCCTTCAATAACTCGAAGTGATACGCCCTCAGCGTTCCCACCACATCATCCAGAGATTGAGTATAGTACTTATCCTCATCAAGCTTAATCATAGCCACGTACATCGCCCATTTGGCTGGTAAGGCATCAAGAAGCTTATTATTCTTTTCTGTGTCGCTATACTCAATGTCATGACTCTCTAGCTCTGTCAGTAGATGATAAAAGCGTGTGATGGTGTCGTCCAGCTTTTCATCCTTCAAAGCCTTGAAAATCGCAAATTGCTGTTTCAGCAACTCCAAATGCTTCCTCCGAACCCTCGGATTACCCTCACACCTTTTTTCCAACGTCTCCCAAAGCTCCTTTGATGTCTTTTGATTGCGGAATGTGTGTAGTATGTCCTGAGGTAACGCCATTCGTATGATAGCGTATGCGCGGTTCTCAGCTTCAAACAGCTTTTTGTCATCGTCCTTCATTTTCGAATACGTGACAACCTTCTGTCGTCCTTCTATCTCAGCTGTCGGTGGAATGTATCCCTCGTTGATACATATCCACATACGCATGTCGTTGAAATGCACAAAATCGGCAAACCGATCTTTCCACCAGTAATAGTCTTCGAGTTTCATTAGCTTAGGCGGAGTATTTGCTTTCCCGACCTCATGATCCATTTCCAGAAATCTTTGCAGATTTGTCATTGTTTCAAAGGTAATTGAATTTTAACTTAATTAATTTAATTCGAAATTAATTTAAAATAATTCTTTCGAATCTAGGTAAATTCGAATATAATTAAGTTTAAACCTATTTGGGATTAAATTCGATTTAAGTTCTTAAATTCAATTAAATTCGAAATGGGTGACAAATTCGAAAGTCTCCAAACTCGAAGGTCCAAGCAAACTCGAAACACAGTCAAAGTCGAACCCCAGTCAAACTCGAAGATCCTATTCGACTCTAGTCCAAACTCGAAGCAAACTCGAAACAACTAAACTCGAAATCTCTCTTAAGAAAACTCGAAAGGAGCGAATATTTGGTTGGACTCGAAAATAAGCAAACCCTAATGACTCCTAACAGATTCGAGCGCCGCAAATTCGAGAAACGGCTAATACCTCGAATTTTTAACGTTTAGCAGATTAAATCAATATTTTTACAAAGAAAAATATTGATTTCGATCAAAAACGTTAAAAACAACAAAGTATTTCCTGGATTCCAATTTGATATGCTCGTAAAAATCCAAAAACTTGAGAGATTAACCGTCCAAAAGCGTCAAGAAACCTAGGATGTATCTTTATGAACACGAAGAACACGAAGAACACCCCTTAGGCTCTGATACCACTTGTAAGGTCTCGACTCTACAGATCTATCTAGACGCGACACCGTTAACGAGTGCGGAATCCTCGTTAACAGCTTGACAGAAACAACTCTCACACGGAACACGGAGACTATCAACACGCTGTACGGACGAACACGAACGCACCTACAAGATGATTCTCTCCGGAACAACACTCACAAACCTGATAAACTCGAGATCGCCCTTTTGCTTAATCTCACACGAATTCTGCAAAAGTCTGCTAATGATTCGAGTTAATCCCTAATTATAGAGGCTCATTCGAGTTTGTCATGGGCCAAACTCGAATCAGGCCCAAGGCCCATTCGAGTTTGTCCCCTTGACACTCTCGATTCTGCCCCATAGATCACATTCGAATTTGTTACTAAATTCGAATTTCTCATGTTCAACTTATATTTGATTATATGATTCAACTTATGTTTGACTTAATCTTTGGATTTTATGTTTGAACTTCTTGTAATAAATTACATCAAGTTCAAACATACAATCAATAACTATCAAACATATATAAACACATACATCAAATATCCAATACGTTGCAATATTACTTGAACCAAAATGCGAGTACACTTAGACTGCTATCGTCACACAGGGTGTACCAACAAGGTGAGCAATGTGGTGACTTAGGGATGTTTTTCAACATCATTACCGATGAATACTGGAAGCAAAGGGTTGTTTTGATGAGCCATTTGAGAGTAGTGATTTGAAGAATACTTGACACTTAGTCGATTTAGAGTTCTTTGGATAGTTATGGAAGCAGTAGAGAAGAAGAAGAAGATGAAACAATGAAAGGAGGTATATATAGGATTTGAATGTGAGTGGGTAGGAGAGAGAAAGGTTTTGGCGGTTGATTTGAAATGTTCTTTAACGGAAAACGGAACGGTTTGCCATGTCAGAACGGTTGTCAGACCACTTGAACCTTTTTAGTCACTAACACACGTTAACACACATTATCCGCAGGTAATTAAGTTAAATAAATATAGAAATTAAGTAACTTAATTATAAAGAAAGGTAATTAAAACTGATGTTCTAAGCTGTTGTTCAAACCTGTGATGTGTAGGTTTCATCACAAGCGGTTCATTCCTCAAGCTGTTTATTCAACCTGTGAAGCTATATGAGAACAGGTTCTGTTCAATAGCTGAACAGGTTACAAGACAATGTCTTGTATGACAGTTTGAGAGAGTGAGCAGGTTGGAGTTTTGTTCAACAGAACAGGTTTGAAGTTAAAACTGATTTTGTCAAGCCTGTTACACGTCCAAGCTGTCCAGGTTTTCAGAAATTGGCTAAGTGTAGAACATGCAGAGCCTGTTCTGTTTAAGCTGTTCTGAGAAACTTGAGCAGTTTGAGACTTACGAATTCTTAGAGCATTAATGACACGTAGTCACTTTTATTTAACATGCCCAGCTTGCTTACAAGGTAATTAAACCTGCTTTCATCAAGAGGCTTGGTGAAAATGTCTGCAAGCTGTTCATCTATGGAAATAAAACTTACCTCCACATTACCTTTCTGGATGTGATCTCTGATAAAATGGTGTCTGACTTCTATATGCTTTGTTCTGGAATGAAACACTGGATTGTTGGAGATAGCTATGGCGCTTGTATTATCACATAGAATAGGAGTCTTCCGATATAAAAGCCCATAGTCCTCAAGCTGATGCTGCATCCATAAAATCTGCCCACATAAGCTTCCAGCAACAATGTACTCAGCTTCAGCAGTAGAAGTAGAAACTGAGTTCTGCTTCTTGCTACACCAACTGATCAACTTACCACCAAGGAGTTGACATCCACATGTTGTACTTTTTCTGTCTAACCTGCAGCCTGCAAAATCAGAATCTCAAGAACCTGTTAGTTCAAGACTTGAGTCTTTGGGATACCAAAGACCCAAACCTGGTGTACCCTTAAGGTATCTGAAGATTCTTTTTACAGCAGCTAGATGTGATTCATTAGGATCAACTTGAAACCTAGCACATAAATAGGTAGCAAACATTATATCTTGTCTACTAGCAGTTAAATATAGCAAGCTCCTAATCATGCCTCTGTAAGCTGTTACTGAAATAGCTTTGCCACTGGCATCAGCATCCATTTTTACATCGGTTGCCATTGGGGTTTTGATAGGAGAACTTTGATCAAATTTAAACTTTTTCAAAAGATCTAAAGTGTACTTTCTTTGATTGATGAAAATTCCATTTGAGGTTCGTTTAACCTGTAATCCTAGAAAGAAAGTAAGTTCACCCATCATACTCATCTCATATTTTGATTTCATGAGTAGTGAGAAGTTCTTGCAAAACTGCTCATTAGTAGAACCAAATGTTATGTCATCCACATAGATTTGAACAAACATAATATCAGACTTCACCTTTTTTTATGAACAATGTGGTATCCACTTTACCTCTGGAATAACCATTGCTCATAAGGAAATCAGTTAAAGTGTCATACCAGACTCTAGGTGCTTGTTTTAGACCATAGAGGGCTTTGTCCAACTTATAGACAAAACCTGGACGATGTTCATTTTCAAAACCTGGAGGCTGCTTGACATATACTTCTTCTTGCAGCTTGCCATTCAAAAAATGCTCTCTTCACATCCATTTGAAATACCTTCATGCTCTTATGGGCAGCATAGGCTAGAAACAAATGAATTGTTTCTACCCTGGCCACTAGAGCAAATGTTCATCATAATCAATGCCTTCTTCCTGTCTGTAGCCTTGAGCAACTAGTCTTGCCTTATTTCTAATAATATGACCTTGCTCATCCATTTTGTTCCTGAAAACCCATTTAGTGTCAATTATTGTTTTACCTTTAGGAGCAGGGACCAACTTCCATACTTTGTTTTTCTCAAACTGATTGAGCTCTTCTTGCATGGCAGTGATCCGATGGGCATCTTTTATTGCTTCATCCACTTTCTTAGGCTCCATTAGGGACATAAAGCTAGAAAACATACAAAAATTTCCTAAGCTGTTCCATCTTGTTTGTACCCTTTTGTTGATGTCACCAATTATTTGATCATTGGGGTGACACCTGATCCACTTAGGATCATGCCTCAATGAAGATTCTCCTTCATCATTTTCACCTCCAACAGGTCCTGTTGAACAGATTTCAAGATTTTTAGACACACTGTTATCTTGAGCCTGTTCACTTGTTGAGCATGAATCTCCATTGTTGAACATATCAGCAGAAGATCCAGAAAAATCAGCATTGAGAGGTTCTAACATGGTGTATTAATTATGTCAGTACACTTATTCACACATGGTGTATCAACATAGTCATCATCATGTCCATTGTGGTTAAAAGGTTCCACTCTGGGTGTAGTGGAAGCTTTTGAGTCCTTTTCTTCATTTATGGAATGCATGAGATCATCAAAGCTGAACTCTCCTGAAACTGATTCAGGAACAACTTTGGTGGAAGCACTCCTAGACTCCTCAAAGGTGACATTGATAGATTCATCTATCACCTTTCTTTTGTAGTTGTATACTCTGTAGGCTTTAGAGATAGTAGAATATCCAACAAACACACCTTCATCAGCTTTGGGTTCAAATTTCGCCAGCTAGTCCCTCTGATTCAGAATGAAGCAGGGCATCCAAACACATGGAAATAACTAATATTTGGCCTTCTCCCTTTGATTAACTCATAGGGAGTTTTGTTGAACATTTTCACCACTAAGGATCTGTTTTGAGTGAAGCAGGCAGTGTTGACAGCTTCAGCCCAAAATGATGAAGGTAAACCTGATGCACACAACATGGTTCTGGCAGCTTCAATGAGAGTTCTGTTTCTCCTTTCAGCAACTCGATTTTGTTGTGGAGTTCTTACAGCTGAAAAGTTTTGTGAGATCCCTCTTTCTTCACAGAAGTCCTCAAGGGTACTGTTTCTGAATTCAGTACCATGATCACTTCTAAGCTGCTTAACTTGAGCAGAGTTCAGCATTTCCATCCTTTTAATAAATCCAATAATTTCTCTAGCAGCCTCTCCTTTGCTCTTCAGAAAGATAACCCATGTAAACCTGGAGAATTCATCAACCATTACTAGAGTGTATCTTCTACCTCCTAGACTTGGCACATTGACTGGTCCAAACAAGTCCATGTGGATTAAGAAGAGAGGAGTATCAATAGAAAAATTATGCTTGGATTTAAAAGATGTTTTTCTCTGCTTGCCTTTCTCACAAGCTGTGCAGAGTTTATCCTTAACAAAGGTTATAGAAGGCAAACCTGTTACCAACTCTTTCTTACAGAGTTTGTTGATATTCTTGAAGTTCAGGTGTGATAGCCTTTTGTGCCATAACCAGTTCAGGTCTGCATTGCTTTTGGAGATAAAGCAGGTTTCAGTTGTGGGATCAGCAGATTTCATGTTCACAACATATACACCTTTCTTCCTTTGTGCACACAACACAATGTTGCCTTGGGAGTCCAATATGTAACCCAGGTGCTCATCAAAATTAACATTGTAGACAACATCACACAGTTGACTTATGCTTACAAGATTGTGTTTCAGCCCAGACACATAGGCTACTCTTTTGAATATTGCAGCACCAGCTTGAAGGGTTCCATATCCTTCTGTGGATCCCTGAACATTGTCACCAAAGGTGACTTTTGGCCCTTTTTCAGGCCTGAAATCACCCAGCAGATCCTTGCAACCTGTAATGTAGCCTGAGCAGCCGCTGTCCATGTACCAAACCTGGGATGGTTGTTTGACCTGCAGAGTGTGATGGGAAAATATTAGTTATTTTTAGGGGAACTCATCATAGGATGAGTTCTCCTACTTCATCAACATTTATTGATGGACTAGTAAGATCAACACTAATATTTCATATTTGGATTGTAACAGCTTCGAAACTATCCTCATTGACCATGTTACTTCCAACACTGCTGGTTTTTGCAATGTTGGAACTAGCAGAGTTAGCAGGCCTCATGTCCTCAGTTTCAGGACAGTCTTTGGTCATGTGCGTCTTCTTCCCACATTTATAACATTTTCTCTTTTTGGTCTTTTTGGAAGAAGTACTTCCAGAAACACATTCTGAAACATTTTTGTTAAGCTTCTCAGCAGGTTTAGCAAACTTATTACTGATTTTAGAAGAATCAACACTTTGAGTAGAAGGCACAATAGCAACAACTTTACCTGTATCCTCTTTCCTCTTTTTAGGAGGACAAATATCAAATATAGGAAGTTTGATTGGCCTTTGACCTTCCACAGGTTTGGGAAACTTATTCCCAACTTTCTCAGGTTGAGCAATGGCTTTGCCTTTGCCCTTACTGAGATGTGATGGATGTTGCCTATCAACATAATCACCACTTTTGGTTGTGAAAGACTTACCTTCATTTATAACCAATTTTCCACTATGATTTAAAAACTTATTTGAAATCACAGCAGATTTACTTTCAACATGAGACTTACCCCTGTTGAAAGCAGGCTGCTTACCTTTTGAAAACTTTTTCTCAAAATGTTCAGCATCAAAAGGATTAACAGGTCTCTTACCATCAGCTTTAGACCCAGAGTCTGTCTTGTTAAAAGGTTTAGTGTCCAAAGCTGTAGCTTGAGCTTGTTTACCCTTCTTTTGCTTGAGAGAACCAGCTGAGCACTTAGCAGACTGATTTGATGGAGAACACATTCCATCATCAGTTTTTAGAGCTTTTTCACACAAGTTGTCAGTGTTTTGAGGCCTGACAAAACTATTAGTTGAGACTAGCTTACCATTTACTTTCTGAATGAAGGTACTTGGAAGCTCACCAAGAGTGGATAAGTCTTTTCTAGATTACTTATCTCAACAATTGAAGCTGCTTTGTCAAGATCCCTTCCAAGATAGGCTTGGATTTGAGCAGGGATCTGTTAACTGATATAATGATTGACTTTTTGTGCAGATTGGCACCAAGAGTCAAGAATCTTTTGAAGCTTGATGTAAGATCCACGGATTTAATTTGATGTATTTTGGTTAATTAAGTGGAAAACTTATATATATTTAAGTTGAATTTGGGCGATTATTATGTATTTGGATATTTAGCAAGTTTGTTGATATTTTTAAGAAAATTGAACTCAGAATCAATTTTGTGGAGTATTATGAATTAAAAAGTTATTTATGATAAATCTAAGATTAAATCAGTATTTTATGGAACCGGTTAAGTCGAGTGATGAAATGTGTAAAATGACGAAAGTAGTATATAAAGGGCAATAGGCTTCATTTTTCTAGTTTACACTCTCTCACTACTTCATCTCTCTAGAAATTTTCTCTCTACATCTCTCTAAGATATATCACAAACCGACCGTCAGATTTTCGAGAATTATACGTCATCGGAAAGGTATCGAGGAGTACAACAGCAATCTACAAACAGAATTCAGATTTCGTGCGAATTTAGGTAAGAATCGACCTTTCTAAGATTATGGTTTCGGTTTTGTAGAAACTAAAATTTCGAATCTATCATTTTATGCAAATTTAAGCTTGTTTTGCTCGAAACATTGCTGGATTGTGATTGTATATGCATAGTAGAATCGAATCTAGGTATCATACATGATATATGCATGATTTTTGACTTAGAAATGAAGGATTTAAGCTGAAATGATGAACAGACTCGAGTATGTCAAGAACAGAGTCGAAATGCAAGAACAAACTCGATTTTTGTACTAGATTCGAGTGTGTTTTCGAGTGTGTATCACTAGACTCGAATGGGGTTTCGAATCTACCCTAGATTCGAAGGGTTAAGTTCGAATCTATCACTTAGACTCGAGCATGGTTTCAAATTTAATGCATGGGGTTCGAATCTATTCCCTAAACTCGAATGGAAGTGGAATTTGTGCTTTGGGAGTTCGAATCTATGCCTAGATTCGAAGTGGGTTTCGAATCTATGCCATAGGGTTCGAATCTATGCCCTATGGTTCGAGTCTAGTGATTAGATTCGAAGATAAGCCCATTAAATTCGAGTTTAAATTGAGAAATATACTCTCTAAACTTGTATATTTTGAATGGAACTTATAAACAACACATAAAATGGCAAGAGTTATTCAAAGGACAATGTATGATCATGAAATGGGTTCAAACTTTAGTTATAGTTCGAATTTAGACATGTACCCGAAATGGGGGAAAATATCGCCAAACTTACGAAACTTGATTTTATGGATTTAAACGGTTAATGATACGAGGTATTGTTGTAATTGATATAACAGGTCCCTTGTGGTGTTGTTTAACCCACAGTGGGGTACTTGGTGGAATCCGGTTGAAAGCCCGAAGAGAAATAATATCTGTTAAAAGATAAAATTACGCACCCACTGTGAGTACAGTAGATTTCGCATGTTTATATTTGTTTTATGTAAGCTTTGCCTGCTGAGACCTGTTGTTTCATTGATTGTTTGGAATTCTACTAACTTGCGTAGATTTAGATGCACATTCTTACTTGTTGCATGTCCTTTCGGTTGTTGTGCATCTAGTGATGGACCGGTGGGTCGCATCGATTACTCTGATGTTACTGTGCTATATGACCTGGAGCTGATCGCTCCTAGGCCCGGTAGGCAGTATGTCATCCCCGATAGTACGTTTGTCTCAGATGGTATGTTTAAATGCCGAGCTGTGAGCTCGAAGGGGCTGCGGCTCTGGTCCGTACTTGGTGTACGAAGAGAGTATACGACGTTTGTCGTCGGGATTACTCTTGGGCTTCATAAAGACTTATAAAATGCGTAATCTATGTATTCACTAAGCATTCGCTTACGTTTTAGTTGTTGTATTTTTTACAGGCAAAGGAAAATCTACTGCTGGACCTTCTAGTTAGGTCGTTTGGGGTAGATTTGGGAGACTTGGCACTATTTAATCGGTAATCGTGATTGGATAATGTTGTATTATATTCTGGATGATTGTAATAAATGTATGGGTGTGTAGACTTAGACTTGGTACCTTATAGCACCGTAGGGTGTTTAACACTTGTTGCACTACTTTATTTATGTTTTTAAATGCTTCCGCACTTAATTTAGGTTATCAGATCATTATGTTATTGTATGATGGTGATTAATCCTGGGTGTATTGTAAATGGTGGTTGTTGTGGCAAGGGTGCCACACGAGATGGTATCAGAGCAGTAGTTTGAGATTCAAGTGTCCGTGAGGTCTTGATCTCAAACATTAGGTAATGATATGTAGTGATGCTAAGTAATGATCTGAACTAAGATAGGTTATGATCTAGTAATTATAAGAAATTGACTATCATACGGGACAAATAAGTGGTGTCTTTAAACTGATGACATGTTACTAAACAAGTTATATGTTTATATTTTTAGAACATGTCTGGAGGAATGACACCGGAAGAAACCAGAGAGATGATGCTAGCCATGATGGCTGAGCAGAACAAGATGATACAAGATCAGTTTCGGGCTCGAGATGAGGCCGAAGCTAAGAGAAGGGAGGATAAGAGAAAGAACAAGGAGAAGGAAGGGGGTAACAACGAGGAACGAGATGACAACATTGGGTCGTCTAACAAGCCCAAAGGTTGTCGTTTCAAGGACTTCAAAGGAAATGGGGCCGTGGAGTTTAATGGTTTAGGGGATGCTGTTGCCGCACTTGAATGGATAACAGCTACTGAAAGAACATTCCGAATCAGCGATTGTGCTGAAAAGGATATGGTTCGTTATGCAACTGCTATGTTCACGAATGATGCCATCATGTGGTGGAACGCAATGGTGAATGCGTTGACGTTAGAGAAGGTTTCTGATATGACTTGGGCTGAGTTCAAGGACCTATTCACTCAGCAGTACAGTCCGGTTGATGAGCGCCGGAGGTTGGAAGCAAAGTTTATGGCACTGGTACAGGGGACTAAGACTGTGTCCCAATATGCTGTAGAATTCACGAGGTTAAGTCTGTTCGCACCTCATCAGGTGGACACCGAAGAAAGGAAAGTGACCAGGTTCGAGGCTGGTCTTGACATAGAGATTAGGAGGGTTATGAGCAACGTCCGCTACCCTACATTTGCTGGCTTACTTGAGGCTGCCAGAAATGTAGAGCAGATTTTGATTATGTCGGGCTACTCTGTTGGGTCTGCTGCTGCTTCCACCAATCCAACACAGCCGTCACCGCCGAAGCGCCAAAGGGAGGGAGGATACTCGGGATCTTCCCGGTCTTCACAATACTCATCACAGCAGTCTTTTCGCCGACCATCTGGTTCTTCTGATCGTGGTCGTGCTCGTGCATACTCTATCAACACCGAGCCACAATACTGCAACAAATGTCACCTGGAACATTTTGGCAAGTGCCCTAACGGACGTGCTTGTTTTTGCGGTGGGGAGCTGGGCCATTTTCAGAATGATTGACCAAGGAAGGGTGATGCTTGCTATAAGTGTGGAGTGTGGGGTCACTATAGCAGGAATTGTAGGAAGAATGCTCCAACGGCTGCTGTCCCATCATCAACACGATCGTCTGGAGGTTCGAGTGGTGGTTCAGTTAACCGCCGGGGTCAGTCACAGAGGGCACCTGCTCGTGCTTTTCAGATAACTGCAGAGCAGGCAAGGGAAAATCCGGAGGTCGTCACGGGTACGTTTATAGTTAATTCTATGCCTGCACGAGTTTTATTTGATTCGGGTGCCAATAGGTCGTTTGTTTCTACTGTGTTTGCACAAAGACTTGCTATGCCACTGTCTAAGTTGTCTGCTATACTTGATATTGAAACTGCTAGCAATACTTTAGTTAAGGTAGATCATGTATACCGAAATTGCACGTTAGTAATTGAAGATGTAGTCTTCAATTTGGATCTGATTCCGATAGAGTTCAGCGAGTTTGATGTGATAGTCGGAATGGACTGGTTGATCGAGAATGAAGCCCATATAGTGTGTAAGAGCCGAATGATAAAGATAACTACCCCGGAGGGGCGTGAGATATGTATATATGGGGATAGGAGAAGCGAGGATCTGTGTTTGCTGACTATTGCAAAAGCTCGAAAGCTTGTTGCAAAGGGATGTGATGCATACTTAGCATATGCGATTGATGCTAAGGCAGAGAAGAGAACTTTGGCCGATGTGCCGGTTGTTTCACAATTCCCGGATGTGTTTCCGGAAGACTTGTCTGGCGTGCCGCCTGAAAGACAAGTAGAATTTAAGATTGACTTGATCCCTGGAGCTGCACCGGTAGCTCGTTCTCCTTATCGTCTTGCCCCAACCGAGATGAAAGAAATGATGACACAACTTCAGGAATTGTTGGATAAGGGCTTCATTCGGCCGAGTTCATCGCCATGGGGAGCTCCGGTATTGTTTGTAAAGAAGAAAGATGGCACGATGAGGATGTGCATAGATTACCGGGAGCTGAATAAGTTGACTATTAAAAACAAGTATCCTCTGCCGAGGATAGACGACTTGTTTGATCAGTTACATGGCGCTAGTGTATTTTCTAAGATTGATCTGAGATCGGGATATCATCAATTGAAGGTTCGAGAGGAAGATGTGCCAAAGACAGCATTCAGGACTCGGTATGGACATTACGAGTTTCTGGTAATGCCTTTTGGATTAACCAACGCCCCGACAGTGTTTATGGATTTAATGAATAGGGTTTGTAGACCGATGTTGGATAAGTCGGTGATAGTGTTTATCGATGGTATTCTAGTATACTCTAGGTCTGAGGCTGAGCATGCTGAACATCTCAAGGAGTTATTAGAGTTATTGAGGAAAGAGAAGTTGTACGCCAAATTTTCGAAGTGCGAGTTTTGGCTACAACAGATACAGTTTCTAGGACATGTAATTTCTGGGGCTGGGATTTCGGTAGATCCGGCTAAAGTTGAAGCGATAAAGAATTGGGAGCCACCTCAAACAGCTACCGAAGTTAGAAGTTTTCTGGGGTTGGCAGGATATTATCGGAGGTTCATAAAGGATTTTTCTAAGATTGCAGTTCCTCTGACTGCATTAACAAAGAAAAATGCACCGTTTGTGTGGGAAACTGTGCAGCAGGAGGCATTTGAGATCCTGAAGAAAATGTTAAGCGAGGCTCCGATACTTGCCTTACCGGAAGGCAATGACGATTTTGTGGTTTATACTGATGCATCAAGGTTAGGGTTAGGCGCTGTATTGATGCAGCGTGGGAAGGTTATAGCGTATGCTTTAAGACAGTTGAAGCAGCATGAGAAGAATTATTCGACTCATGATCTGGAGTTGACCGCAGTAACATTTGCTTTGAAGTTATGGAGGCACTACCTGTACGGTACTAAGTGTCAACTTTACACGGACCATAAGAGCTTGAAGTATATCTTTAGCCAGAAGGAACTTAATATGAGACAAGGTAGGTCTATGGAGCTTATTAAAGACTACGATTGTGAGATACTGTACCATCCCGGAAAGGCTAATGTGGTAGCCGATGCCTTGAGCCGAAAGGTTTATGCTAAGGATTTCTATTATATGATGACGTCTACAATGCTGACCTCCACGATAATTAATGATGTCAAGGCTGCCCAGAAAGAAGCCTTGAAAGAGGAGGATATTGGTGCTGAGGATGTTAGGATACATTTAAAGAATATGGAAACAAGCGAGTCTGGTATAAAAGGTGTGTACGGAAGAATTTGGGTGCCGAAATATGGTGGTATGAGAAATGTGATCATTGAGGAGGCACATCAATCTAAGTTTTCTGTACATCCCGGGAGCACAAAGATGTACAACGACTTAAAGGCAGACTTTTGGTGGCCGGGATTGAAGAAGGATATCGGTCAGTATGTTGAACGATGTAGGACTTGCCGGTTGGTAAAGGCCGAACATCAACAACCGTACGGCAGTATGCAGCCGCTTCCCATTCCGGAATGAAAGTGGGAGCACATTACTATGGATTTTGTTACAAAACTGCCGAAGACTAGGCGCCAACATGATGCAGTTTGGGTGATAGTCGATAGATTAACTAAGTCCGCACATTTTATACCGATAAGAGAAAGTTACTCCTTAGAAAAGTTGGCTAAAATTTATATGGACGAGATTGTTTCTAGGCATGGAGTTCCTAAGTCCATAGTATCGGACCGGGACAGCCGGTTTACTTCAAATTTTTGGTCGGCTTTGCAAGAAGGGTTAGGGACAAGGATAGCAATGAGTACAGCTTACCGCCCGCAAACTAATGGTCAGAGTGAGCGGACCATCTTAACGCTTGAAGACATGATGAGATCGTGTGTGTTAGATCTCGGTGGCAATTGGGACGATCATCTGCCACTCATAGAGTTTTCGTATAACAACAGTTACCACGCTACGATCAAGAAAGCTCCGTTCGAGGCTTTGTATGGAAGGAAATGTAGGACTCCTACATGTTGGAGAGAAACGGGTGAAACACCAATCGCTGGGCCGGCTTTGCTTCAAGAAACAAACGAGAAGATACAGTTGATTAGGCAGAACATGAAAGCGGCCCAGGATCGTCAGAAAAGTTACTATGATCGGAGGCACAAGCCGATCAATTTTGAAGTGAATGACTGGGTCTACTTGAAAGTATCACCCATGAGGGGTGTTACTCGTTTTGTTAAAAGGGGAAAGTTGGCTCCGAGATTCGTCGGACCATTTAAGATAACCGAAAAAGTAGGAAATCAGTCATATCGTTTGGAATTTCCTGAAGAGATGTCGGGCATACATCCGGTGTTTCACGTTGGAAATCTTCGAAAGTCATTTACTTCTAGTAACGAGGATTGGGCCGACCATACTGAACTGCAAGTTGATGAAAGGCTCCGGTATGTTGAAGAGCCGGAGTGTGTGTTAGATACTAAGATGAAGAAATTGAGAAGCAAGGAGATAGAAATGGTGCTTGTACGTTGGAAGCATCATAAAGGAGCAAATCATACATGGGAAACTAAGTCAGAAATGTTAAGAAAGTATCCGAAACTGTTTGAGTCCGAGTAACTTCGAGGACGAAGTTGAGCGTGGTGGAGCCCATGCTGTAACATCCACGGATTTAATTTGATGTATTTTGGTTAATTAAGTGGAAAACTTATATATATTTAAGTTGAATTTGGGCGATTATTATGTATTTGGATATTTAGCAAGTTTGTTGATATTTTTAAGAAAATTGAACTCAGAATCAATTTTGTGGAGTATTATGAATTAAAAAGTTATTTATGATAAATCTAAGATTAAATCAGTATTTTATGGAACCGGTTAAGTCGAGTGATGAAATGTGCAAAATGACGAATGTGGCACCCTTTGCCACAACAACCACCAAGCACAATACACCCAGGATTAATCACCAACATACATTAACATTTGTCCCACAACAAAATTACCGATTAAATAGCAGATATTTTCCAAATCTTCCCACACAACCTAACTAGAAGGTCCCGCTGCAGATTTTCCTTTACCTGTAAGATAAAAATAAACAACTGGGGAATAAGCGGATGCTTAGTGAATACAAAGATTACGCATTTTATAAATTTTTATGAAGCCCAAGGATAACACAGATGACCAACATCGGATATCCTCTTCGTACACAAAGTACGGACCAGAGCCGCAGCCCCTTCAAGCCCACAGCTCGGCATTTAAACATACCATCTGAGACAAACGTACGATCGGGGATGACATACTGCCTACTGGGCCTAGGAGGGATCAGCTCCAGGTCATATAGCACAGTAACATCAGAGTAATCGATGCGACCCACCAGTCCATCACTAGATGCACAACAATCGAACGGACATGCAACAAGTAAGAATGTGCATCTAAATCTACGCAAGTTAGTAGAATTCCAAACAAATCATGAAGCAACATGTCTCAGCAGGTAAAGCTTAACATAAAACAGATATAAACATGCGAAATCTACTGTACTCACAGTGGGTGCGTATTATCTTTAAACCGATATTATTTCTCTTCGGGCTTTCAACCGGATTCCACCAAGTACCCCACTGTGGGTTAAACAACACCACAAGGGACCTGTTATATCAATTACAACAAACTTTCTAGATATCCCCAAATACATAATATTTGCTCAAATTTCAACTTAAATATATAATTTTCCACTTAATTAACCAAAATACAATAAAATAAATCCGAGGATGTTACAGCATGGGCTCCACCACGCTCAACTTCGTCCTCGAAGTTACTCAGATTCAAACAGTTGTGGATATTTTCTTAACATTTCCGCCTTTGTCTCCCAAGTGTGATTTGCTCCTTTATGATGCTTCCAACGTACAAGCACCATTTCAATCTCTTTGCTCCTTAGCTTTTTCATCTTGGTATCCAATACACATTCCGGCTCCTCAACATACCGGAGCCTTTCATCAACTTGCAGCTCGGTGTGGTCTGCCCAATCCTCATTTCCAGTGTTAAATGATTTCCGGAGATTCCCAACGTGAAA